>LPNX010210796.1:576499-794233 GCA_001517045.1 Pseudotsuga menziesii
ATATAAACATTAACTGCAAAACTAAAAATAACAAGAAAATTCATATATATAAATATTAATTTCAAAACTTAAAAAAAAAATTATATATATTAAAAATATAAAAAAATTCATATATATATATTAGTATTAATATTAATAAAAAACTTTATAAACTATTAAAAACAAATAGAAAACTTTCTAAACTATTAAAAACGAAAACGAATTTAGGTTTCTCCTTTTAGTTGTCAAATTTGTCAAATGCATAAAATGCGAGAGAGAACATATTTATTCATGCTCCTTTAGGTATTTGTACATGATATTTGATCGAAGTTTATTTGGGGATTTTAAAAAGCGATTTGGATGACATGATAGAAGAGAGAATGGTTGGGAGAGGTTTGTATCTATGGACATCATAACTAATACAAAGTTTAGTGATGTATTTATTGGTTCATTTTATTGGGAAAGCAGTGAAATATTTATGTGTAATAATGTATATTGTTTTATTTGAATATATATATATATATATATATATATATATATATATATATATATATATATAATACAAAGTTTAGTGTATATATTTTGTAAAGTAGATTTGAAGTTAAGGTTATAATATTTAGGATTTTTTTTTATCATTTTGTAGCACTTATGATGTATAAATGTTGTAATTTAATAAATAAAATGTATGAAAAGTTAGAAATATGTCAAAAGAATTTATGATTACGAAGTGAACTTATAATTATAGTATATGTATTTGTATGATATTAAAGGATATTCTTAATTTCTCTAAATATTAATGAACACTTAAAAAAATTATTTTGTCGAATTCTTTTCCCATGCATCTTTCCAATTTAAAAAACCCCACTTCTTTACCAAAACATAATGTATCATTACCTTATTTCTTATGATTTATTCTTGTTTTAAAACAATGTAAATCTCCTTCATGAGCTTATCTTCGACATGAGGGTGTTGAAGGAGTAGCCAAAAAAAACCAAGAGAGTGCTTCAAACATTGAGTCGGGCCTACAAGAATGAATTTACGCAAATGGCTTGCAACGATGTTTTAGTACACAAAAACCCATGGTTGTCTCAAGATTTCATGAACACGTACAACTATTCCTTGTGCATCTTATAATCAGATCTAACACTTATACATTGTTTCCTCCATGAGGAAACGATCTCCATATCAACACTTATAAAATGTTTCCTCCAAAGAGGAAATCATCTCCATAGAAAACTTGTGGAAAATTTTCAAGGCAACTTGGAGTTTGATGTCAATGTCCACTTCTAAGCGTTTCATAAATCTTTGCACAAACTTGGGCATCACAAATTGAAGCATAGTGTCCTTTGTCATTACCTTTATTTCCTTGGCAAAGGAAACAATGGAAAGACTCAAACTCAACAAATTAGGGTCCATGCCAAATGCCCCATTATATATTATCAAAAGCTAAGTGCGTGAATACATCTTGAAGATCAATGACTTTGCACATGATGGAGTACTGCAATGATTCTCAAATGACTTTTGTTTAGTAGTCAACCGTGGAATAACAACAACTAAAATTGGCATAGTTGGTCTATATTTTACTATCAACCTAAAATAAACAAAAAACAAGAAATCATAAATTCAATATTTCTTTCAACACACAAAGCAAGGATTACAATGTTGGAATACAACCAACTTGCAAAGAATGGGTACATTTTCAAGCAGTAAGAATTGGTACATTTTGGATGACTACCCTTATAGAGTGGTTTCAAACAGTCTATGCTTGCTACATATTTGATTTTGGGGAAAAACACTTCTACTTTCATGGGCGTGGAACTATACATGAGTTGTGAAATTCAAAGAAACATGAACATAATATGGAATGAAATACATAACATGAACATACTATGGAATGTAATAGATAACATGAACATAATCTGGAATGAAATTGAAAATAACATACCTCCCCTTATCACAACTCATCCATTGTTAAGTTTGTCTAGTACCTGTAGTGCCAAATTATTCAACCTCCATAAATATATACAAAATCATTACAAACAATATTTGTACCAGTATTTAATAGTCTAAGATGATTTTTTATGAGAATAGGCCAATATATCTTTACAATGCTTCCCATCGCCTTCTTAGCCTTCTTTTTGGACTAGCCCCTCATCATCCTGGATTCAAACATGGATTTACTCGATGAGAACAAACAACACACTTGATAGAACAAACTAACAGTCATGAATAAATCCTCTTTGTTTCGAGAATAATTTATTGGATCCGTCTAATATTAGAGCAAACCTCCTTCGATCCGGAGCAACAACGAAGTCAACATTGACTTTGATTTTGATTTGTTTGATCGAGGGAGGTTTTCTCCAAGATTAAACAAATCCAATAAATTATTCTATACTAAACAAGGTGAGCCACATGAAGGCAGAATCTCTTATGCCCCCCCCCCTCGCATCACTCTCAATTCCCCATACCCAATGCATGTACTAGAAAAAAATATATTAAATTTATATGCAAAAATGTGGATTTAATTTATTATCAAAAATAAGTATAGATAGTGTTTATTAAGTCACTTCTTTAAAGGTATTTTTCTTTTTACAAAATCAACAAGAAACGCGTCTTCTACAACTTGTCATTCAGTTCTCGTCACATCTACAAATTGTCATATTGTTTTCCTAATAGAGTACTCACGACATGTATGTTGTTGCGAGGGATGAGGGTATGTTGCTGCGAGGGATCAGGATTTGCTGCAATAATGTGAAAATGTTAAATTGATATCTTATGATATTATAATGACAATTTTTTCGGTAAAAAAAATATTACAAAGGTGTTTTTTACATGATGTGGACACATCATGTACTTCATGTCCTTGTATAGGCTCATCTTGTATAGTATGTGCCTCTCCATTCTCTGTAGTTGAAAAAGGAAAAAGGAAAATTAATATTCACCATTTGCAATGGAAAATTTTAATTTGTAACATATGAATTCATTCATTACCTATATTTGAATCATGACCTTCTATAGGTTGTTCTCCATCCTCGACATTACGTGGATCGTTGATTTCCTTCTCAAAATTGAGTCAATATTTCATTGCAAGTAATTATAACAAATAAACTACACAAGTAATCATTCTTAAATAAATTTCATTGATTTTATATACATGCACGCAAGATGGATCACCAGAAGGCTGTGTTTGTCTAGATAAGTTTTTTCAGCGTTCAACAACAGCTCCAAAGTCGTGTTGGAAGCCAAGCTTCAATTCTTCCTCTATGGGAACTTCATTGAATCGATTGGCCTGCATATTTACATAAATGCGATGAAATTACCTTTTAAATTACAATAAAACAAAAAATAAGTTGCAATTTATTTTTTGGATGTAATATTGGTTTTTTTATACTTACAATCTGTGCTACTAAATTGGAAAAACCGCCAAGCTCAAGCTTGTGTTGTCCAATTTTTTCTTGTCTGGCCTTTATGGCCTTTGATGCGTCTTATAATCAATAAAAAGGTTGAAATACGTTAGATGTTCCAAATTTGATCTAAAAATTAATAATAATAAGGTTTATAATTACATTGCTGAAAGTATTACATACCTTCCTGTGTTTGGCGGTAACTTTCCTTCTTTTCGCAAAGCCCTCTCCTTTCCATATTCTACTAGGGATTTCCACACTTTTGCTGGAATCATTGGAGGGCGCTCATACCTAGTATTTCTTTATAGATGAACCCTAAATTGGTCCTTCGCAATCTTCACATGTTGGCCATCCTTCTTTAGGACCTCCTCCCTATTGAAGGTCTCGTTGTCGAATAGGCCAACTAAGAGATTAGTGAGCTCATCTTTTAAATTTTTTGTTTGTTTATTCCACCTTGTGCAGATGGTGGGCCCAAATATCTCCAATGAGATATAATTTAGATGTTTATAAAAAACATCATTATCTACAAGACGATCATGCCATAATTAGTTGTAAAACAAAGTTTTTTTATAATATTACAATCAAATTATAAACAATAAGTTAAACAATGTATAAATACTTGGGATTTTATCTATCTTTATGGGAACAAGATTTTTTGTCCACCAAAAATGTTTTCTATAGTGTACCCATGCTAGTGACACAGGAAGATCCAAGAAATGTTGCTTGAGCATTATCATTGCTAATCTCTGCATCGACCCCTTGTTTTGTATCATCTGGTGTGCGTCGACCACTAGCGGGTGAACTCCCATTTGGAATTAGGGGTTTCGTTGAGTGTGTCGTCGACTGTTCAATTGAAAACAATGACACATGTGATGCAGGAGGAGACATATGCTCATGCGATGACTCTCCACGAGCATCACTAATGCCAACACTGCCCTCACCACTAGTGTGTGGGCACAAAAAATCTCAAAGATACAAACAAATTGTTAGTTCAGGATCATAGACAAGTACAAATTATAAAATCATAAGTGAATTTATCTTCTAATTCAAGATCCTACAACTTACTTTCAAGGCCTTAGATCTCTTCACCAAAACATCAACCTTTGCTTTCATCTCATTTGTCTGCGCTTGAATGAATAAAAGATGAAGGATATCCTCATTAATTTTTTTTAAGGTCTTCTCTATCATTTTAATTGGGTCTAGAGAAGATCCAATGTCAACATCATGCATGATCTCATCCACATCAATATCAATTGATTTATCTAATGCTAGGTCAAATGATGAATCAATCGCCTGCAACAAAAATATATAAAACATTACTAAAATGAAAGCAATATACTGAGGAAACCAACATAATAAAGTAACATATTTCTCATGCTCAATTCAAAAATTACACTTACGTTTACCTGCTTCCTCGAGGATGGCATCTTCTGATCCACAGCTAGGGCCTTTCCCCGATCATCACTCTGCAACAAAAATGTAGAAAACATTATCATAATGAAATCAATATACTCAAGAAAAATACCTAACATAAAAAACATATTAGTCATATTATATTTGTGCAATTAAAAATACGTATACCTACTGACTAGAGGAGTGTGTACTCATCTGATCAACAGTTTGGGACTTTCCCGGATCACTTCCTTGTAACAATTAATTGTATAAAAAATTATCGAAAAGAAACTAGCGTACTCATGAAAAAACCTAATCACTTGCCTATGATGAAAAATACATAATTCAATATCGAAATGAACCCAATATACTCATGAACAATAAATAATAATAAAACATATTGTGAATATTATAGTAGTAAAATTACACTGAGGATTACATGTTGCCTCGAGGATGTTCTACTCCTCTGTGATGAAAAATACATAAATCATTATATAAATGAAACCAATATACCGATGAAAAGAAATAATAAAAAAACATATTGTGCATATTATAGTAGTAAAATAACAATGAGGTATACTTGTTTCCTCGAGGCAGGTAATTTCTAATCTAATAGTGGTAGGGAGCTACCTGGATCAACACCCTGCAACAAAAACATAGATACCATTATCTAAACAAAATGATTATACTCGTGAAAAAACATAATAAATAAAAATTTTGTTAATATTATATGTGTACAATTACAATGATGTATACCTGCTACCTTGAGGATGGTGTATTCCTCTTATCAACTGCTGAGGAGATTCCCTGATCTTTACCATGTGGCTTAAATATTGAAAATTTTAACGAAATTAGAACAATATACTACCAAAAAATACACAATATATTAGATTGAGTAATTAAAGGTTGGGTAAATTGTTAGATGTATCACTCCCATAATGGTCATGTTTGTATTTTTCGATTCAAATTGTAATTAATAAGCAACTCTTCCCCTACAGCTATTGATTTAATGGCACACACAAAGACAGTGTTTCCTTTACGCCTCTCAAATATGCAATTGTGTTTCTTAAGTGTAGACCCTGGTTGTGTACTGTTTATAAAGTCTGCAATATTCCCTATAGCTTTTGGTCTTCCATCAACGTACAACATCACTCCTTTATTTTGATCCCTATATTTCAGTTATAAATAATTTGTCGACAATCTGTATCTGCACATACTTCTTGTATATTAGACCAGTCACATCCAATATTTGTAGTTGTAAAAGGATCCAACATACTCCATCAATTCAATACACCTGTCGTAGTCGACCATTATGCCATCCATGCAAAACAACCCCAAACCATGTAATGAACATGGTGCAATTTTGTTATATCCTCTCATTCACACAAAAATATTTGTTTATTTGAGGAAGATCCTTGGGTACCCATTGTTTTCACTATATGTTTTTACCTCAAGGACACCTTGATGTCTCCTATGGTCTCATCATCATAAGAACATGACTCCATTTCAGTGAGAAAAAATTGCATGTGCTTTTGGAATTTTCTTCTGATCTTTTGACATCTAGTTGATATACATGTTGTATACCTTTTGGATGTCTCACTTTCCTCTTGTCTTCCTAAATTCCCCTCGCTCAAGGAATAAAAATCTAAAAAATACATGTTTGGTTATGCCTGAACCATGAGAAATATCATTCAAGATTACATCTCACCCATGTAGTTCTCATGAAGTGTGTCTTGAATCAATAGTGAGGTTTATGGTTATTATTTTCCATGAATGGTTAGGTGACAAAAGTGGAACCTAGTACTTAAAGAAGAATTTATGACTCTAATACAAAGCTAGATCCAGAAAGGTATTGTTGTAATAAATTCAAACATAATATTCATCTCTTTCAAATTTAACACTCCATTGGTCATTATGTTAAAGTTTTTCCTTGAGATGAGTTATCAATTCCAATTCACTCAAATTTACAGAAACAATAACCCTATGCGTCTAGGAAATATTAGATCTATACTTCTTTCATTCCAAGGTACTCCAAGAGTGAAGCTATGAACTTAATATATAAACTTGGCAAGTATTATAGAATGGTCACTTATGCAATCCTAGGTTTTAGGGTCGTTACCATAATAAAACATAAAATAGAGTTGAGTACACTTAGAGTAGGGTACCAAAGGTCATGTGGTCACTTAACAATAAAACAATAAAAGTAACAAGGTTAAGTCATCATACCAAAGGTGGTCAAGGTACCACACACAATAAGGGCGCTAGGACCGAGTAGAAGATGAAGGACCATAAGTAAACAAAAGGGGTCCGAACAAGATGGTAACACAACCCCCATACCCGTAAGACCAAGGTGTACTATAAAGGTGGAGAAACAACCCCTTTTACCCATGGAACCAACAAGACCAATGAATTTAATCGTTGCTCTATATCAAGGTATATTGTCACATATATTTTTATCATCACTATATAAGCATAAGTAAATAACAAAGCTAGATCCAGAAAAGTACTAGTGTAATAAATTCAAACATAATTTTCATCTCTTTCAACTTTAACACTCCACTGGTCACTGGTTTAAAGTTGGTCCTTGATATTAGTTATCAATTCCAATGTACAAAACATAAACTGTAACAAAATTTCGTCAAGTTCAACTAATGAATAGTAATTAAAGAATAATAGTAATGCTAGATTGATCTGGTTTGGATCTTCCTTATACTCAGACATATTGTGCCATCTCTTGTCACTGTATGGACAAGTTGTCACAGGTCATACTTTTAGAGAGAAGGTTAAATTGCTATGGGATTTGGTTAGATACATACAGTAACAAATCTCACTCACAAAGTGAGAAGATATCATTATGATAGCAACAATTATACTTAGCCAAAACCACAAATATGCACTCTAAATGTCACAACTCCCTCTATTAGACTTAATGTTGATTATTGTAACCTCAAAAGACATTCTAAATGTATTTTATTGATGTGACCCAAGGGAGATGTTATTATTTCTCCGTCGGGGTTTTACCATTGTAATTGGTCATCATAGAGTCATGAGGTAAATCCTCCATTGTAAGTCGGGTCAATAGTACCCTAATGAATATAATATAATATTGTATTGATTCTTCCTAAGTGAAGTCGACCCAATTAGTTAAGCAGGGCCAACTTGTTAGGTTAAAATTCAAGTGACAAAAAGACTATAAATAGAGGAGATGTCTTCCTCATTTGAACACATACTCACTTGTGTATAGCACATACGAGAGAGAGAGATATATATCTGTTGGAAGGAGGTGCACCTATCTGGGGTCTTGTCTTGTACTTTTGATACATATTATATAGAGGAATTTTTGCTGGGTTTTCTTCCCCATGAGGGTTTCCCAGGATAAATATTTGTGTTCTTTTGTGTGCCTGTACTTTTCTATCTTTCAATGATCCTTTTGAACAAGAAAGAATCTACCAAACAAACAAAAAATAAGTATTTGAATTGTCTTTCCTATATATGTTGTGTATTATGCATGATAGAACGTTTGCATTTATGGCAGTATACTACTAATATGCATGTTATGGGTAAGTAGCCCATGGTGCTATACAACACTCCATTACTACTTATCTATAATGAAACCTATTTGCTAACATATTGGGTTAGTGCACAATCTCAAAGATGTTATGTTAGAGATGGAAGGCCTCTGGAAAGTTTCTATGAGATAAGGATGAATGTTGTATTGGCTAAAATAGTTACATGATTTTATCATTATGGATAAGAATTTTTCATTATGCATATGAAATGTTTCTAATCATGCAACTGTTGCATTTGAATTGTAGGAAATATCGCATACAATCTCCTACAAGAAAAGGATGAGACTTGTTTTGAAGAACAAGTGATGACAATTCAAGATTCACTCCAATAAACATACATGAATATGAACCTGAAGCTCCCAAGGTCAAAGAACCGTGACGAAAGAAAGAGCTTTAGAATATTATAAGAGAGCTATAGATCCACCTCAATAGATGAATACCATCTTGGGCACGAGAGATAATTCAAGATGAAGAAAAGTATGGCGGGACTTCCAAACTAAATTAAGAGGCCTCAGAAACACTCTAGTTATGTGGCATAGTTGAGTGACATCATTGATATAAACCCTTCCAACTATGGAAGAAGCTAAGATCAAAGAGTAATAGTTGATCATGGGGAACGAAGTCTATGATATGGTTCTGAGACCTGAAGGGAAGTCTGTAGTGTCTTCCATATGGATCTACAAGAATAAGTATACAAAGCAAGGTTCGTGGTTTGTCTCAGAAAGCATGGCATACTCTATTGACCAGACACGCTTCTCCAGTAAAGCATAAGTATATATCGAGCAAAGAACCACATGTGTAGAATAGGATTTGTATGATCTCAGAAGGCACCGATAGATAAGCACATCTAGTTACATAAGGAGCTTGAAGATCACCTAGAGTGATGAATATCTTAACTTTTGCTACAAGAACCACTTATACTATGAAATGATAACTCGACACAGTTCTCGTTTTTCTCTCTCCTAATTTTAGTAGCTATTATTACCTTCATTTAAAAAAGGGTTGATACCCGTATCACACATTTTCATTTTGAGGCATTTTTTGGGGCATTTGAATAATCTTTGTCCTAAAATATTTTTAGTTTCTATTTTCAAGTGTTTTTTTATAAATTTAACAAAATATCATACAATTAGAAGAATGTTATAATGAAAACATATACATTTTGCAAATTTTTATTTAAAATAATACATTTTTATGGACAAAAAAAGACATTTTTATTGACAAAATTGTAAAAATTTAGAGAAAATAAATTCATTGAAAGTCATAATTAATGGATTTTGAGAGATCTTTTGTATAAAAATGATACAATTTTATATTATTTTCCAAAAAGTGACCATTCACATAAATTCAAGAAAAACAATACCATATATATATAAATAACATATTAAAAACATTATATATAGATATTTTATTTCTAAAATAAAGTCTGAAAATCAAAACATTACCAATATATCTTATCAAAAAGTTGTCAAAGTTCACATTTTCTTCAAGACATGAAACTAACTAACAATATCATGCAAGCCAAATTCTTCATCGAAATTGGAATTTTCTGAGCTTGGATTTCTTCATGGACATCAAGGTCCTCTTCCATTAGGTAATCTATGTCTTCAAGATGCCCAAAGTGCTCCTCTACAAACATCCCTCCTAATAGGGGTTGAAGCTCTTTTAACATCTTCTGCACAAGTGTTTCACTAAAATTAAAAAAACTACTTAAAAAAAAATTGCATCGATACTACATTAAATTGAACAAGGTCAATATAAATGAATGCAAATAACCAATTCAACTTATTCAATCCATTTATTCAACTTTTTTCATGATCTCTATTCATGTCCAATTATTTTTACCCAATGAATGCAAATGAGCTATTCAACTTATTCAATGCTATTATTTTTGTGAATTGATATAATGGCTTCTTGCCAATGATGCCATCTTCATTATTGTCACAAAATATACTAAATGGAGCAAATCCATGGTTTTTATTACAATTGTATTTATTCATCTTATTTCATGATCTCTATTCATGTCGAAGATATCAACCCAATGAATCCAAATGGCCAGTTTAACTTATTCAATGCTTTTATTTTTATGAATAGACATAATTATTATCACAAAATATAGTAAATAGAACAAAGCAAAAGGTTTTTATTAAAATTATATATTTTCAATTTTGTTTTTTATGTTGTTTGCCATGATGCCATGTTCATTATTGTCACAAAATATAGTAAACACCATAAACACCACAAGTAATATTCCTGTAATATAAAGGAGCTACATACACGATTACTTCTTTTTTAAACCTAATCCTCATAATCCTAAATTATCTCTTAGGTTAAAAAAAAAGCATTTTAAGAAATATATAAATTAAAACCTACAACAAACGATTTCAATCTCTTTTTATGCAACAAAACCTAAAATTAATCTTGGCCCGGATGTTAGTTAAACATTGGTTTTTGCCTTTATTTCAATCTTGGCTTCCGATGTGAGTTAAACCTTGGTTTTTGTCTTTAAAAAGAGTTGGCTAATTTAGACTTTTTAAATCATTTTTCTAAGTTTTGGTCTTACTTCATTACTTTTTATAATAATAATTATGTGGTTTTCTCAAAAATGGTTTGTTTTGATTTCTCATTAAAATTAAAAGAAATAAAAAATATATATTTGTCTACCTTTCCCACACGCATAATTCATTAATCACACTACACACTTGTCCATACATGTAGTCACATTAGCTAGGTTACACAAAACACACATAATTCATTAATCACACTACACACTTGTCCAGCAGGATCATGGATTAACAGTAATCTCGAGCATGTAATCTTGAGCATGTAATCTCGGGCATGTAATCTCAAGCATGTAACCATCAGGATCATGGATTAACAGTATAGGCGGAGGGAGGAGGGAGGAGGGAGGTGGGAGCGGAGCTCCGCTCCCTTGGCCACCAAAGAGCCGCCCCTCAATGGTGGCACGATTCTGAGAATCGTGCCACCATTGAGGGGCAGCTCTTTGGTGGCCAAGGGAGCGGAGCTCCGCTCCCTTGGCCACCAAAGAGCCGCCCCTCAATGGTGGCACGATTCTGAGAATCGTGCCACCATTGAGGGGCAGCTCTTTGGTGGCCAAGGGAGCGGAGCTCCGCTCCCGCCTCCCTCCTCCCATGCTTCATTGAAACAAGGGTTTGCATTTTAGGGTTTGAGAGTGAGCACAAAAACAGGCGCATGACTGAGTTTGGCGAGAGGTGGAAGGTAAAATGAGTAAGTCTAGGACTAATTTGGTTTGCATCATGGCCAATACTTATTAATAATACAACAATTTTACTGGTTGATGTTCGTCCATACAACATTAAAATTATTTTATGGTGGTGCTCATATTATTTTCGTGGGAAAACTCATGACTGCAACACATCGTAAGCAGAGTGGGTTGCGATTATTGCTGAGATATTAGGGAACATCTTTTCAGCCCGTCACTTTATGTTTGTTGATTATAGGAATTATTTTAAGTTTGAGACCTTTCCAACGTAAAATCTTGCCCAATTGTTCGGGAAGGTCCAAAGAGAAATAGGACAACTCCAACCAGTTTTGTTTTCCATGTATATTAAAATGAATTTAGTTTTGGTTCTATAGCTGTGTAATTTGATTTTTCATTTATTTTTAATAAAATTCATATCATTTAATTTGATATCGATTTTATCTCCTTATTGATATACTGAAGCAACAATAAAGATGATTCCAAAAGAACTCAAGATGAAAATAACTAAACTTGATTGGATTTGAAGGATTATTTCATTATGGCATTATGTTGTTACAATCCAAGGCACATTATGTCATTTTTTAAAATATGGTCATTACATTATATTATATAATATATAATGTCATTTTTTTACATTTCATTATGGCATTATGTCATTACAATCCAAGGCACATTATGTCATTACATTATATCAACATATTATGTCATTTTTTAAATATAATGAGGTTTATGTCATAGTGTGCTCATCCTGAAATAGAACAACCTCTTCTATGCAGAATAAGTTGTTGAAATAGCATTCGTCCAAGGCACATTATGTCATGGCATTATGCCATTACAATCCAAGGCACTTATGCCATTACATTATATTATATCAACAAATTATGTTATTTTTTTAAAATATTGTCATTATATTATATTATACATTACATTATATCAATATATTATGTCATTTTTAAAATATAATGTTGTTGGGGGATTTAGAGGGTTAGAGGGGGGTGTTTTAAATTTTGCAAATGTAGTGTTGTTGGGGGTTTAAGGGTTAGGAGTGGGGGTGTTTAATTTTTATTTTGAATGTAATGTAATGGGGTCATGGGTTTAATTTTTTTATATTATATCCAATTGTTCATCTGCAAAAAAATATAGATTATGATGGGGTGTCAGACCCATAGATGAGTTTAAATAATTTCACATGAAACATTTTAGATGTTTTTTATCAGTATGATGTTTGTAATTGAAACTATAAATGAGTTTTTGACAATTTATATGAATAATTTGTTCTTGTAAGGTCTAATATATGACTTCATTATGAATCACATCATAATTTGTTTGATTTTAATGGTTAGAGTGCTGAAATTATTTATGAAATATTTGTTTTTGTTTAATATGCAAGTTTCAAAAAAGTTGTAATTTATCCCTTGAACAAAAAAATCTTTTTCCAATTTAGGGGTTGATTTCAAAGTTTTTTTAAACAACAGTATGGCATGTTTAGGCCATGGCTCTATTTTTTACCCCCCAAAAAAACGTGTATACTCGTATCAACACTTTTCTATTTGGAGGGTGTTATTTGTGTTTTTTATGCAAAAATCATCGTTTTTATGGCTAGAGTTCTCGTTCTTAGTATAAAGTTCTCGTTTCATAGTATAATGGGTTCAAGGTTGAAGATGTAAACCTATAGAAGATAACAAGCTCATAGATGGGTGCAAGAGGAACTTTTCAACAAAGTTCAAGATAAAGAGATCTTGGTATCTAGTAACTTGAGATGGATACATAGAAGATCAGTAGTAGAGGATGCTACCTTTCACTCCAATACAGAATGCAGAGGGAGGATGACGCTCCACTTCAGGGAGAGTGACTGCAGAAGATCTCTGAGTTTGACATGGTACGACAAGATGGAAAAATTCTTGATGGACTAAGGATTTACCTAGAGTAAAGTGGGTTCCAACCTTCAAGGTTGAAAGAAGAAGACTGGGATATGTCGATGACTTGACAGGATGAACTAATGGTAGACTCGCAATGATGGAAGAATACCAGTCATGTTTGGGATATAGTACCGAAACCAGAAAGCAATAGTGTGGTATATTCCAAGTGGATTTGCAAGATAAAACATGTTGTTGATGGAAGTAAGGCCAGATTTTTGGCTAGAGGATTCTCTCAAAAAGAGGGGATTGATTATGAAGAGAAATTCGCTTTAGTAGCAAGGTACACTTCCATCAGAATCATCATGGCACTTACTTCCATGATGAAGTGAGATATACACCATATGGATGTAAAGAAATCCTTCCTTAATGGTATGATTGAGGAAGAGGTTTACATCAAACAACCACAAGGATTTGAAGTCGAAGACATAGTGACTGATGTATAAGGCTCTGTAGAAAGATCCTAAAGCTTGGTATGGAAAAATAGATAGCTTCTTGACAAGCTTGGGCTTTACCAAAAGTAAAGTTGATCCTAACCTTTACCTCAAGGTTATGGATGTTGAACCTGCTGTACTATAGTTGTATGAGAACGATCTATTTCTGACAAGAAATGAGAAATAGATCATAGATGGCAAGAAGAAGCTACTTGAAGAATTCGAGATGAAATATCTTGGATTGATGCATTATTTCCTAAGGATGGAAGTGTGGCAGAGCCCAAAAGGAATATTTTTGAATAAGGGAAAGTATGCAGAAGAAATATTGAAAAGATTTGATATGTTGGATTATAAAGCCATGGCCATAGCCATGGACACCAACCTGAAGTTTTCTTCTGATAAGACATCAGAGTTAGTGGATATGACTCAGTATAGCCAAATTATTGGGTCATTAACGTATCTGACGAACACAAGGCCAAATATATGCTTTGTTGTGAACACCTTGAATCAGTATCTAGTTAAACCTAGATGGGTTCACCTGATAGCTGCAAAGCATGTGATGTACCTAAAAGGTACGATAGACTTGGGACTTTACTATGGTAGAGATCATGACTATATGGATTCATATTGGGAAGGAATTTCTGTAGACAGGAAGAGCACATCATTTGGATGTGTTGGGGCCTAGAAATTCGCAGGAGACAACAGTAAGGGATTCTCCCCAATCAACGTTCCCAACTAGCCCGTTGACTGTTTGGTATAGGGAATCCATCCGGTTTTATGGTCCGGCTACCGTAGGTCAAAGTAACAACAAGGGTTTACCGGTTGCGGCCCGGTCCACCGAAATTTGTATTTTGTCTTAAATATGAGATGCAAGTATCCAACTAATTATGCAGGATGGTGAAGGATGCAAAGAGCATTCATAATGTGATGCGCAGGTTCTTACCTCTCGTCTTAGGCTCGCCATGCATCTGAATCACTCATGCAGGAATGAGATAAAATTACTACCTATCTATATGCCTACCTGTTTATCTCTATCTACCTATCCCCGGGGAGCCAAATTATATTTAATAAATATGAGCAATGCGGGTGTGCACACATGATAAAAGCAATTACAGATAGCCGACATTTACTTTTACAGGCGTGAACAATGAAAGAGATTTCCACAACTAGCTAACCAATTGTTTCGTAATAAGCATGCATTACTCATGGTGGGCATTCCATAAAAATAAATCAGAGATCATTTAAACAAGACATAGGTCATAAGTTAGAACGATCTCACAATTCACGGATAAAATGCTAAAAAACAAAGTAGTTCATCTTTCAACTATCCATGGCAAAACATTTGAAATCCCACCGATCTTCTTTCAACAGGCAAACTGTAATTTTTATTGCAAAAGGAAATAGTTCTTCTTACAACAACCTTCCAGTCTTTCTGGGGAAAAAAGCCCCTTTTGCTTCTACGCTTCCTACTTTTATACAAAAAGTCAAAATGGTTGGGCTGCCCAAAGCGACCTTTGGGCTTCCCAACCTTTTTCTTTCCCAATGCTTCATTTCTCAAAACTTTTACAAAAACTATTACATTAACAAAAGGTTGACCGGTCCTCTATGAGGAGGATCCTGCTTAGTTTTCAAAGAATTTTTTCCACGCTGCTGCTTCAGCAGCGAGGCCTTCAAAAGCGCATGGCTCTAGGAACTGGATGTTAATTTCAAACTTGTCAACTTAGTTCCTGATGGCCTCGATCCTTGCTGGGATCAACCGAAGCTGGTCTTCTATAACCTGTATGCTAACGGCTGTGTGACCCACTTAGTTCTTCAGTACTATGGCATCAATGGATTGAATCTGCTGCGTCCTGGCCTCCGCACTTTGATGCCCTTTCTGCAATATGTCTATAAAGGTCTCATGATCTGGGAACTCTTCAAACCTAAGCTCAGCCTCTATCTGGCAGTGGTTGTATGCATTAAGTAACCTTTTAAAATATTTCGAGCATGCTACCTGTGTCCTTTAGACAGCCTTCTTAAAGTCTTCAACAGTGCTGATGGCAAACTCTACTAGGCTTTGATCTCTCCTGAGGGTTTGATGATCTTTGACTGGTAGTTCTCCTGGAATCTCGGCATCATCTTCTAGTCTTGCCAATTTGGTGTTCAAGACCTCAAGAACATCTTGGGACCTGTCTACGAAATAGGAGGAAGTTTCTATGATTTCTTCTAACCGGCTGTCCATCTGAAGAACTTTGCATCTTTCTTCTTCCAGAGCAGTCTGCAGCTCTATCAATTTAGCCTTTTGCGCTAGGATATACTCTTTAAATGGCTGCAGATTGACTTGCTGTTCCTTTGCTATCTCCAGTTCAGCAGTCAGAGAATCCAGCTTCCCTTTCAGTTCTTTGGTGTATTCAGTATTGGACTCATAGATGATAGTCTGTTGCGCTTCTAGGTCCTCCACCTTTGCCCTCAATTGTTCCTTTTCATTCTTCAGATCTTGAACTTCCTGTTGCAAATTTTCTAGAGCCTCTTGTGCTGTTCCCTTGGCTTGGATCTCCACCTGAAGGACATGGATTTCACCCTTTGTGGATTCCATTTCCCTGAGCACATGTTCATACTTCCTCTTAAGTCTGCTACCCTCTCCTCTTTCTTGTCTCAGTGTGTCTTTCAGTTGAGCAGTGGTCTTCTTAGCTGACTCTAATTCAAACATCACCTTCTTTATGTTATCAACGGAGGCATCAATTAGTGCAGCCCCAGCTCTTATCGTGAACATAGGGTCTTTGTCTGTTCCTAGCATGACTGTTGTATCTGTGACCATTTTCCCTGATAGATCTTTCGCCTCCACCTTCTTTTCTATCCTCCTCATTATTCTTTTAGTGGTCCTGTCATAATATATAGTACTGAAATCAGGGACTTCTTCCCCCTTCTTCTGGACGAAAGGCACTATTTGGAGCATAGGGGTTACAGGAGTGCTAGCAGTAGGTACTTGAAGGATTTGCACCTCAGGGTTTTCCTCTTCCTGACTCTGCCCTGTTGGTGTTTCGGAGGCTGACTGTTTGGTTAACTTTATCTTTTTAGCCTCCTGCCCTTGGATCTCTTCATTTAGTTTTCTCTGTGCTTCTTCGGCTGCTTGCCTAGCTGCCTCTTCTGCTTCTTTGGCTACTTCTTTTGCTAGTTCAGCTGCTTCCTGGGCAGCTTTCCTTTTCTCTTCTTCTCCCTTCTGCAGCCACTCTGCAGCCTCATTTTCCAGCCTCTGAGCTTCCTCCCTTATCCTTTTGGCTCCTTCTTCAGTGCTGGCTTGTTCAGCTTTGGCCTGCTCTGCCCCTTTTCCACCTTTGATGGGGTTCTTTGGTTTGAATCTTCTGCTGAGTGTCGTCATGTTTGGAGCTCTCCGAAAAACAGATTCATCCTTATCATAATGATGGGTATATTCAAAGAACACTTTATGCTTCTTGCAGTGCTCAGCTACTTTACCAAGAGTGTCATTGCGCCGGAAAGGCATCTCCCCAAAATAGAACTTCCCTAGTTCTTCTATGAATTCGGCAGCTTGTTTCACATTGGCGAATCTGCAGCTACCTAACTTGAAAGGTAAAGGGGGATATGCAGCCTTCTTATGCTGGAACAGGAAATGACCAACTCCGTCAATGAACACTTGTCTGACCGCCTCTTTATGGATTATATAATCTGTTGCATACTTTGGCAGCAGATAAGGTGTCTTCGAGCCTCCATACATTCTAAGATACATACCATCGTCTGTCAAGAAATAATCTCCATACTCCTCTATTACCTGCATAGCATCTTCCAACATGCAGTCACATTCCTTCCGGAAGATAAGCTTGTATAGTGGCATAATGAAATGCTCACATACTTATTTGTAGTAACTGTGGTACTGATGAGCCCACAATGGTTTGTAAGCTGCATATATAGGCATTCTCTCCCTGTCCCAGGCACACTTGAGGCCGGGGAAAGGCTGGTTGCATAGTATGCAGTCTATCAAAATGGAACTCATATAGAATTCAGATTTCTTCCGTGCTTCTCCTCCTCCCAAGGCTGCAGCTACGCAAGAAGAGAGACTACTTGATACGAGGCTGGCCCAGTTGAAGATTGTTCCTTGGGTCGCCACATGGAACATAATGGGGACCCATTCAAATTTGAAAAGTCTGCCATTGGCTCTACCAAAGATCATGTTTAGCATCAGAGCTACAAATCTGTAAGGAGCTCTTAAGCTCGCTGTATCATAATCCTCGGTTGCTTTGTGTCGATAGAGCTTTCCTGGCAAGAGCATTCTCTTCAGGGTTTCCACCAAATCCATCCTGAGGTTATCCAACCAATCATTTGACAGGAAGATTTGAGGCTCTGGCAGGTGGTAAGCCAGCGCCGCATATCCTGGGCTAAATGCAGCATAGCCCTGACCTTCAAAATTTCCTATAAGCATTGTGTTGTTGTTTGTGTGGGGCAGAATCCATCTCATAACATCAGAGCATGGGAACAGCTCTGGTCTGGTAGCCACCTTCATGATGGCGGATTTCTCTATGTTGGCATAAATGGACTCCTCTTCGAGACCCATGTCTAGGAATTCCCTGTGGGAAATCAATCTGTATATCTCATCCCATTTATAGTCAGGTTCAACACCCGAGACACATTGGGTGTCCTCATATATATATTCTATCTGTGTGACGACCTCTATTGCTTATTGCTCTTCGACCATAGGGGCCTTCTTTTTCTGCCTTTTAGACATTGTAAGTTCTTCCTTCCATGTATAACATTATGACATTAGGCAATTTGAATTTGCGAACATTGTGCAGCAGTTTATTCTTTCTCCAGTGTATCATGACTTGTAATGAAATGAAGACATAAGCCCTTCAGGCTAAAGAATTGAGCTAGTATGCAATACTGTGCAATGTGCTATTATCCTATGTCTAGTATGATAATAATCTGTGCAACAAACACATGCATTGCACAGCTCTATAATGCCTTGAGACTAGGGTGCAATATTTCATGACTTGATTTATGTGAAGCATACACAGTTCTGAACAATCTACCACTGTTGCATAATATCAAGCTTATCAACTATGCTTGAGACAGCATTAAATCTACACCATTATGTGACATGCCATTTTCCTAAGATAGCAATACATTGAAGCAAAATATGCACATCAGATGCAGAGTGCCATTTAAAGTGAAAACATGCATAGAAACCAATGCATGTACGCACAATCCAACAATGCCCTAACTAAAAAAAAAACAAAACTAAATCCTGCGCACTACAGTGAGCCACCATCTCGCAGTGCTGCTTCTCCTATTAAAATAACTTGCAATGCAAATGTATGGAGCTTAAAAGAAAAGGGCCAATGTATCTTTCACAAAATCAAACATTTCGACGACCAGGTTTTATCAAGGATAAAAATGGCAATAGTTCATGCTGCTCGCGGAAAGGTAATTACATCAGTGTGGCTATACACTACGGGCATCAACATTCTTTTTCTGCATACGAGGCTTTTAGCCAACCAAACTATCTTCAAAACGCAATACTATAGCAGCACAGCCCTCAAACCGCCTAGGGTTTCAGAGAAACAAGACCGACGGACGGCGTGGGCGAGAAAATTGGGGTTCGACAACCAGGTAAACGGAAAGGAAAAAAAAACCAGTGGAGGAAAACTCGACTGCAAACTTCTTTGAGGTCTCATCATTACAAAGGAAAAACCAGGTGCAGGCGGCATAACGGCCGCCTGCACCGCGCCTTCATCCACTGTGCGCGGGGTGAACCAAAACGGTCGAGGTCAAAAGATACTACGCAGTCTCTATAAAAGAAAAACGACTCCCCCCCCTCTAACCACAAACTGCTATCCCAACCGGCACTTTTCAAACTGTAGGCACAACATGCAATGGGAAACGACTATGGCAACCCTAGCCGTGGGCGAAAACTCCGAGTGTGAGCGAAAAAGGGATTACGGGGACATAATCCTAGCAATACCCCGACTGTAGCAAAAATCACCCAATCAAAACCTTGAAAAGCACGAGGTAGGGCGGTAAAGATCCTACCTGTCAGTGATGCGCAGCTGATGAGGTGACAACGGTTGACCTTCCAACCGACACCTGGACGTGGGTACAACCACGGAGCTCCACAAGGTTCGCAGGGTCAACAGCGCGGAGAGGATAACGAAAGCTCGGGCGTAAAACAACAATAAAAAATCCAAACCCTTTCCCCCGTATATACAAAAGAGTCGCACGTGTGATGGGTAGTATCGGGTGGGGGACGAAAGTGAAAAGGGCGGTGAGAATCCCAGACCTTCCGCAACGGTGGATAGTTCCCAGCATCAATTCGCCCGCAACGGTGAATAGAGCATGTAAAAAAAATATCGGGCGTCAACGGGGACCTATATTGGAATCCAAGAACCCAGACTCCTCTGCAACGGCGGGCATGCATAACCAAACAATGTGCGTAACTCACATCGGCTACCCGGAGACTCTACATCGGAAAACCGAAACTCAGACCCGCCCGCAACGGTGGAGGGAATAGAAGGCGAAGAGCTCTGATACATACGGATTGGCGAGGAAATGAAACCTTAGAACCCCCAAATGGTCCGCAACGTCAGAGACGAAACGATAACCCGTTTGCAATGACGGCCAAAGAGACACTCATCCTCTTCTGACTCAGAACAAAAGTCCACCCGCAACAGTGAAAAATCGTCAACCACCCGCAACGTTGAAAAACAAAGTAGGAAACCTCTGCAATGGCGGGAACAACAAATGACTCAACGCCCGATGAAGAATCAAAAAAACCATCCGACATGTCAGAGAACCGAAACTCACCCGCAACGGCGGAAAGTCAAAAAACTTAACTCCCGATTCACAACGGTTTAGAAAGATATGCAAAAACAACGATGAGCTCGATCAAGGATGGGATTCTTTCAAGCATTAAAGGAGAAAAACAGATCGATTGATATCAATTCAAAGTGCTGTAAAACATTCCAAAAATCCACAGACCAAAAGTCACCAAACTGAAAACAGGAAGAAAACCAACTTATTCAAAGTAAAGGAGGGTCCTAAATTTTTTTAGAATTTTGGGAAATTGTTGCAGGTGCAACAGGATGTTATTTTCTGGGATCCACCATGATCTCATGGTTTAGTAAGAAACAATCCAGTGTTTCTCTCAACACAGTTGAAGCAGAGTACATAGCAGCTTCCTCCGCTAGTTGTGAAGTGATATGGCTTCAAAAAATGATGTCAGGACTATTTGGCATGGAGTTGGATACCACATTGATTCTTTGTGACAAACAAAGTTGCATAAAGATGACAAAAGAATCTTGTGGGATCTGGTACTAAAGGGAGGTGTAAAACTCTAGTATGTGAGTATCAATGAGCAAGTTGTTGATATGTTAACCAAGATTCTGTGACAATCTTGGTGTAGTTCAAAATACTTTCCTCGCAAGGAGGAACAATGATGATGATACTACAGACTTTCCTCACAAGGAGGAATAATGATGATGATACAAACTTTCCTCGCAAGGAGGAACATTGATTATATGGACCCTTCTCGGAAAGGAGAAACATGTTGAAGATATAGACTCTCTTCGAAAGGGAAGAGCAAGTCAAATATATGGACCCTTCTAAAAAAGGAGAAACATATCGAAGATATAGACTCTCTTTGGAAAGGAAGAAAAAGTCAAATATATTGACCCTTCTCGAAAAGGAGAGATAGGTCTAAGATATAGACTCTCTTCAGAAAGGAAGAACAAGTCAAAGATATGGACTCTCTTCGGAAAAGAGGAACAAGTCGAAAATATGGAGTCTCCTAGGAAAGGAAGAGCAGGTTGAAGATATGAACCCTCCTCGAAAAAAGGGGGAGCAAGTTGATAATATGGATCCTCCCAGGAAAGGGAGAGTGATGATGAGACTAATGTCGATGATGGGATGACAGTGATGCTCCAACATGAAAGAGGCCAAGTGCACCTGAAGATGTTGATAAGGTCTGACATTCACTTGTGGATGATAGTATCCTCTCTTGAGGATGGAAAGTATAACACTCTGTGCATGAAAGTGGTCCTTACTAGATAAGGATGGCCCTGCAGACGTTACTCTCACATGGAGAGTACCCACATTCAGTTGTGGATACCGTAGAATAACACTCTCTTGGGAGTGGTCCTAACCTCAGTCGTAAAGATGCTCTATGATGATTCCTCATGGACGACAGGGCCAACATTTACATGCGGTCGAGATTTGCTATGCAGATGTTACTCTCGCATGGAGAGTACCCACATTCAGTTGTGGATATCATAGAATAACACTCGCTCAAGAGTGTTCCTAACCTTAGTGGTATGGATTCTCTACGATGAGTCTTCACGGATGATAGGGCCAAAATTTATATGTGGTCAAGATCTGCTCTGCAGACATTACTCTTGTATGGATAGTATACCTACATTTATATGTAGGTTCCATAGAATAACACTTGCTTGGGAGTGGCCCTAAACTTAGCGGTAGGATGCTCTATGATGAGTCCTAACAGATGTCGTAGTATAAGACTCACTTGGGAGTGGTCCTAACCTCAGTGGTAAGGATGTTCTATGATGAGGGCTGACATTTTGTATGCAGTTGATATCTGATCTGCAAACAATACTCTTTCATGGAAGAGTATGCCTACACATATGTGTAGATACTGTAGTATAACACTCACACATGAGTGGTCCTAACCTCAATGGTAAGCATGGTCTACGATGAGTCCTTACGGACGATAGGGCCTGCATCTAGGTGCAATCGAGATATACATTTATTTGTAGACTATTTAGCTGGTCGATATCATGGACCAGGATGATGGAGGATTGCATCATCCTTGGACTTATGTCCTAAAGTGATAGGGATTGATCATCCCACAAAGAGATAATGTGTATTACAGTTAGCATGGTAGAAAAAGGATCAAGTAGATCGAAGTACGATAGCAAAGGATTAAGTACATTAAAGTGCAACTATAAAGGATCAAGAACGGTCGAACTGTCACTGCAAAGGATTGAAGTGTTGTTGCAAAGGATCGAAAGGATTGAAGTGTTTTTTTAAAGGATCGAGAAGATAGAAGTGATGTTGCAAAGGATCGAAAGGATTGAAGTGCTGCTATAGAGGATCGAGAAGATCAAGGTGATGCTACAAAGGATCAGAAGATCAAAGTACTGCTACAAAGGATCAAGTGATCATGTGATGTAGAAGATGAAGACGTTGAAGAGTAACTATTCCAGTTACTGATTGTGAAAAATTCCTATGAAGTATAGATGTATCACCTTGATGATATTGCAGATACTCTCTCTCATTAATCCTATTGTCTATGATGATGTTGTCAGTAGAATAACCTTCTCATTAAGGGGAAGTTTTGAATATTGTAACTTCAAAGGATATTCTAAATGCATTTTACTGATGTAACCGAAGGGAGACGTTATTATTCCTATTTCAGGGTGTTACTATTGTAATTGGTCATCATAGAGTCATCAGGTAAAGCCTCCATTGTAAGTCGGGTCAATAGTACCCTAATGAATATAATATAGTATTATATCGAGTCTTCCTAAGTGAAGTCGGCCCAGTTAGTTAAGTGGGTTCAACTTGTTAGGTTAAAATTCAAGTGACAAAAATAATATAAATAGAGGATATGTGTTTCTCATTTGAACACACGCTTACTTGTGTATAACACAAATATTTATCCTCGGAAACCCCCTTAGGGAAGAAAACCTAGCAAAAATTCCTTTGTATAAGATGAATCAAAAGTAAAAGAAAGATCCCAAACAGGTGCGCCTCCTTCCAGCAAATATATATATATATATTTGCTGGAAGGAAGCGCACCTGTTTGGGATCTTTATTTTACTTTTAATTCATCTTATACAAAGGAATTTTTGCTAGGTTTTCTTCCCTAAGGGGGTTTCCGAGGATAAATATTTGTGTTATTTTGTGTGGTTGTACGTGTCTATCTTTCAGTGATCCTTTTGCATATGGTTATGATGTTATAATGCTAAATGTTATCAAATCTGGTATAATAATTAAAAACTTAACACTTAACACCACTGTTGACTTATCATCGAGGGTTTTGCATAGTCATAGCTCAGTTAGGATATGGTACCACGGTCCTGGTACATCAGTCACAATTCAATAGAGAAAGGGACACGACATCCACAGTCACACAGTCATGGTCAAACAGAGAAGTGACACATAGTCACAGTCCAATAGAGAAGCGACACAGAATCACATTCCTCTTCATAAAGTCACGACCCCAACTTTTAGGAGTTTTACCAATAAAAAACCTAAAATAAAGTTAAGTGAACTTAAGATAGGTTACAACATAAACAATAGTAAAATTACAATGAAACTAACTCATGGTAATTAAATAACAAATGCTAAATAGGTACAGTTTGAATATGTCTTATACTCAGACTTATCCTAGCGACTGTTGTCACTATAAGGCAACCCCTATTCCCACTAGACCAAGGTGTACCGTAAATGTGGAGAAACAACCCATTTTACCCATAGGACCAATAAGACCAATGACTATAATCGTTTCTCTCTCTCAAGGTATATTGTCACATATATTTTTATCATCAATGTATAAGAAGAAGTAAATAACAAAGCTAGATCCAGAAAAGTACTATTGTAATAAATTCAAACATAATTTTAAACTCTTTCAACTTTAACACTCCCCTGGTCATTGCGTTAAAGTTGGTCCTTGAGATGAGTTAATAGTTTAAAAAATATTATTAAAAATTATTCAATATATAAAGTTTTATATCATATTGTGTTAGTATATTATTAGCATTTAGCATTATATATATATATATATATATATATATATATATATATATAAATCATTTACCATTATTATTTGATTACCGATGTTTACCATTTCACTATTCTCATTCGACGTTTACCATTTCACTGTTCACATTTCATAGTTGTAGCTTAGTGGTTGGAGATAACAGATCACAACTCATAACACAATTCTATCAACCCTAGAAGAGGTACCATATGACCTTTGGTACCCTACTTTAAGTGTACTCAACTTTAGAGCAGCAATAACCCTATGTTGTGTCCAGCAAAGATCAGAACTATACTTCTTTCATGCCAAGATACTCCAAGAGTGAAGTTATGAACATAATATATAAACTTTGCAAGTCTTATAGAATGGTCATTTAGGAAACCCTAGGTTTTAGGGTGGTTACCATAATAAAACATAAAATAAAGTTGAGTACACTTAGAGTGTTGTACCTTAGTTCTTGTGGTCACATAACAATAAAACAATAAAAGTAATAAGGTTAAGTCATCATACGAAAGGTGGTCAAGGTACCACACACAATAAGGGCACTAAGACTAAGTAGAAGATGAAGGACCATAAGTGAACCAAAGGGACCAGAACAATATGGTAATGCAACCCCCATACCCACAAGACCAAGGTGTACCTCCGTATCAAGGTATATTGTCACATATATTTTTATCATCATTGTATAAGCAGAAGCAAATAACAAATCTAGATCTATAAAAGCACTGCTATAATAAATTCAATCATAATTTTCATCTCTTTCAACTTTAACACTCCATTGGTACTTGGTTAAAGTTGGTCCTTGAGATGATTTTTCAATTCCAATTTACATAACATAAATTGTAACAAAATTCCAATTAAGTTTAACCAATTCAGTCAATTACTTAAATGAATTAAAGGTACAGCTGTAGATAAATTTCGAAGATGCATAATAGTACAATACTAAAAATAGAATAAATTTCCAACATATTGCTAGATGCAAAATAATAATACAAATTAAAGATATCGGTTCAAAATATACAAGTCAAAGCACATATATTAGCATCCCAACAAGGTCAAGTCTGAGTCCTAACAACCCACAAGAATCATAGCTCTGTCCAAGCATTCGACATCCCACAAAGATCACAATTCTATCCAAACACCTCATAGAGGTCATGGCTCAAGTTCAATGACCACACACAAGGTAACACCTCACCACATGATGCATTCAAGAGTCATAGATCAGGTATAAAAAACCCCAAGGGCCACTGACTAGCATAACCTTGATACGTTGCATAGAAATTATGATAAGTTTCGCCCCAAAATTGAAATGTATCAAGCAAATCATGACGCATTTAATCTCTTTTAACTTTTAAAATTTGAATTTTTTTACCCTATATTAAGTTCATTTAACTTTATTTTATGTTTTTTATTGGTAAAACTCCTAAAATCTAGGAGTAGTTGAGTGATTTTGCTAGAAGATCGTGATCCTCTTTTGGACTGTGTATTCCCTCTAGGGATGGGTTGAGTTCTGTGTATTCCCTCTAGGGTTGGGTTGAGTTTTGTGTGTTCCCTCTAGGGATGGGGCTGTGACTTAATGAAGAGGACTGTGATTGTGTGTCGCTTCTCTGTTGGACCATGACTGTCGTGTCCCTTTCCCTATTGAACTATGACTGATGTACCAGGAATGTGGTGCCCTATCCTAGCTGAGATATGACTATGTCAAACCATAAATCATAGGTCAGTAGTTGGTAGTGTTAAGTATTATAGAGGGAGTTGTGACTTTTAGGGTGCTGCTATAATAATGAGATTCCTCACTTGGTGACTAGGATTTGTTACTATATGTATCTAACCTAATCCCATATCGCTTTAACCTTCTCTCTCTCAAAGTAAACTTGTGACAGCTTGTCCTTACAGTGATAAGAGCTGGCATAATATGTATGAGTTTAAGGCAAATCCAAACCATACCTATTTAACAATTCTAACCTAATCCCATATCACTTTAAGCTTCTCTCTCTCAAAGTATGACTTGTGACAACTTGTCCTTACAATGATAAGAGCTAGCACAATATGTATGAGTATGAGGCAGATTCAAACTAGAAATATTTAGAAATTGTTCTTTAATTAGTGTGAATTAGTTTCATTGTAATTTTACTATTGTTTATGTTGTACCCATATTAATTTCACTTAACGATGATGAAGACACATACAATATTGACAAGAAGTCCCAGTAACAGTAAGAGGTCTTATCCCACTTAAAACAAAAGTCACAACATGAGTCTAAGGCACCCAACAAGTCATAGCCCAGGTCTGTGGTATACAAACATATTAAGGTTCAAATCTTGGAAAATAACAAGAGTTACAACAGTAAGAGGTTAAGGCCTTACTCTAACAACAATATTAAGTCTTAGATCCAACTATAGATCATTCATAAAGGTTACACCAGTACACAAGATCACAACTCAGTAGAGGAAAGACACCACAGTCATGGCCCAACAATAGAGGTTATCAACAGTCACAATTCAGACTTAGAAAGCTGCCAGTAGGTCATGACCTGGTCCTAGAAGACCCAAAAAAAAATACACATCCTAGCACAACGATTACGACCAACCCACAGTGTCTCCAAAACTGTCACGACTAGGAAAATGGCAGTGACAGCATGTTAAGAAGAGACAAACATAATTACATTCAGCCTAGAGAGGGTTACCAATAGTCACGACCAGCCCACAATGGATCCAAAATAGTCACAACCAGGAAAATGACAATCATGACCTGCTAAGAGGAGGATAACACAATTACGTTCATCCTAGAGAGGGTTACTAACAATAATGGCCTAGCATAGAAAGGGAAAATAGTCCATTGTTTAACCTCAAAAGATCACAACCCAGTAGGAGATACACCATGTTATAGCTGATTTTACCACACCTGGTGAATCACACTTGTATGGCCTTCCCCTGTCCCTCTACAGACTCTTTAGACCTCATGGACCTTTTTCATACCTTTGATGTTTCCAAGATCATCCCTAAAAACATGCTTAAATTTCTATACGCAACTTTTAAACCCTTTCTCGCATATATACGCGGGTTTGACCCCTAAAACCGCATACATCGGGATGTGTGCAAAAGGCCAAATTCTTTTGGAGTTTTCCTTGACATGGATCCGACTCACTTGTCTCCTGGCCTTCCATATTCCTTGAGATCGCTCAAATTTGACCCTTCATTGCCCCATTGAAGAGCTATATAAGGAACCCTTTGGATACATTGAAGAATATGTGAGAATTGAGAGCAAAGAAACTATAGTCCATTGTTGCTAAAACTTATGCTTGACTCTACATCCCTTTGTCCCTTGGAGAACTTTGGTGTTCTTCCCAAGCTTTCCTTTTGCTTGTGAGCTTGCTATCGATAGATGGAGGATTGAGGTGGTGGAGGCCCAAGTGGGGGATTCAGTTTCTCCGATTCGCAGACGTGCTGACAGAGGTTGTATTCATTGTAATCTCTGATTTTATATTAATAGAAATATCTTTTCCTATCCAATAATGTATGTTTGAATGAATATTTTATCCATGGATGATTTCAAATGCTTATACGTTGTTGATTATATATGGTAGAGTAGATCTAACACCAATATATATAGTATGCTTGTCTTGTTTACTGATTGTTGAGGAAGTAATTTATCAATTCAAGTTGGAGTTGGAAAGATCAACGGGGATCTACTTCAACCGTCCGGAATAAGGTACGAGTTTTGATCCCTTAGTGTTAGATATTTGATTTCTCTTGCATATTGGAAAGGATTGATTTTTGGAGTCAAGCTATCAGTTGTGGTACCCCAAGCCATAGGAATTTATCTCCGTAACAGAATTGGCGACTCCGCTCGGGAGTTCCTAGTAGTTGTCTTTTGGGGGGTTTTTATCGGCATTTGATGACTTTGAATTGCTCTTATTTCTCTGTTTCTATGTCGGGTCTGGGGGCATGTATGCCTGGTAGTGTCTGATTGGTGTGAAGTTTGTCTTAGCTTGTCTGTTTTCCTTTGTTTTTATGCACTTTTCTTCCTGTACGCGATTTTTTAACTCACAGTCATGTATATACGCGGCTTTCACTGATATATCCGCGTACATACGCGGTTTTACTGCGAACAGTCGCGTATGCCCTTATTTTTTCCTTCTAGAGGAAGATTGATTTTTGCTAGGTGAATTTTGATAATTGCTAAGTCTCCTTTGACACTGCTAGAGTCTATATACACCTCTATTTCTGACCAAAGACATTTTTTTAGGGTAAATTTATTTCTTAAGAATGTTCTTGTCATTGCATTTTTCGATTTTTTGTTTTGGGATTAGTGCATTAGATTTATTTTACCTTAGTACTTTGTGTGAGTTCTGTTTGAGTGTGCTTGCTGAGTCTGGGGGTAGTAGAATCATTCTTTTTCTTTAGTATCTCATTTTTGTTTCAAAAAATCCAAAAATATTTGCTTATTTGCATCATTATGCATTGCATTTTTGCATTTTGCATGGTACTTGCACTAGGTTTTTCTTTGAAGTATTAGTCAGGACTTCATATAGGAACGATTGCACTTATCATTTGAAGAAAAATTTTGCATTTCATGTAGTAGCATGCCCTGTTTTCATTGGACACAATGAATTTGCATTGATTGTTAGGTGTGCATTTTGCTTTATGTTGCATCATAACACCATTAGTTGCACGGCCATTTACCTCTTTTGAATAATAAAGCCAAATAAAATCAATGCTTAATTAAAATGGATTACACCTTTTTCTTTTATAGGGTTCACCAACAAGATTAGGTTTTAGGGTCTTGGAATAGTTCATTGTCAGTAAATTCTCCAAGAACACTAAACAACAACATGTATGTGTCTTTCCAGGTGAGAGTGTGAAATTCCTTGGTATAATTGGTGTTTCTCAGGATCGTCCTCTCAAAAGGGAGTTAAGCACGAGGCAGTGTGAGCGGTTATTGATTGGGATGACCCCTAATCATAACTGAGTAGCACCGGAGATATTTCTAGGATTGTATTCGTATCTGGGGGCTCTTTCGAGAGTCCCGGGCTTTGCTACCCTGCCCATACGGTCAATCCCGCGTGCGACTTTCTGCATGAGCATTGATTATATTGAGGTGACCTTAGTTGCCTTACTTAGGATATCGAGGGCGTACTTTGCAGGGGTTATTCTGCAAGTGTCTCAGCCAGGTTGGGGTCGGACAGCACAGTCGCTTTATGCTTTGAAACTGAGGGCCACAATAATTGGTTACGTACCTTCGCTTGTTGTGTATGGGAGTCTCAAGCCTCTCCTAGGCGAGACATACTTGCTTCATTCGGGAGATCACTTATCCTACCCTTGATTTCTTGTGTTTGGGTTTAGATTTTATTGGTGTATGCTCTGTGCATGTTAGCTTGCTTAGGGTTTGCGTAATTAGAGAGTCTTTTATATTTTTGAGTCATTGTGGATTTGGGTGCGGCTCCTCATCGTTCTCGTCATTTAGCAGGACTTCCACCTTCTACATCTCCTCCTCCTTTGGGAGAGAGAAACAGACGGTCCAGGTGGACTACTAATTCGTACATTGATTCACACACGATGGGAGATCATGAAGATGGTATTCTTGAGCTTTTTTCTCCACTTCAGGTGGATGATGGGTAGTTTACTCCTACCTATGACCCTTCACCTTATATGCCTGTGATTTCTGAGTTAGGTCCTATAATTTCTGAGATAGGTAATTTCCATGATAGACCTACTTACTCTAGCTATGATCCACCATTCACACATCGGCAGTATGGAATGCTGGACGACAAGACTCGTTATGAACCCGCGAGCACTAGTTATGGTAGTTATGGTATGTCTAGTATTCCCACACATGATTTGGCATTTCATGTCGAATCGGAGTTTGAGCCTAACACTATGCCTGGGGGCACTCCTATTCCTTACCATGCGGAGAGGTTTGGGAGCACAAGTCATATTGCACCTTCCTTCCCGGCGGTGGAAGCTACATCACATATTCCTCCTAGAACTAGGGTTAGTGATCCTATTAGGATACCAGATCCAAGACGAGTGACTATAGTGAACACCACATACATAATTTCACAGGTCCCTTCATCCTCGGTCCCTTGTTCTTCGAATGTCATTCCTCCACCTCATTCACGTGGTCCTTCGGGCCGGAATGTCGCTACGAGTCATGTCCGTACTGCTGCTACTCGCACAGTTGTGTCTCAAGTTCAAGTACCTCCTGTTGTTTCGGGGGGTCTTATCCCTACTTCTGGAGGTCATGTCATTACTTTTGGAGCCTACATTCCTACTTACGAAGTGTCTCATGGGACATCTCATGGGATGTCTTATGGACCTTATTATGGGATGCAGTATGGACACGGTTATTCACCTTATGGGTACAGGTATCAACAACCCGCTTACTCTCCTAATTATGGCTTTGTAGCCCCACATAGTCAAGGTACACCACATTATGGTGCTTCCATTCCACCCTACATGGGTCAAATGGGAGGAGGGAACTATGGCCAAGGCCATGGTGGTTACTGTAATCAAACATATGTGAACCAAAACTACCAGGGAGCGGTGCATCGACCTACTCATCCTAGGATCCCTTTCCTCGCAATGCTAAATCTTCCTGACTTGTCGAGACTAATGAACGATCCTGTATCTCATGACCCGGCTTGGTCCTCTATCCCTAATAAGCTTCCCTTAGACATACCCAAGTTCAAGGGAAAACCAGGAGAGGATCTGAGCGAACATGTTACTACATTTCACCTATGGTGCTCTTCCAATTCCTTACACGAAGATTCGATCCGTTTAAGGTTGTTTCAACGCACCCTTACAGGACCTGCCACAAAATGGTATATAGAGTTACCTATGGGGGCATTCGCTTTGTTCGATGACCTAGCGATGACTTTTATCAACCAATTCCAGCTACCATTGCATTACAACGTTGGTACGGAACTCTTATCAACATTTCGGTAGGATAAAGCCACGCATATCTCGGACCATATCCAAGAGTGGCGTAGACGAAAGAGGTTGATTAAAGCCTTCATACCGTCGGAGTTTCTCCTCAAGTGGTTCCTTAAGTTGTTATTGCCTTATATAGCGAAGAATGTTTCTACATATGAATTTCAAAACGAGGAACAAACCATTTTTAGGGTGCAGGAATTGGATTTGATTTATGCTCAATCTGGTTTGTTATATGAGATAATTCCCAACACTCCGCGTTCTAGTTTCGACCCCAAAGTTAAACCTGGACCACATGCCAATGGCATTGTTGGTTTTGCAAGTGCTAAGCCTGCGGATTTGGTTGTGCAACAGGTTAGTCAATTGTCGATCAACCAATCTGCTTCAGGACAAGCCATGGCTTCATCTCAACCCACCCAAACAGCGAGTGTGCTTTCGGTGCAATCATCAGACCAAAAGGGTAACCAGCAACCCGGAAGGAATAGAAAGAAGGGTAAGAACAATCGTAAGGGTGGGAATAGGAATGAAAATTCTAATACTAATTACAAGAACGCACGAAATGTTGGGGGGGACAAGCAATCTAAACGCAAGGTTAAATTTCCTTGCAAGTTATGTAAGGATGATCACCTCACTTACTTGTGCCCTCGTATCGATGAAGCCTCAATATTCTTAGCACAGGGACCAGCTATGCTGACCAACCCTTTACCTCACAATCAAAACATGAACTCAAGGACCCATGATCAGTCTGGTGGTGATCAAGATCCATCGAAGGCTAGTGGTCATGGTTGCATCAACATGGTGCATGCTACGAAGGTTGTGACCCATGTGAAGGACTATGGTTCATCACAACCCGACCCAGGAAAGGAACATGATCCACCAGGGACTCCTTTGCATATTGAAAAACCTGTGGATAAACCTGAAGTTGCACCTCACATTCCTAAGGGAGTCCTTAAGTGTTTGGAGCACAATCCTAATGCCCGATCCACCCAGAACTATTCTATTGTCGACGATTTGGGCCACACTCCTTATGCGATGTCTGCACTAGAATTAATTTAGAGTTGTCCTTCGCAAATGAAGGCTTTGCTTTCTACCATTGGTGTGAATGATGATAACTCTTCCCTCATGATTAAATTTGAAACCGCGGGACTGTAGCCTCGCTTGCCTTATTATGTGTCTCTTTTGATTCATGTACAATGTCTTAACATGACCTTCAAGCGCACTGTGAATGATGAAGGCACTGCTGCTTCTGTGATGTCTTTATCATGTTGGAAGGGTTTAGGTTCCCCTGAGTTGTCTAAATCCAGTATCATGTTGACTGTGTTTGATGGAAAATCGTTTAGGCCGCATGGGATCCTTCCTTCCCTTAAGGTCCGTTTGGGAGGGAAGACCGTTGCGATAGAGGTCAAGGTGGTTGATGCGCCCCTTGACTATAATCTCTTGCTGGGTAGGAATTGGATGTACAGTATGCAAGTCGTAGCTTCTTCTCTATTTTGCATTGTATGCTTTCCATTTAATGGGAATATAGTTACGATTGATCAAACATCATTCAATAATCTGTCGGTTACCGCATCTTCAGGAGCTTTGATCCCGATTGTAGAGCACTCTCAGTCGGCAACTGGGAGTGTGGGTGTGGGCGTGTATCCATCCCTTATGGGAATATTTAGTTGTCCTGCACATGTCCTTATGATAGGGTCTAGTTCCGAAGATGTTTCGACATCTACGAGATCAGTTTCTTTTCGCACGAACCATATGGAATATCCTTGGATTCTTCCTACACCGAATACTTCGAGTGAGCCCATTGTGACGGACGTGTCATTTCCTACAACTATGGTAGCTTATCAAGCTAATATTGGGTGTATTGTAGAGCCTAGTCCTTCCTCTTTGCGGACGGAGGAGGAGGACCTGTATGTGCTGCCTACATGGGCAGTTCATTCTTCTCACGCGCATGATTGCATTGATAGTGTTTTTCCTTCAGATGAAGTGATTATTGAGGCCATGTCAGGGGTTGAGCCACCTTGGGAAGAATTGCATCATAGATCTTATTTTCTTCCCGAGCTTGGCTGCTTGGAGCGTGAGGACTTTAGGGAGGTTCTTAGTGAGATAATTGGTAGTCCCATGGTTCCATTAAGCTCTCCTGGTCCAATGGCTGATGGGAACATGGAAAATATATCTCCTACCATTCCTATCAATAGCTCTCATGATCCTGGCAAGATTGAGAATGTCTATATTGGGGAAAAATTTTCCCCTGCTGAGATTCAAGAGTACACCGAGTTGTTTAAAGAATTTCATGATATCTTTGCTTGGTATTACGATGAAATGACAGGTATCAACCCTCACATTGTTGAAGATGAGATTAAAACTTATCCCAATGCTAATCCTGTTCGACAATGCTTGCATGCAGTGAATCCTAGGAAAGCACCCACGATTAAGGCAAAGATAGAAAAACTGTTGAAGGCCGGTTTTATCTATCCCGTTCCCTTTACAGAGTGGGTTTCAAATCTTGTTCCGGTGGATAAGAAGTAGGGAGCGATCCATATATACACTAATTTCCATGACTTGAATCGTGCCTGTCCTAAAGACAATTTCCCCACACCATTTATTGATCAAATTTTGGATGAGTGTGCGAGTAGCGAGGTTTTTTCCTTTATGGATGGATTTTCAGGATACAATCAGATACAAATTAAACCTGAGGACCAACATAAGACTGCCTTTATTTTTCCTTGGGGAACCTTTGCATATCGGAAGATGCCGTTTGGCCTTAAGAACGACGAAGCCACTTTTCAGCGGGATATGACCTTGATCTTCCATGAGCTCAAATCAATTATTGAGGTATTTTTGGATGACCTTGCTGCTCATTCTTGTATGAGAATGTGTCATTCCTATCATTTGAAATTAGTGTTCGAAAGGTGTTACCATTATTTGGTCAGGTTAAATCCTCACAAGTGCATCTTTTGCATGAAGTCTGGTCGCTTATTAGGGTTCATTGTCTCCAAGGAGGGTATAAGATTTGACCCTTTGAAGGTAGAGGCAATACTTCAGTTGTCTCCCCCGAAAAACATTAGACATATTCAATGTTTGCAAGGCATGGAAAACTTCTTACGGAGATTCGTTGTCAACTTTTCCAATTTGACTAGAGGCTTTATGCGTCTTTTGAAAAAGGACACCACCTTTTGTTGGGATGAGCGAGCCCAGGAGTCCTTTGATGCGCTTAAACGAGCCTTAGCATCGGCCCTGGTGATTAGTCCACCCAACTATAGCCGTGAGTTTCTACTTTATGTGGCCGCGTCGATGGAGACGATTGGTATGGTTTTGGTTCAAGAGGATGAGGAGCTCTAAGAGCATGTCATATAATACCTGATCTGGAACCTTATTGATGAGGAGGTCCATTATTCCCATGTTGAGAAGCTTGCCTTAGCTACCGTACATGCGGTTCAATGGTTGAGACATTATATTCTCTTTTGCCAAACCTTGGTTGTAGCCCATGTCAATCCGTTTCAATTCGTCCTCACACGAAGGATGATTGGGGGAAAGTATAATAAATGGATTTTCATCTTGCAAGAATTCGATCTCGAGTTTGTTTCGGCAAAATAGAAGAAATCGTTAATTTTTGCGGAGCTTATATCAGATTTCCCAAGCAAGGAGGAGGAGATGGTTTGTGAAGATATGTTTTTCGATGAGCACATCTTCTTAATCTCAGATTTGGATCCATGTTATGGAGACATTATCATATATTTACAAACATTGAAGGTCCCTACTCACCTCTCATAGGATGAATGATGACGATTACGTCACGTATCCAAGAATTACCTCATAGTGGATAACACCTTGTACTGTCATGGGGTAGATTCCATTTTACGTCGTTGTTTAACTCATGAGGAGGTTGAGCTTGTGCTGAATGATTTCCATGGAGGGGCGTGTGGTGGTCATTTATCTGGGCTTTCTATAGCCCAAAAAATCTTAAGAGCGGGTTATTTCTGGCCGTCGATCTTTAAAGATTGTGTAGATGTGGTCAAGAAGTGCCACCCTTGCCAGGTGTTTACACGGAATATGCACTCACGACCTGCCCCGTTACATCCCATCATCACCGCCGGTCCCTTCACTAAGTGGGGGATTGATTTCATGGATTGTAACCCAGCTTCAGCTGGGGGGAATCATCATATCATAATGGCTGTTGACTACTTCACGAAATGGGCTGAGGCTATGCCTACAGTTAAATCTGATGGTGAGACAGTCGCACACTTCGTATTCAACCAGATTATTACTCGGTTCGGTATTCCGAAGGAGCTTGTCACTGACCATGGCAAGCACTTTCAGAATCGTATGATGGAAGAGTTGGCATCAAATTTAGGGTACAAGAAAGAGCATTCCTCCTCTTACTACCCTCAAGCGAATGGACAGGTTGAAGTAGTGAACAAATCACTCAAATCCATTCTCCAACGAACCATCGCACAAATCAAGATGAATTGGCACATTATGTTATATCCTGCTTTGTGGGATTATAGAATCACTGTTAAGAATGCCACGGGTTTTTCTCCATATCAGGTTGTACATGAAGTGGAGTCAGTATTTCTGGTTGAGTGCGAGATTCCTTCTTTGAAGCTAGCCATAGAGCTCTTACCAGACACATCCCCATTGGAGGAGCGTTTGGTCCACTTAGAACAACTTGATGAGCAGCGTCGAGATGCCTTGGTGGCTCTAGAAGTGAATAAGCGTCGCGTTAAGGTCCAATATGATAAGTCTATCTATCCAAGGAGGTTTAGTGAGGGAGATTTGGTCCTTTTGTGGGATCAACCAAAAGAACCCTTGGGGGCAGGAAAGTTTAACCCCATGTGGTGTGGTCCTTACATCATTAAACGTATATTAGAGAAGGGCGCTTATGAGTTAGTGGATTATGAGGGAACATCCTTGGAAAAGCCTAGAAATGGGCTCTACCTTAAAAAATACTATGCATGATTTTCAGCCAAGGCTGACTATTGTATATTATTGTACATTTTTTCATAGGTGGGTCTTTTCTTATGGTGATCGGGTTTGTGATTAGTTTTTGTTTCTTTTTGGTAGATGTCAATGGAATTTTCCACCTTTATAGGATTCGCGGATGGTGCAATCCGTCACACTCAACACTCAGCCTTTGCTGCTTGGGTGATCTATACTCCTACGGGTCAGGTATTGTCTTCAGGAGGCATATGTTTACGGCCCTCTTTGAACAATGTTGCTGAGTATAGTGTTGTTATCGAGCTTCTACGGGATGCCATGTCACATGGTGTTCTCTCTCTTAAGGTACGTCTTGATTTGGAGTTAGTAGTGTCACAACTTAATGGTTTGTACCATGTCAGGGATCCGACATTATTAAGAAGATTCTTACGTGTGAGATTGTTAGAACGACAATTTGACAATATAACATACATACATGTTCCAAGAATTAATAATCAAGTTGCTGACTCATATGCTAACTATGTGTTATATTGGCATTTGTTTCATAGACAATAAGCTCATCAAAAACATAAATTTTTACACTTGTAAATAAATAAATCGATCATCATAAAAGTTTTTTATAAACATCCAAAATGTGGTAATACATAGTGTCATAATACAAAAATGGGGTTCTCGAGCCACCAAAATATAAATACATGGTAATACAAAATGTATCACTCCCAGGTATCTAAGCATGTGGAGGAGGAGGGGGGTTGTGATCATGGAATGTCACCACGGCTCTAGCTAGCCATTGAAATAGCCACACCCATGCTCGTGGTACACCCACCACCTGGCGCTGCATGGCCTCAAGAAAGTCCTCGACTTGCGCCATGGGTACTCTATGTGTCAGCCTCATGAATTTGGTATGAATGCTTTGGAGCGTTCAGTTCGCATCCACACTTGTAATGTCATCCCCTCTTCCCCTCCGTCTATGATGAGGGAAGCCTTCAGGCCACCGTGGTCCTACATCTGCATGCATATGATAGGATGTCACTATGTATTGTCACCCAAAAACATGTATTTTGATTCCACATAATCAAAAAACACAAAAAAATAAATAACTGAAATTTTTTAAAGAGGGTCAAGGTTCGTTACCAATGTCACCATATGTCGATCTTGGTGGTAGCGCCATGTCGGGGTCTCCCTGAAAATCTATCCTCGCATAGGGGTAATCATCGACGGCAACTATCTATCATCGCCACCATGGAAAGAAATCAGCTAGATAGGGGTTGGACACCCTACCTCCACCCAGTCTGTGCATCGCATCTACCCAACTCTGTTGGGCCGGATCTCAAACCCTGTGTAGAGGAATGTCAACTCTAGGGCTCAATCCTGGAACACGCTCAAAGAAGAACGTGCTCAGTATGCTGTTGAAACCGAAGTTTCGCACTCTGCCCATCTTGCAGTCGCTGAGCTGTTGTTTCATGCTGCTCAACAATGTCGTACTCCAGTCATAAACTGTGGGCCTCATGCACTCCACGGCATAGAACATCAATGGCTGTGAGGCCTAGTGGAGTGAGGCTAGCCCTGCTATCCTACCCAGTGTCAGTAGAATAGCCTTTTGGCCTAGCACCTCTATGGAGTTAGCTGGGATCTGACTCCCCACCTTCTCCGTGTTTGGATAACAGTACATTGCTATGTACTCATCTATATTCAGGCCACCACCGGGCCCACGAGAGTGTAGGTTCACCACTTCCCCCCCTCGAGAAAGTCCAGTAATAAAGTATATGTCCTCCACTTCTATGTTGAGGGACATCCCATCTATTTGGAACGACTCTGAGTATGGATCCTAGTAGTCTACTAGCATCTGCAGCAATCTTGGTTTGGCCCTTAAGCCACCAAGACACCAAAACTTGTAGAGTCCGCATGACCGCAAAGCTTGTTGATCCATTAGATCTGCCCTTACTGCCCCTTCTACATCACCATGCTCACATTCTCTCCATTCTAGGACCATCCTGCACATAAAATTTAAGTTTGATCCATTAGAACACTTAAAAAACATTGAACGCGGCCGCATACGCAACTGTTTGCTAAACAGCCGCGTATATACGCGACTTTGAGGTATTTTTTCGCGTATATCCAGCCCTATACATGGAAAAATCCTTGATTTTTGCGTGGGCCGAGGCGTGCATCTTAGATTGACCTAGAATCCCAAATGAACCATGGAAAAAGATAAAATTTGCATGAAAATGAAAGAGCAGGGCATGGGTAAGTACCTGGAAAAAACGCTAGTGGATTCCGCTCGCTGGATCTCCTGGAATCCGCTGTTGAAGTTCTGAGCTCAATTGGGTAAAAATTTCAAATGTTATATAATGTTTTGAATTTTTTACTATTTATAGAAATTTTTCAAATTTTTGAAAATTTGTACGCCCTTTTCTATAGTTTGGATCGTTTTTGGACTAATTTATGATGTAGAAGACCATTTTGAGCGCCATTTCGATCGTTACTTTGACTCGTTCATGCCTGTTACAGGTATGATGTTTAAACTGGAATATAGGTTAGGTTTTACTCCTATTTGCATTTTGCGCGACCTTATGACCGTTTCATTATAGCCTTAGGTACGAACCCATTCTATTATGTCACGGAACCTTCTCGCTGTTTTAGAAGTGGCATGATGTGAATGGTAGAGCTTGACCTTACATGGGTACCCTAGTTAGTGCCTGATTTGCATTTGGTGCCCATGCTGACATTTTGTCCCTTAGGGTGTGGGAGTCCATTGTATAGTATTGCCATGACATTTCACAAGAGCCTCATACTCCTCTTGATATTTTGCTAGCCTATTTCCCTCAGGACTCCCTTATGTCAAGTTGTAATTGCATTCTCATGCGCTTTGCCTGCCTTCTTGAGCCTTACGCTGGCTTCCCTGACTTTGAGTTTCAGTCATATATCCCGAGTTTGTCTCATGTCTAGCCATGCAGAGCCATCTTTTATATCCTTTGTAGCTTGATTCCCTATTTTACCAGGAGGGGACTTTCCCCTGAGTGTCGCTATCCTACACATGTATCCTTACATTGAGCATAGGTATGTTCCACTGCTTGGAACTAGTTTGTTTGCCTATATGACACTCGTCTCCTCCTAGTCTATAACTATAAATCAATTTTATTCTTTTTCAAGCTTTTTAAAAATTTGAAAAAGTCCAAAAACAATTTTTAAAGACCAAAAAGCTGGACAAGGAAAGATGTTATCTTTGGCAGCTGTCGAGTCGTGTCGCCTTTGAACAGAGCACTATATATCACATTTGTTAGTTGGGTTTATAGTTTGACTTTAGGATTTGTACTCATTTATCTGAGTTTATCTCCACCAGCTGGCTAAGCTTCCAGTCCCTATGGAGCCTCTATCGATGCCTCCTGTGTCGCAGAGATGTCCGGTTTTTGTATATCGAGTCTATGCTACCTACATTCAGTCACCATTCATTGTTATGCTCTTGTTCAAAGGAAGTTGAAACCTAATTCGGCCATTCCTCAGTTATCTTGACTTTGCATGTCGGCCATTCTTGGTACAGTTACTAGTTCGTGCACCTTATCATCGAATCCTTCCACATTATACAGCTTTGCTGAGTACCTCATGTTGGATTATGGAGGATGCCTTAATTACCTCCTTCCAACAGATTTCATCCCATCGACTTCAAATCATTTATCCTGGGATTGGAATCTAGAGTCATTTTTGAGTGCCTTAAGACTTGCAGTCATCAGTGGCAAGTTCTCTCGCCATCGATAGTTCTTTGGGAATATATCAATGTCCCCTGATCTATGGATTCTCTCAAGTGTTCAACCTCAACAAATTTATTCACACTTGTTAGTTTGCACTCTAGTACCTTGATTCCCGTTATCATTATTGGTGGGTGATCTCACATCTATTAACGGTATACATCAATGACCGGTAATCAGATGATGGACTACTATGTTCGACCTCGACACCTCTATTCACACAGTAGGACTTGTACTCGTAGTGGTTTGTGTAGAATACCTTCTAGATTGGTGGCATCTCTTATATGCTACCTCCTTGATCGTGCCAGTGTTCATGAGATTTCAGCTCTCATGACTTTATTCCAGTATATGTCAGACATTTCCAGCCATTATGGAGATCTTGATCCATTGTATATCTTCAGACATTATTGAGATCTTTATCCTTTGTATATATTCATCATGGAGATTCTGATCTATGTATATTGTACGTGGCGATGACCACTTATGTCATATTTTGTATCATGCCTATTCATGGCCATTGTACTCTTATGTATCCGGGATTGCTATATGTATTTGCAGTTATATGCAGAGTTGTATCAATGTACTATGTTGATTGGGTCGCTAGTCTTCCACTGGGTTCTTCAACACTCCACTTATGGGATGGACTTATAATGTATTTCAGCCATCGTATGACCCCTCTGACCTCACACATTAGGGGGCATCTGTTATAGCTGATTTTACCACACCTGGTGAATCACACTTGTATGCCCTTCCCCTGTCCTTCTGTAGAATATTTGGATCCCATGGACCTTTTTTATACCTTTGATGTTTCCAAGATCATCCCTAAAAACATGCTTAAATTTCTATACGCGACTTTTAAACCCTTTCTCGTGTATATACTCGGGTTTGACCCCTAAAACCGCTTACATCGAGATGTGTGCAAAAGGCCAAATTCTTTTGGAGTTTTCCTTGACATGGATCTGACTCACTTGTCTCCTGGCCTTCCATATGCCTTGAGATTGCTCGGATTCGACCCTTCATTGCCCCATTGAAGAGCTATATAAGGAACCCTTTGGATACATTGAAGAATATGTGAGAATTGAGAGCAAAGAAACTATAGTCCATTGTTGCCGAAACTTATGCTTGAGTTTGCATCCCTTTGTCCCTTGGATCACTTTGGTGTTCTTCCCAAGCTTTCCTTTTGCTTGTGAGCTTGCTATCGAGAGATAGAGGGTTGAGGTAGTGGAGGCCCCAGTGGGCGATTCAGTTTCTCCGATTCGCAGACATGCCGACAAAGGTTGTATTCATTGTAATCTATGATTTTATATTAATAGAAATATCTTTTCCTGTCCAATAATGTATGTTTGAATGAATATTTTATCCATGGATGATTTCAAATTCTTATACGTTGTTGATTATATATGCTAGAGTATATCTAACACCAATATGTATAGCATGCTTGTCTTGTTTACTGATTGTTGAGGAAGTAATTTATCAATTCAAGCTGGAGTTGGAAAGCTCAACAGGGATCTACTTCAACCATCCAGAATAAGGTACGAGTTTTGATCCTTTAGTGTTAGATATTTGATTTCTCTTGCATATTGGAAAGGATTGATTTATGGAGTCAAGCTATCTGTTCTGGTACCCCAAGCCATAGGAATTTCTCTCCATAACACAACCGAAACAGTCACGACTAAGTCTTGGAAGGACATACAATCCACGTGTCAGCTACATAGTCCAAATCCATCAACCTTGAACCCAAATAAATATTATTTTTGTGTTACCTACAGACTGTGTTGTGAAGGTAAAAGATGCAAAAATAGTCCACTTCTAGTTATAACCGAAACTAGCAATTTATACCCACATATATTAATCTTTTGTTGGTCAATGTGCAGATCTTAGAGGGTGACGTAGAAGGGAATGTACATCAGGATCCAAAAATGGAGGGATGCCATTGTAAGAGCAACCCTTAAGGGTGAAAGGGTAGGTTTCCATTGTAAAGAAAGCCTTAATACTAGACGAAGTGGCAACACACATGCACACGATCACACACACTCATGCACACACCCCATCTATTAACCTTTGACAAATAAAAACCCAAGTTCATCCATTTACATCGTTTCAAAACTATTTGGCCGATGGGAAAAAAACGTATGACAACCATTTATAAAATTGATGATGATGATTTTCCAAAAAACCAGGGTTTTCATTGTAGATTAAAAAAAACTAGGGCTTTTGTCGTAAATTCAAACAAATTAGGGCTTTCACCATAAATTCAAACAAATTAGGGATATCAATTCTTACATGTTTATCCATGAGAACCGTGAACCATGAACATTGAGTGCAACCTCTGAGATCCAACCATGAAATGTGAACCATGAGCTTCAACCAGTAAGATGCAACCGTGAAAAGTGAACCATGAGATCCAACTAGTGAGCTACAACCGTGAAATGCGAACCGTGAGCTCAAACCATTGAGCACCAACCGTGAGATGTGAATCATGAATTCCAACCCTTGAGCTCCAATTATGAATTGTGTATTGCGAGCTCCAACTAGTGAGTTGCACCAGTGAAATGTGAACCGTGAGCTCCGACCATGAAATGTGAATTGTGAGCTCCAATCAGTGAAGTGCAACCGTGAACTGTGAACCGTCGAATCCAACCCATGAGTTCCAACCATGAAATGTATTAAGCGTGGGATCCAACCAGTGATATGCAACCATGAAATGTGAACCATAAGCTCCAACCCATGAGCTCCAACCGTGAAATGTGAAATCCAACCAGACAACTGCAGTTACAACCATGAAATCTGATCTGTGATCTCCAACTGTGAAATGTGAACATTGAAATGGTAAATGTCGAATGAAATGAAATGGTAAATGTCGGTAATCAAACAATAATGGTAAATGTTCTATCTAATGTTTAATATATATACTAATATCACACGCTAATGCTAATAATATACTAACATAATATGATACAAAACTTTATATATTGAATTTTTTTATAATATTTTTTAAACAATTATAAATGTAAATACATAAGTAAAAATAATGATGACTACAATGATGATAATGATGATGATGGTGATGATGACGATGTTGCTGATGATGACGATGATGATTATGGTGATGACGACGATGCTGATGATAATTATGACAATGACTATGATGATGACAATGAGGATGATGATGATGATGATGATGATGATGATGATATTGATGATCATGATAATGGTGACGACGATAAATACGATGAGGATGAGGATGAGGAGGACGAGGAGGAGGATGACGATGATGACGATGATGATGATGAAGATGATGATGATGACAAGGAGGATGAGGATGATGATGACAATGACAACGACGATGATAATGACGACGACGATCATGATGATAATGAGGATGGTGACTATGAGGATATGATAGTGATGGGGATGACGATGATGATGATAACAAATATGACAATGAGGATGATGACGATGATGATGATGACGACGATGACGATAATGACAATGAGGATGAGGACGAGGATGAGGATGATGAGGACAACAATGATGATGACAATGATTAAGACGATGATGATGATGATGATGACTATGACTAATCGGTTTGAGAGAAATCATAAGGGGAAAAACAACACCAACTTTTCCCCTGGGAAGGAGTTATAGTATGAATTATCTCGATCCATTATTATGAGGTGGTTAAACCTTTTGTTTTTAAATTTTAATTAGAATCAAGTGAAACCAACTAGTGATAAATTGAACACAAGAAAAATTACACATTTCCATCTACTTAAAAAATGGACATCACAACTTTATTTTTCAAACTTTTATTTGATGCAAGTAACACTAATTTTCTTCTTGAACATATCCGATTACATTACATTAATAATTTTTAACCCATAACACCTAATTTTATGGTGTTTTTCTTATTATTGTTCTCTACACAGATTATTGTCTCAATTTTACATGAACACATAGCTTGAACAATACTTTCCATGGAAAAAATTTAAACTCTGCCCCTTAACTGTTTACTAGGTCACACTCATGACTTTTGTGTGGAACTGGGGCATAAATTTCCAAGTTACTGTTGTACATAAGAAGTATTTCTTCCTAACACGATCTTATTTTGTTCATTGGCTATGAATGAAAAAAAATTGTTGATGAGATAACTGCATTGCTACAATATTTAAAACCACCATCTTGGAATGCTTGAACCTTGGAACCACCTCTATTCATATATCATGAGTTGCTTCTAGCACATTCAACATGAAATTCATCATAGACTGACCTCCCACTCTCCTTGGGTTACACACATCAATAACTTAGCTTATTTCTAGCACCAACTCTATATTTCATCAATAACTATGTAGTGGTTGTCTTAGTGCATAAAAATATCAAGCTCAAATGTATGCACAATCTGAATATCAATACAATGTCAGTTGTATAAGCATTCATCACAATATGCACCCAATTGTAAAAATCATATACCCCAAATGTAATCAAAATAACCTCCAATGTGTTGTGCGTTAACTTACACATTCTTTCAAACCAATTGACAAATTATTCATGACGATAATGATGATGATGATGATAATTGTGGCGATGATGATGACGATAATGACAATGAGGACTATGATGACGACAATGATGTTGTTGTTGATGATGATGACGACGATGAGGATGAGGATCATGCTGACAATGAGGAAGCTGATGATGAGGATGACGACGATGATGAAGACGACAACGATGATGAAAATGATGATGAATGATGGGAATGATGATGGTGATGATGAAAATGATGATGAGAAGGATGACGATGACGATGGAGTGTTGGAGGTATTTAGGTAGCTTAGAAACATCATCACATGAAAGTAGGTTGCTTTCAAATTCCTTATGTTGTCTATGTAGGTTGAAATTTATAATATTGTTTTTAATTTGTTTTTTTTATTTAGCATTTTACATATAGTAGTAAAATTAAGTTATATTATCCAAATTAAGTTATATCAAACATTAGTGTAAAATACAAATTAATTAAATAATCAAATATATATTATAATTTTTAATTTTTAAGATTTACACAATGTTAATATCAAATTTTAATTTTTAAAATAGAAGTAAAATTTATTATTTAACAATTTAAATAATTAATTCTTAATATATAACTGAAACTCTCATAAAACTATAATATATTCAATCATATACCAAATATTATATTTTTTGGGGTAACTTCACTATCACAATACAATACAAATATTACAATTCTTTTTTCACTATTACAATATGAATATAATAACATTTTTTTGTATATAACTTTACTATCACAATATGATAAATTAAAACTTATCTTGAATATTTTTTTTATAATTTTTTTTAAACAATTATAGTAAATTTATATAGTTTCTAAAAATAAATTACCATCGGATATTCGACGAAATTAGGATATTGACAGTTGTAATCTTGTCATCGGTAATCTAATGATAGAAGTAGAAAATTTGATGACTGTAGTTGGTAATTCGACGAATGTTGTAATATTACCAACCACCGTTGGATATCCGATGGAAACTCGAGAAAATTAAAAAAAAAAAAAAACAAAAACAAACAAAAAAATCGTAATTAAAAAGGTGANTCAATTTCATCAAATTTTGGGTTCAAATATTGTTGTGGTAAGACGGTGAATCTTACAAAGGTCAGTGAATTATGACATCTTACAAATTGGAATCAGGGATAATTTTAAGAACGCCCTCAGAATTTATATGTATAATAAATGGCCGAATCTCCCTAATATATAGGAAAAATTGAAGGCTATTTTATCAATAATATAATATGTATATATAATTTTTTGGCTAATCTTCCATTCTATTATAGAATCTTGGTGAATCTTTCACTAAACTATAATATTTTGGAAAATATTGGCGAATATTTCACTGAATTATAAAATACTGTAAAAACTTGGCAAATCTTTCATCAAATTATAAAATCTTGTAATGTCTTGGTTAATATTTTTCTAGGAAGACTTAGCTTTTGACTATGAATATTACTAAGGTAGTGCAATAGAATAGCATATACCAAAGCTCGAATTTCTCAACTCATATACCCTCAAATGAACAAATGCATGAATGAGGAGAGGAGGGATTTATTTATACATTTCACAAGCACTATTGGGTCACTCACAACTAGAGGTGTTGGTGAAACACAACTACACTAACTAGATTCAAGGAAAGTGGGGACTCCATTTTTATCTTGTCCCTTAATCGTTCAATGGACACGTGGGTACCCAAATCTTGACATATCGACAAACTGATAGAATTGAACACTTTGCATTATGGAGTGATTATGACACCCACCATTATTACAACATGGAGTATTATCGAGACCCATAACCTTAATATAGTGTATGAATCCCCAATTAACTTATTTTCTAAATATCTCATCTTTAAGCTACCATTTAAGAAAAAAAGAACTTGCTTATTTGTTTTTAGAGATGAATGCCACTTTTACTTTCTTTTGTTGACAATCAAAATATGAAGTATGCCATTTGACTTAGAATTTTTATATTTAGTTAGAAACTTGCAATGGTTATTGGAAATAAGAACATACAATAACAAGAACATAAAGCACATTAATGCATCATCACTCATATCATTATAACTACTCTTTTTAAGACTACTTTTTTCTCAAATAAACTAAGGAGTTGTTTGTATCCATGTCCTTGAAATTTTTAAAAGCATGCAAAATGTAGTAAAATTGTTTTATCACCCTCATTGGATGCAAAAGACTTCATATCAAATAGTATAATGTCTACATCTCAGGTCAAACATGACTTGTACAAATTATATATAGTCATGATGGAAATTAAGTATCGTGTTCCAATTAAATCATATATTTATAATATATAACTAGATCCATTTCTAGATGATGATAGAAATTACACATAAAAAAAATCACTAAAAAACATTTTAGTTATGAATGACCCTTACAAAAAATAAAATATCGTAAAATAAGTATTGAACCCAACAAATTTAGTTCACAAATAGAATTGACGAACTTTGCATTACAAATAAAAAAATCTACCAATCACGAACTTCTCAATACAAATAAAAAATCTACTAGTACACTTTGGACAACTCTACAAGAAGACGACCAAAATAATGACCATTCCACTGTAGCCACATCATTATAATAAGTGTGCATTCATTTATATTACAAACATCCCAAACATCAACAATAACAAACATAAAATATGAACATATACACTCTCATTAATGCCTTGTATCCAATAATAGTTGCAGAGTAAGATCCTAAAAAAGACACATTTAAACAACTGGGTCAAATTCAGTTTGAATATATAAAAACCATGTGGTGTCTCTCCATCAAGAGTAGCCTCCACTAACAACATATAAATGTTAGGTGATAGTTTAAACATGAAAAGGCATAAAATAAATCATAAATTTTGAGCTCTATACAAATTTCACATAACCAATATTCCTAAGATAGAATAAAACACTAATAACATTGAATAAGCCCTAAGAATCAAGAGGCGCTGGAGTTCAAAAGGCCTAAAAAATCATCCATGATAAAAAAAGGTGAATTTACAATAAAATAATCTATTGTAAATATGGATAAAAATCATAAAAGTTTGATGAAAAAAAGCATACCAGGTTAATTATTGGATGAAAAGCATGATGTGAGTTTGTATTCTCTAATAAATTGCATGTGCGGCATGCCCCTTCAAGACTTGAGCTTTCAACAATGGATATTTTATGTGAAGATTAAAATGTCAAGAAAACTAAGAATGAAAGGTGGAATTGCATCAACCAAAACCTTCACCCTACAAGCGCAATTTGATGTTGGTGAACTGTGAATCATTGTAGCCTTTACATAGAAAAAATATTGCCTGATTTTCCCTCCAATACTAGAAATCAAGAGCTGAAAGAAGATATCACAAGAAACTTCCTAAAGATACAGGAAAATTCAACCATATGCCTAAATTACAAGGAAAATGGAGGGCTAAATAACCCTTGGGAACCTCCATTACTGAAAATTAGGGTCAAAAGAGTGATTTCACTATATTTTCTCTAGAAATTAGGGGCAAAAGATAGACTAGAAGGAGATTTTACTGGGGAAAAAATAGTTTTTTTCATTTTCCTGATTAATACATGAGAGGCTATTCATTTTGGAATTAATTTTTTCTAATAAATATTGGGTGAATATATTTTAGATGAAAAAACCCTTTCCATATAAGAAAATAGCCTACTAAATTTTTCTAACCCCCTTAATATAGCCCATGGGATATATATATCCCCTAAAATTATCCATGGTCGGAATGGGGAGTATCGAGAACGTCGACTACCTAATTGGTGGGTTCAATGGGTTCTTGAGGATGAGTGGCCAAGGATCCATGACACCATACAAGAAAGGTGTATTCGAATTCAATGCGGGTAAGAAAAGTTGAGATGGAGCTACCAATCGATAGGAACCTTCACCACAAAGGAGGACTATGGGATTTGGATGGATAACCAGGAGGATCAGTAGGATGAAATATGGGGAAAGGTGTGGAAAATGAACCCATGGTTGAAGTTTACAACATTTATATGGCTTGTTATCTACAGAAAAATCTTGGTTGTTGGTAATCTCAGGAAACATGGAGTGGTTGGACCATTGTGTTGCACGATGTGTTATATGGAGGAGGAGACCCTAGACCATCTTCTTGACTCTTGTTTGTTTGTATCAGGGTTCTAGGACAAGGGGGCCAGATCTCTTTAGGAGGTCCAACATGATTCAAGAGTAACTGGATCAAACCATTATAAAGTGGGAGGTGATAGCTTATTAGAATCATATGGTGAATTTCATATGGTTATATATTTTTGGGTTTCATGATGTCAAAAATTTGGAAAGAGAGAAACTGAAGGATTTTCAGGATAAATTCTCAACTTAACACCAACTATGGGAGAAAGTAGCTATGTACATATAGGATACATTTAGTATTACCCAATGACATGACCAGGATTGGGAGTTGTGAATGAATGAGAAGAAGATCCTTCAGGAATGGGGGTGTCTGTTGAAAATAAAGGGATACCTCACAAGAGGTTTGATATTACATAGGCTAGTCCATATCGCTAGATCCCCCCTCTGACTATCTCTTTCAAACTGAACTTTGATGGGGCATCGAAAGGTAACCTAGTCCCAAAGGGTTTTGGTGGTACTGTGAGAAACTAGGATGGAGAAATTATTCAAGTTCTTTATTGTTACATAGGTGAAGAAATGAATAACGTTGTTGAAGTAGAGGGCCTCCTAGTAGGATTGAAGTTGGTGACTCATCACACATTGGAACCCCTCTGCATAGAGGGTGACTCCATGATTATTGTCCATATGGATCGGAAACTGCAGAATGAAAAGAGATTATCCAATGTGGCTGACAGTTGGAGGTTAGCGCATAGGATCAAACAACTCGTGATCTTGTTGAATCACCCTCATCCATAGACTTTCAGCCACATTAGGCGCAATGGGAACAAGGTGGCTGACATGTTGGCTATAACTTCTCACACTGCCTCGCGCTTAACTCCCTTTTGAGAGGAGGATCCTGAGAAACACTGGTTATATCAAGGATTTCACACACTCACCTGGACAGACACATACATGTTGTTGTTTAGTGATATTGGAGAATTGACTTACAATGAACTATTCCAAGATCCTAAAACCTAAGCTTGTTGGTGCACCCTAGAAAAGAAAAGAGTGTAATTCATTTTATTTAGCGTTGATTTTAGTTGGCTTTATTACTCAAAAAAGGGATATGATTGTGCAACTAATGGTGTTATGACGCAACATGAGATAAAATGCACACCTAACAATCAATGCAAATCCATTGTGTCCATGAAAACAAGGTATGCCACTACGCGAAATGCACAATTCTTCTTCAAATGATGAATGTAAATTTTCCTATATGAAGTCCTAACTAGTACTCCAAAGCAAATCTAGTGCAAGTACAATGCAAAGTGCAAAATGCAATGCATGATGATAAGAAAATGTTTTTGGATTTTTTGAAATAAAATGAGATGCGAAAAGCAAAAGAATGGTTCTACGACCCCTAGACTCTGCAAGCACACCCAAACAGCACTCAAGCAAAGCACTAAGGTAAAAGAACTCTAATGCACTAATCTCAAACAAAAAATCGAAAATGCCATGACAAGAACCTTCTTAAAAAAAAATTTAACCTAAAAAAAAAATGTTTCTAGTCAGGAACAGAGGTCTAGACAGACTTAGGCAGTGCCAAAGGAGACTCAACAAATATCAGAATTCACCCAGCAACCATTTAACTTCCACAAAAAGGCAAGGACAAGGGTATACGCGACTGTTCGCAGTAAACCCGCGTGTATACGTGAAAATCGAAGATAAACCCACTTGTATACGCGACTATAAGTCAAAAACTCGTGTATAGGAAGAAAGGTGCAAAAAATCAAGGCAAACAGACAGGATGAGACAAAATTCACACCAATCAGACTCTACCAGGCATACATGCCCCCAGTCCTGACACAGAAACAAGAGAGAAAGATCAATTCAAATACATTGAATGCTGAGAAAACAACCCCCAAAGGACAACTACTAAGAACTCCCCAGCAGAGTCGCCAATTCTATTATGGAGAGAAATTCCTATGGCTTGGGGTACCACAATAGACAGCTTGACTCCATAAATCAATCCTTTCCAATATGCAATAGAAATTAAATGTCTAACACTAAAGGATCAGATGTCATACCTTATTCCGTACGGTTGGAGTAGATCCCCGTTGAGCTTTCCAATATCAGCTTGAATTGATAGATTACTTCCTCAACAACAAGTAAACAATACAAGCATTCTATATATCATGGTGTTAGATCTATTCTAGCATATATAATTAATAATGTAAAAGCATTTGACATAATCCCATGGATAAAATATTCATTCAAACACACATTATTGGACAAGAAAAGATATTTCTATTAATATAAATCAGAGATTACAAGATACAACCTCTGACGGCATGTCTGCGAACCGGAGAAACTGAATCCCCCACTTGGGCGTCCACCACTTCAATCCTCCATCTCTTGATAGCAAGCTCACAAGCAAAAGGCAAGCTTGGGAAGAGCACAAAAGTGCTCCAAGGGACAAAGGGATGCAGACTCAAACATAAGTTCCGGCAACAATGGACTATAGTTTCTTTGCTCTCAATTCTCTCTTATGCCTTCAATGTACCAAGGGGTTCCTTAGATAGCTTTTCAAAGGGGTAATGAAAGTTTGAATCTGAGCGATCTCAAGGCATAGGGAAGGCCAGGAGTCAAGTGAGTCGGATCCATGTCAAGGAAAACTCCAAAAGGATTTGGATTATGCACACATCCCGATGTACGCGGTTTTAGTGGTCAAACCCGCGTATATACGCGCTTATAGGTTTAAAAGTCGTGTGTATCATTTTTCATATGTTTTATGGATGATCAAGGAAACATCAAAGGACAAAAAATGGTCCATGGGGTCTAAGGAGTCTGCAGCGGGACAGGGGAAGGCCATACAAAGTGTGATTCACCTGGAGTGGTGAAATCAGCTATAACACCAATTTTCAACCAAAATCTTGGGTACCACTCACTTCCTAACCAATGCCCTCATCTTCAAGCTGAGATCCCCCAAGGCCCCAACTAGTAAGTTAAGCCAACAGTAGATTCCCTTCCCCTGGTCAAATCCCAACATAGTAAAAACTCCTCTTCTCACCATTCCCCTTTGTAAATTCTCTTCATCACCCAAAACCCCCGTGAATTCCCTCTCTCATAAAACTCCTTTCCCCAAAAACAAACAAAAAAAACTCTTTTCCTTTGAAATAGATCTCCTTAAATGTAGTTATTTCCCCCTTTCATGGATGACTCCTTCAAGGGGCCTTTTCATGCATAATTCAAGCTTAGGTGATTTTTATTTTCAAACCCCAACTTTGCTAATTTAATTATTATATAAATTATTTTATTTATTATATCATTTATATAATATGGGCATTACATATCATTATATTTATTATTACTATATTTATTATATAATGTGGGCATTACATACCTTCCCCCTCCAAGAAAATTCATTCCAAAGTTGCATTATACATGAATACATGATATACATAATCAATACACAATATGCACATAGATAACTAGTAATTTTGTGCTAGTGAGGGTGTTTACTCTTATGGCCACCATAGATAAATTCATCATTTGCACTAAAAAAAGGATCACCCTGATATAACTATATGTTCTCATGAATCCTTCTAAACTTTTATATTCCACACACGCACACACCCACAAGGGCGGGGAATTAACTCAACCTAAAATTAATTTTAACTCAATAATGATTAATTATACAAAATGATAATACAAATACCTATCTTGTAATAGATCTTGCCTAGGAGTCACCTTGGCATAAACAAAATCTCAATGTATACTCCTTCCTCACACACCCTCACCCCAAAAATCATACCATCCAATCAATATTTGAACACCCCTAATAGTCCAGATGGTCCTGCTCGCCATGGAATAGTCCCTCTACTGCAACTACTATAAGGGTCACCCATTATGGTGTCACCACAACAGACATTAGAAGTCTCATCATAGATCCCAGGACTTTCAAGTATAATCCTTGCTCTATTTTTTACTTTTGGAAAAATGTTAAGGCTTAAGGCCTTTGCTGGGCTCTATGCTCCCAAGGACTCATCTAGAGGGTACCCAAAATGTGGTCTAGTATGATAACCCACATACACTAGGTACCACAAAGGGATTTCCCAATAATCCCTCTACAACTCCCATCGAGCAACAACCCCAGGAATTAAAAGTCCTACATCACAATTCCAATGGAAAGTATAACCTGCACCTAATTCATGGACTTTCACTATCTGAGGGGGAAATGACTAATGGCATGGATTACTTATTGAGCTTGTACCCAATATTTTGGTTTTTCATAAAGTGTTATAAGAATAAATTCTCCTTCATGGATATGGGATTCCACAATATCACAAAATGAACCGGTATTCCAAGACCAAGGTGGATTTCTTGTCACTCCACCTTCCATCATGCCATCATAACATTAGTAAATGATAATATTAGAGACAAAATCACCAATATGAGTCTCAAGGCACTGCATTCTACCTCATATCATTATGAAACATAATGTTAACTTATATCCATCATAGTCATGTTATCATAATTAACATCATACAATATATTTTTGTAAGGCAATGTTGTAAATGCTAAATATCATCCGGTGAATGATATATCACAAGAGAGCATAAATCCATCCATTGACCAACAAGAATCATCAAGCAATTAATTATTAATACCACTTGATTTTATTATGTCATTCCATCAATTATTCAATAACTACATGTTAAATGCTACACAATATCATACTTTAACACATTTTATAGTGAACAATATGTTTCTTACCATGCCTTTTCCAAAGATGTATAACATGGTTGATACATAGAATAATATAAAGTATTTTAATAAATTCATCATAACCATCCCAATCCATAGTATAAAATGAATCCATCACAATACACACTTTTTTTTACCAATTTAATCCATTGCATATGATGTAACAACATAACAACATCGTCATGGAAAACTTAATTAAGAAACATAATAATCGCCATCGTTATCAATTTAATCCAAAGCATATGATGAAACAAAAAAACATCATTGTCATCCTTTAATCCATAATATGTAATAAAACACAATAACATATTCATGATCAATTTAATCCATAGCATATGATGAGACAACATAATAAGCGTTATCATGATCAATTAATCCATAGCATGTGATGAAACAACATAATAAGCATCAACAAGATCAATTTGATCCATAACATATAATGAAACAATATAATAAACATCAACATCCTCAATTAATCCATAGCATGTGATGAAACAACATAATGAGCATCAACACGATCAATTTAATCCATAACATATGATGAACCAACATAATAAACATCAACATCCTCAATTATTCCATAACATATGATGAAACAATCATAATAAAAATCAACACGATCAATTTAATCCATAGCATATGACGAAACATCATAACAAGCATCATCATCAATTGATCCATAGCATGTGATGAAACAACATAATAACCAACATCCAACACTCCTATTATGATTGATTTGTTTCACCCTTAGTATTTTCACAATAAAAATTAATACCTAAGTATGTATGTATGTAACGAATATCCACGGATTATATCTATTGTCTACAAAATCATCAAACCAATGTACCATATGAGTCTATCAATACTATAATAATCTACTAAACAATATATGGAAAATATTGATGCATTGCCTCTAAGTCCTCCTGGGTGGTAGTTCGTGGGCTATAGCGATCTTATTGGACCTTTACTTGATATAGTGTTCAGTTCTTGAGATGGCGAACCCTGTGATCTAGTATGAAATATGGTTCGACCTTAAGGCCCCCCTCCTCGAAAACCTGCAACCCCTCCAATTTCAACACATGTGAAGGATCAGGAACATAATGCCTAAATACCAAAACATGAAATACAATATGCATTTCGCTAACATGGGAAGGAAGCTCAAGCATGTAAGTAATAAGTCCAATCCTTTTAAGGATCTTGAATGGTCCAACAAATTTGGGGGAAATTTTGGTTCCTTTCCCAAATTGAAAGGTACTTTTAATGGGTTTCACTCTATCAAAAACTTCACTACCTTCCTAACAACTTCAATCCATTCTTTTTACATTTGCATAAATTTTTTGTCTATCTCTAGCTTCTTTAATCATTTGTTTAATTATAACCATTTGTTCCTCCATTTCTTGGAGCATGTCCAGTCAAAACGTAGCCCAATCTTCTAACTAATCCCAACTCAATGGGGTCTTCCAAGGTTTCCCGTATAGGAGCTCATATGGAACTGCACGAATGGAGGTATGGTAACTATTGTTGTATGCAAACTCTACTAAGGAAAGTACAATTACTATCGGTTATATTGATCCATGATATACATCCTCAACATATTTCTAATACTTAGTTAAATCTCTTAGTCTGACCATACGTTTCAGGATGATAAGAAGTGTTGAAGTTAAGATGGGTACACATAGATGCTTGAATATTTTTCCAAAACCTGTCCATAAAATTGACATCTCTATCTGATATAATTTTTTGAGGCACTCCATGCAAGCAAATTACATCTCAGAGAAAAAAATTAGCAATGGTCAGGAAATCGATGGTGTTCCTAGTAGGAATAAAGTGAGCACTTTTAGTTAACTTGTCAACAATTACCATGATACAATTGTGTCTTAGAGGCATCATGGGTAATCATTCAATAAAATGTATTGAAATAACCTCCCATTTAGTTCATGTTATATCATGTGGTTGAAGAAGACTAACAGGATGACAATGTTCGACCTTAACCTATTGACATTCCAAACATCATGCCACAAATTACATGATATCTCTTTTCATCCGTTCCTAAAATAAAATTTTGTTAAGATCAACATGCATTTTCTTAACTCTTGGGTGTGCTAAGCAAGATGATATATGGGATTCTTCCATTACCAACTTCCTAAGAACACCATTTTCAGGGACATAAATCTGCCACCTTGACCTTAAAATTCCATCTCCTTCCAAGGATTATCCTTCAAAATTAGATCTTATGGGTCCTCCTTCTTGCAAATGGGACTTCACTTTTTGGTACCAACCATCTTGGAAAGGTGAATTAAGATTTGATCCCTCAATTCTACTTTTAAGTATATCACCGAGTGAATCCTGGGTCTTTTGCTTAAATCATATGCCACTCTATTATCCTTTCCCTTGATATAAGTTACCCGAAAATCATACTCGCTAAGAAACTCACTCCAATGCTGTTGGTGGACGTTGAGGTCCTTCTATGTAAATATATGTTTAAGACTTCAACGGTCAGTTTTTAATTCAATGAGATAATTTCTACATAACTTTAAGGCCATAAACGTTTTTTCCATTTAAAAATCATGGATGCCATAGTTTATTTCATGGCTCTTTAGCTTACATTAATCATAATCTATAACTCCTTTGTCTTGCAGTAGAACTACCCCAAAGCCTTTTCCTGAAGCATCCATACAAATGCAAAATTCATTATCCAGGTATGGCACTCTCAATATTGGGGTACTTGTTAATCATCACTTTAGTTCTATAAATTCTTCCTCACAGCCATTTGCCATTCAAATTTAGCTCCCTTCTTTTAGAGAGAGGTAATAGGGTAGGTGATATGGGAGAAACCTTCCACAAACATTTTTTAGTACCCAACAAACCCCATCAAGTTACTTATTTCCCTAGCATTCTTGAGAGATGGACAATTCATTATAGCCTCAACCTTACTAGGATCAACAACTATACTTTCCCCACCAATTATATGACCAAGATATTGAATTTATTTTTGGAAGAAGGAACACTTAAAAAACTTCCCAAACAATTTGTGTTCCCTAAGACACTAAAGAACCAATGTTAGGTGTTCTTGATGCTCCCTATCATTCTGTAAGTAAATGAGGATGTCATCCAAAAATAATTTTAAAAAAATAGTCTAAGTATTTTCAGAATACACTCTTCATTAATTTCATGAATGCTACAGGATTGTTTGCTAGCCAAAATGGTTCCATAGCAAATTCATAATGGTCAAATCTTGTCGTAAAGGTAGTTTTTGATATATATTCCTACTTGATTCTCAATTGATGGTACCCTTATATTAATTCAATCTTGGATAATACAACACCCAACAAGTCGAGTATCGCAGTGGCCATCCGAGTCGATTAGTCCAACTTGAGTAGCCCAACTGTTATTCCATCCCGGGTAGGTAGGGAAACCTTGTTTCTGTAGGGGATCTACCCTTCTAATGTGCGCAGTAAACCCCCCCCCCCCCCCCCCCCCCCCNAATCGATGCAAAACCTAAGGGACCCATTTTTCCTTTTCATGGAGATCATTGGTGCTCCCTAAGGTGACACACTATGCCTTATGAGTCCTAGTTTAAAAAGATAGATGAGTTGCACACTTAACTCATTAAGTTTTGTGATGTTTATATGATCAGGTGTTTTTTATATTGGTTATGTCCTTGGTTTAAAGGGAATGGAGAAATCAAATTCTTGAACCAGCAACATGCTTGGCAATTTCTTAAGAAACACATACTTAAACTCATCTAGTTTTCGATGTAGTTCTAAATAGGGCTGTTATTTTCATTGATTGCTTTCACAACATATTTTCACCCTTTTCTCATACATCTCTTAACCTTATGAGCTGAGATGAAGTGTAAGGAAACTGCTCTCTTAATCCCCTCAATCACTACATGCTTCGCTAGATCATCATGGCAACAAACCTTCTTCTTATAGAAATCCACCAAGGCTCGATGGGATTCAAGGCAATATATGCCTACTATGATTTCATAATCTCCTAGAGTTGTGCTATACAACTTCATCCTAGTTATACAACCTCATATTTTGATAATACAATTCTTAACCAAGGATCCTACTAGTTGCTTAAATCTAGAATCATTTTCTACTTGATTGAAATCATGTTGGTCTTGGGATTCCAACCAACATCTAACTAATGCAGAAAGAGAGATGAAACTATTAGTTGCACTAGGGTCAATTAGAATGGAACAAGGAATATTTTTAATCATACTGGAAAATTCCACCATAGTAGCCTAATGCTCAGCTTGGAAGTTGATCACACCCGCATGGATTTGATGCCTTCCCTAACCTTGTTACTATTTATCCTTTCTTTCACTTTGATAGGGATTGAACTAATACTCTGGGTAGGATCTTCGATAGTGGGGGCCCTTGCTATTCCAATATTCTAATTTTTTTACCAGCTTCCAAGCCACAACCTGATAATTTATGATATTTTCCTTTACCTCTTCCATGATTGTGAAGATCATTCCTCAAGCTTGTGGATGGTGCAATAGATTCCACTGTGGAAACCCAGGCTATTCCATCTTTCCTTCCTCGAAATCCATACCTTCATCAACTGATTCTGCTAGCCCCTCCTTAGAAAGGTCCCTTTAAAGGAACATAACTCTTCCTTAATAATTCTCTAGCCATACTAATCCTCTTTTAGGCCTACCTAGCCAAACTTGTTGTTTCTTCCTGTTGAAATGGGCCGAATTTGGCACAAGAGTCAACTAAGAGACAACCTGATTCAAAAGTTTTCAAAGATGCTCTCAGTCGTTAGGTAGCTGTCTCTGACGGGATTAAGGCCCCTTTTCCTTCCCTTAAATTACTCCCAGCTACAGGATGAGACTCAAAGGAAAAATGAAGCTACTGTTTATTAACTAAATCTATAGTACACCTATGAATATATAAAGCAAACTGTTAAAGATAATTATTAAGTTAGTTGATATATTACACGACTGATAACTAGAAATTAATCTAGTTAACCAATTAATATATAAATGCAAAAATAAATAGTTAATTTAATATTAACAAACTCAATCGATTACGTGAATACACTATAAACACATGTACATTAATAACAAGATTGAAAGATAACTTATCAAAATATAAATGTAAAAATCTGATTCATTATGTTTTCTGTAAAATAAATAAAAACTACCACTTATATATCCTAACTATCCTATCCTGATCAGGAGCATGGAAATACTAACCCTGGAATCAACTTGCAAATAATGCTACTATGTAGACAATTATAAACACATCAGAAGAAATTCTGAGATTTAAACAAGACAACACAATGAACAAGTATATCACATACATTATGATGATAACATCAGATTTATTACATGACGTAAATTTGCAAATGAAACCAGAATAAATCGATAGTAACACATGATGCATTTGCACATTTCTTTAAAGAAATATAACAAAACATAAAGAATGTAAAAAGAAATAACAAGATCAATTGACACTATAAGCACATCTCCATAGTAATAATACTATAAATATACTTATATATATATATCACCAGTCAAAGGATGATGCAACTGCTAACAAGAAATTGTCTTCAGCTATAGAAAATGATAAAAGTGATCTTGCTTCGTTCCTTTTCCCAACTATCGACCCCCCTTACAGTAAACCATGTCTCCTTTAAATACATTCAATCTCAAAAAGAGATAGTTCTAGAAAACAGGACACTACATCATCGTAATCTTAACCAATTTCATCCAAATAGAAAAATGACAAATGAAATTGTCATTTTCTATATACGTCACGATATCCCAAAATTTGCAAAAGGTTCAACCTATGACACTAAATCATGAAATGCTAAAGACACTAGTAATTTAGTGACACCTGGGAGACGACATATCCATCATTGAAAACGATTTCAACCTATTTGTCCATGATTCTCCAGAGATCATCCTGAAAACGAGCGATCACCAAAATCCAGGAAAAACGCATCAACCAAATCATCTGCAACACTACACAGTAAAAAAAAAATTAACACAAACGTGAGATTAAATAAACTAAATTACATAATCCATCAATCAATTCAAAACAATACTTGGAACAAAAATAACTTCATTATCACTTGCTGCTTTTAATTACAAACTTCAAACTTGAAATACTTTCTAAACATATGTACAATAGTGAGTGTGCCCAAAATACTATGATTTAACAGGAGCATTAAACACCTGTATATTAACACCAGTCGACGGATTCTGTGAATGACCTTTAAACTGCATCAAAATAACTTGAGCGTTTAGCTCACGAATCTTTTCCTCATTTTTCTGATTCTCATGTTGCAGTTTCATCACTCTTCGAATTAGCTTGTTCTTGTGTTTCTTTAGACGCAGCATACGTTTATCAGCTGAATCGGATTTTTCCTTCAAACTTACATTCTCAGCTTTCATAGCATCACTATGTGCTACCATCTCTGTTACTTCTTCCTCCATTCGGCGTATCTTATCCAGTAAACAATTAACAAAGAGTGGGTGAATTGCTTCACCAATTCGATAAGAACCAGGTAAATTACCTTCACTAGATTTTCCCTTAATTGGAGGATCGACCACAGAGTCAGTCTGAGGATTTGTATCAGAGATATGAGGACTGTTATCTGCATGGTGAATGATAGGCTCAGTATCCATATCAGGGCCTTCTTGCGAGACAGGTTTATTCTCCTCGTCGTCTAATATGACTGTTTCAATATCTTTGTTATCCTTCACAGGGGATTTAACAACATTGACTTTGGACACCATACTCCTGGTAAATCTGTCAGTAATCTTAACATTTGACTTATTGCTTACCTGTCGGCAGGGTTTGTCATTACGGTTCGGCGTCACCGGGGATAAGTTCAGGGATTTCCTCCTTCGCTTGGAACGCATAGGAGTACCAGGACTTTGAACAGGAGTGGGAGCGAGATCATTGTGGACGCTGGGGTTTACACAGTCATTAGGGTTTAGCATAGAAGTCAGTGCAGGTGAAGTCAGAACTTGACAAGGCTGCTGATGTTTTACACACTCTTCAACACAATCGAATTGACAATGACAAAATGCCATAAAGCCATTCTCTTCAAGAAAATCATCCCATGACCGATTTCGTTTAGACAACTCTCCCTCCAACAACATCCTAACAAGGCCATGATGAAAAAGACTCCGACCGATGTTCTTCGGCCCCTTCTTAATGGCCGAAGACATCTTGGTCATGACTGGAGCCATGGCTGTGAGCGTGAATACACGCAGTTGCACACAGAGAAGATACCACGGATCGCAACAAGACAGAAAGCTGGAGAGTGAGCATTCGAGATGCAAACCAAGCAAAAAACACAAGCAATGAAACCCGACTCTTTCATAAACGAAATGCGACATGAGAAAACCCAAACAAGAACCCTGTAAACTCGGCATGAGCACAGGAGAATGATCACACAGAGAGGTAATCAAATAATAGAAAGTGACGGTGAAGACTCCAGACTAAACTCGTTTTTCCATAATTTATCTAACGCAATCGACATACAACCACACCTTGAATGAATCACAGGTGTTCGACAAGCAGGAGAACACGACGTTGAGTTCATACCGCAATTAAATGTCGTTACAGAATTATGTACGAGTGCAATGATACCATGTCAATCTGCATTCAAGTGGATCAGATTTGGATATGGAGACACGAATCGAAACAACCATAAGGAATGGACCTTGGGTGTTAACATGTCGACCTTACTGTATAATGATATCAACCTTCAAAAATGGCGGGCATACGACACGACATAAATCATCAAATCAACCCCAAACCTTACATGCAAGAATATAAGTCACGATATGGAACATATTATAAAGATCGAAATTAAACACTTATGGTAAGATCAAGTATGATTCGAAGTTTAGAGGATGAACTTAGGATAAGGCACCCCTGTATAAAATATTTAGCCTTTGATGTTCTAGGACCTTGTCCAAGTTGCAATTAACAAATAAAACATACCAATTGCTGAACATTCAAATAAGGCTTATAGTGAGAGGCATAAAAACCAAAGCTTACCCCTTAATTTGAAATGTAAACCCATTCAAAATAATGATTTCAATGTAGTGATTTTTGTCAACTAACCATAGTTCACAAAGGTTGTAAAAAACATGGAATTTCATCGTTTCAGTAGCTCATGGAATTTCACCATTTCAGTAGCTACCGATTCTTTAGATTTGAAATAAGAAATTCAAATATTTCGTCAAACAAAATTTTATTTTGTTTGATGAAATTTGTTTTTTAAGGCTATTGAGTAGGAGCACAACACTTCCATTGTAGTTAGTTTCCATATTTCCAACTCGACTTGAATTTCTACATCCAGCATGTGAGGGAACCTTTGTTCTTGTATTTTACCAGACTCTGCCATGTAATCTACATGATGGACTAGCGAAAGAAAATCTACCTCGTAGGATTCCACTGATATACCCCTCTTGTTGACTGCATGGAATGCACCAATCTATAATGTTATTGAAAGTACTTGATTTTGAAGGTTTCCTCAAATAATTCCCAAGTTACCTGCATAGGGTTAATACACAACTTCTCTTCTTTACTAACCCACCATAGCAAGGCATCATTGAGGGCTCATTTCTAATTGTGTTTTCTCCATGGTATTATAGGATTTGTACCTATTTCTCTTTTACACCAAGCAACCAAGCCTCTTATTTGCTACCCTATTCTTTCTTTGTGAATTTTGGCAGTTTGGATTTTCTAATTTCTTTCATAATGACTGAGGGAGTTATTGTCACACTAGTGTTAGCTGTGGGATCCTGATATTTCTTTTGCTTTCACTCTAACTTTCTTTCTTGTCCCTCACTATGACTTACATTTTGAGCTTGGTATTGATTGGTCATCCAATCTTTAATAATGGAAGTCATCTACCCAAAGAATCAAATAATCTCCTATACACCTGGGGTTCCAATATCTGAAGTGACTTGTGGATGTCTCCTACGGTTCAAGGCATTGATTACTTCTACATCCAAAATGACCCTAAGTTAAAAGTTAATTATTTAACCTTTCCTCGTTATACTTCCTTCCTTAAATCTACATCTTGTTTGATGATTAATGCCCCATTCATGAAAGTTATTTGTTTATTAGAAATAATGCTTTAAGGTCTTCTATAGTTAATGACTCATCTATTATTCATTTTTGATAACTGCTAGATTCTTTACTTTTACAGTTTAAGATAATAGGTAGATTATTTTCATGACAATTACATAAGTGTACATTAGTATCGTAATCAATGGTGTGTGTGTGTGTGTGCAATGAGTTGCAATGTAAGTTGGAAAGTAAAACTTAATTATAAAGAGCATAGTAAAAATTAGTAATTTAATATCACCAAACATCTTAGTGATTCTCACATGACAACAACTAGGAACTCACTATACTGATATTAGTTTTGACTAAAAATACAAAAATAAAAATAAAAAAATTGATAGGTATGCCCATCTTGTTTATGTCAACCATAGATACATGGAGAATGGTGGCATTTGCAACACCACCTTAATTCTATACTAGGAACAATATTCTCTTGTTGACCTAGCCAATGTGATCTTAACCTCCTAATGGCATATATCTCATACATATGTATGAGGCGCTCTAAAAATGTTCTCAATCTATGAAGAAAATCGATGTTGAGACAGAGGTACAAGAGGAGGAATTGAGTTCATAGCAACCATCTATTCTCTATATATCATAGAGCCCATATGTTTTTTGTTGTTTCTCAATGATATTCATGTAGTAAGCCAAGGTGATCCATATGTTTCTCTCTAAGCCCAAGAAACCCACCATGTAACTAAGATGGCACATCAATTTTAAACTGTAATTTGAATTTCAATATGGGTAAATAACAACATGTTGTAAATTGTGCCACAAACACTTAAGACTAGGTATATTCCTTAAAACTTCATAAAGTTTAAAATTTCAACTTTTAAATTTAATTATCTTAAATCAAAAAATAATCAAAGAATAATACACTATATTCACGTTAAAAACTCTATTAAGCAAAATGTAAAACCAATAAAAACTAAATTTATGACCACTCATTTAAATAATTTTTTATAAATATATATATATATATTCACTTTGGGAAAAAGAGAAAAGATCTGATATGGGGTTGTAATAACTACTAATAAGTATGATACAACACATAGATGGCAACAAGGGATATTATTGGAATTTAATTACGTTAAAAACAATACAAATACGATGAAATGAACATGTTGAATAATTAAAATATAAAGGAATTGTGAGACATTCATTATGCATGGAAATAATTGTCGTCTTATACAAATTGTAAACATTGATTTTCAGTTTCATATTAAACATGCCACCATACCATATTTAATGTAGAGTCCAATAACAAATGAGCCGCAAAGCCAAGTCCTTCAACCAAGATAATTCCATGTACAAAAAAAAGTCCAATTTAATTTACCTATCCTAATTTGGCATGTTTCTTCCCATGCACATAAGATTTCACTATTTATTTATAGCATTATATGCTCAATAACTAATTCATATCACATCCTATCAAGCTTATCAATAAGAATAAAATATTCTTTGCTAAGAAAAATTTCAAAAGCATGCCTATTAATGTGTGATAAATTTTGTATTGTTCCAACGAAAACTATCCCGGATGTCCCAGAAGCAAAACCGTCTCTCATTATGGTCAAATAGTATTGAAAACCATTTATTCCTTTTAGTTGGTTTGATGATTAAAAAAAACATTTTCGTATCCTCACGCTACACGTAGAAACATAATTCTTTTGGAAATAGTCCAAATAATTGTCGGTGGCCAAACTTTCCTCGATGTCGATAAGCTGCGGCATTGATAAGCATGATGTCATACTCCATGACATCGATTGGAAAAATCTTATCTTGGGCCACTAATATTATTTTATATGGACAAAGCCAGATGATAAATAGTAGTAAAGCCTTATCTAGGGATTATATCGTTTCCATTAACATTATTTTGGAACAAGTTTTCCTTATGCCTATATACTACCAAAACTAAAGATTTTTAACTTTTTAATAAATATTTATAATATTTCAATTTCGAGGCTGGGAGCATTTATGTAGGAATGGTTTGATGCAATCATTTAATATGTATGATGATGTGATATGTTGTGTGTATATTTGTGTATAATTAGTATAGATTTATTTTAAACCCGAATCTATTAAGCATCGAGAGGGATCTAGTTTTTTAAGATGTGTATTCTTTTACTATTTGGATTTCTCTACGTACTTGATAGATCCAGGTTTAAAGTGGATCTACGTTACTTTCTCTTTTTATTTTATTTTATTTTATTTAAGTATATGTAATTTATATTTTTCATTTTTTTAATATTTTTTATTTATGTCGACTATTATAAAATGTGATTAACGTGATAGTATCTACCCCATATTGAGTTGGAAAGCATCTTGATACAATGACATGCTATAAAACACTAATATCTTCAAACCAACTTTTCCAAATCCATTTCTTCCTTGTGTTAGTAATCACATAGCATGATAGTATAATTACTCTTAATAGTTGATGCATATGATTAGATAACATCACAAATCTTAACACCTAGACACAAGACTTTATTGCATATATAAGATGTTTGGATTTTGTCCTTTCCATATACATTTGTTTGATAAAATATTTGTAACCATTATCAAAAACTATCTGTCATTACAAATTACTGAATCCTTCTTAAATTTGAAGCTGGCTAGTTTCGCCCCCGAAGGCATATCCATTTAAATATAAGCTTAAATTGAAAATACAAAAATCCAAAACAAACTAAGTATGAATATTTAGTACACATAACGTTTTGCGTGATATAATAATAATTGCACATTTCTTGTCACCATTTGTGCATCATGCTAAACAAAGATAATAGAGGAGTGCATTAATGATACTTATCAGGGCATTGATGTTCACACTAAAATTAATGTTACAATTTCATGGGATGTAACAAATATACTTATGTCTTTTGCAAGCCGACCTACAAAGAGGTAATGACTACATTAAAGAAATGTCAGGAACGAGTGGACATGCTATTTGTGAACATGATAGGGTTTTATCATTATGTAAAATATGTTATTTTTGTCTAGGTGATGACAAGAAGAAGGATATCAAAAGAGTCTAGGAGACACTCGAGCTATATTTGAAAAGTCTATCAAAGTTAAGAACCAGGGGAATGCCTCAATTTTGAAGAGGGGAACATTATTCATTCACTATATATACTCTCAAATTCTTGATATTTTTTAACACGACGAAAGCTTAAATATACACAAAGTTATGATCCAGTGCAAAAAGTCTTTCTCGAATAAGTCACTTGCAGAGCAAAGTAGAAGAACTGAGAGGAGATCCTACCAAGAAGGAACACCGCCTTTTCACAAGACAATAATTTTGGTCGGGACTTTTAATATTCTACAAATAAAAAAAATGCATGCAGGGTCATCCTTACTTACCTCATCTTTATGGAAGCTCATCGAAAACAAGAAAGGTTGAACCTTGAATATTTGGTTTTGTTTTACTGTTTAACCAGTAAGATCCTTTCCTTCTACCATTTAAGATAAAAATGATATTAACTACCTTAGAAAAATAGGAAGAAAATTAGACTTATCTTGAGTATGCAATGGGAGTCTTGATTCCTTGAGGATGCACTCATGCTAGATCCTTGAGTATGCAATAATTCCAACCTATTTCCAACCGAAATCTTGGGTACCACTCACCTCCTAACCCAAAAAAATATGTTGGAGTTATCTCCCCCTTGCATGGATGACTCCACTTGTAATCCATTAACTATTATATTTATTATATCATGTGTATAATGTGAGCATTATATATCATTATATTTATTATATAATGTGGAAATTGCATGACTCCTCACGAAATGGTTATATTACATAGTTGGATCACTAGCTTGCGCAAGTTGTACAATTTTGGGTGGAAAACACCATTAATGGATGCATAGTAGAGTTTGCTATAGAAAACCATCAACTTTTTCTAAAAGAAGAAGAAGATTTCAAGTTAAATGCCCGAGGACTTGACTAGTCCAGGAAATTCCATTATGGATCATGGTATGGTTAGTGATAGAAAGTTTTTTTACCTTTAAGTAGATATTGATGGTTGAATACACACATATGCCATGGGGAGTGGCTAGGAGGGATGCTGAAAAATTATGGAATATGAATGGATAAAAATGGGTGGGGGGTTGAAGATTGAGAAAACGTTGGGTGAGATATAAGAAGGTTAACTATTAGAGAGAAATGTTGGAATAAATATAAGAAAATGTTAAGGAAGAAGAGTGAACAATTTCTAAAGGAAACAAGTAACATGGAAGATGACGAGGAGATGATCAATCAATTGCAAAAGTTGAAGATACATGGAGAGATGGATAGATGTTGGTTGAAAGAGAGAGGTATAATTCTAGATGATAACCCAGTTAAAGGAAATTGAGGAGAATAAATGTGTATAGATTCAAAAGAAGTAATGATTTTTTTAAGGAGATATTGGAAGGTAGACTGATGGTGTAGAACCAATCCAAGCATAGGTTGTAGAACAACTAGAGTTTCCTAAGAATGAAGGGAGTTAAGACACTGATCCCTTATTTGTTGAAGAATAAAGGCCAAAAATCCATGGACCCATCCTAGTGTCAACCACTCCCTACTCATATATAAATCATATTGTGCTCTCTTTCCCTAGTTCTACTTTATATTTACCATGGTACACTCATAATTATAGTAGTAGCCTTCTAGTTGGCGTAGTAGGAGGAAATAGTAGTGGTTCTATTGTTAGTACAATATCGGGAAGTTAGAATAGTATTAGTGGTTTGGCTTTAGTTATGGATTCAAATTTTATCTCACAACTTGGTCCTAGAGCATTAATTCTAGCAGACACTCTAGTGAATATGATGGATAAGGTACATGGTGGATCCTCCATGCGATACTATAATTTTGGGGTAAGGGAGATGAAGAAAAAGAATAACAACATTAGTTCCTATATGAAGCCATTTTGTGGTCAAAAGGAGTTCTATATGCTTCCAAATTGAAAGAGTTCCAAAAAACATTGAGAGGATGATTTTTACCACGGGATATGAAATTTGTGAAACATGCTCCCAACGTTCCACCCCTTCTCTTTCTAGAGGTCAAGAAATTGTTTATTGTAGAATTCCAATTTCCAAAACCAGAAGAATACGGAATAACAAACTGAAGGAAAGTCAACAATATGAGGGAAAGTAATATTGGGAATACGCATATAGATTTAGGGATTTGACGAGTAATATGTCATTCCCTATTCATGATACACATCACAAAGAATGATTTATTCGAGGATTTCTTATGCTAACTATGATTCCCTTATCTTAGCGAACCATTGAGACTCCTAGAAGTGCATTGCAATAGAAGAACAAAATTGAGTATATGGATAAATATCCAATAGATAATAGAGCTTCAATATCTATGAACAGACTTGAGTTATCACAATTTCATAGTCAGATCGTTGAGTTAACTGAAAATATCCATGAGTTGACCCTTCCCAAGTTAGTGAGAGAACATGTATGGCACACTAGGTGTATGACAAAAGGGAATTGTGCTTCAGAATGTCTAAGATTTAGAGGGGGGCCTTCTCTCAATTCTCCACTTGGACTAGTCCGAAGAAGACCCTCAACATGAGTTGCACAAGTAGGTAATTCTACCCCTTTCCATGGACTAGTGTAGTACCATGGTTTCCCAAATATGGAGAAAATGGTGGGACCCCTAAGATGGACTCAAATTGGAAACTCTACCAGGCTAGCTTTTTCGTGCATCTTGTCTTGTCATTTTCCAGTCTGGATGATTTCAGTTTGCAGTCATAATTACCTATGTTTGATTAGCTTCAATAGAGTGTATTTTGGCTCAGAAGATGCCTTGAAATTAAATTGTTTAGAAATCTCTAAACAATTGGAAGAGTGAACACATGTGAATATATAATGCTTATGAATAAATAAAGTGTCCATAATTTTTTCTTAGATCTTCCAACCCTTGAATTGTCTTGGTAAAAATTTCATCTATGGTTGAGAAGTTTAATCCTTAAATAGTTGACATTATAACATAATGTATCTATGGGGAATATTCAATAAACCCTAAGCCTTAATCCATCCAAGCCAAAATACACCAACAATGAATTACACCTCATTAGGGTAGGATGATATAATTAAATATGGATAAATATAATAAAGTGGTTTTAATCACCCTTATCTAGGCTTAATAAGCCTTGGGCCTTTATTGAATAATAACTTGAATGAAATATTTCCAAATGAGCTTTCCCTTGAAATTAGGTTGTTTAGAACTCTCAAAGTAGGTGGATGAGTAAATGCATGTGAAGATACAATGATTATAAATGAAATCAAGTGTCCATAAGTTTTACAACTTGTTTTGCAACACTTGAACTTCCTTGGTATAAAATTCATTTATGCTTGAGGAGTTTAATCCTTAAATAGTTGAGATTATAGCATAGTGGATCTATGTGGAATCGCCAATAAACCCTAAACCCTAATCCATTACAACAAAAAAAACAACATAAATGAATTACAAATTATGAGTGTGCTTTATTTATACACCTCATCTAGGATTTAGGTGGACATAACCAAATATAGATAAATGCAATAAAGTAGCTTTAATAATCCTTCTGTAGGTTTAGTAAAGCCACCAATACATCACATGGAGGCGACACCTCAAGTGAAGATTAACCATATTGTCAGCATCCCCCTTAAGTTAAAAGAATGATTGCAGAGAAGGAATTGCATACAAAAACAATCGCAATGTGCATCACATTAGATTATCATACTTATCCCAGTAATGTTGAGAATGGTATTGATTGTGTTACAAATAGTATTTAGAAATCATCGCACTTACCCTAATAATGTTGAGAGCACGTTGAGAGTGGGATTGATTATGCAACAAATAGTATTTAGGAACAAGGCTGGGAGATGTATTCGGGAGAGAGGAGGGACTGGAGGAAAAAGGGTTTATAGTACATATGGGTGGATCAATATTATATGGAGATGAGTATATGTCCACTACAACTAGGCATTAGAGGAAATTTGGGGTATAAAATGGGCCTTATAAGAAAACACACCAAATATAAATTTTGTGAGTTGGAATTCAAGAACCAATAGAATTTCAATAAAATGAGTCAACCATAATGGTTGAATTGACATATTTGTCATCAAAGAAAACTACTTTTTTTGTTCGTATTTTCGACATATCTCCATGTGTTTTTACTCAAATTTCAAGCGAGAGAGCTCATTGGATGTGGAATTTAATTCCACATCCAACGAGTACGCACACTGCATACTTTTGATGGGCCCTTCTACCCCCAAAAACAAGAAATACCTGAAAAAACGTGATGATGACATCATCATCACATTTTTCAGGTATTTCTTGTTTTTGGGGTAGAGGGGTCCATCAAAAGTATGTAGTGTGGGTACTCGTTGGATGCAGAATTAAATTCCGCATCCAACGAGCTCTCCCACTTAGAATTTGAGTAAAAACACAGGGAGATATGTCGAAAATACGAACACAAAAAGTAGTTTTTTTCATTCTTCCTCCAAAACTAATAACTATTATTTTATTATTTTCCTTAGGAGGCCCATTTGAGACCTCAAATTTCCTCTAATGTGGGAATCATCAACAAGCGATCCAAGAAGAGGAGAATAGTCATTGGAATTATTATTGGAAATAAGTGTAAGATTTTGGAACGCACAACATCACAATAAAAGTTTTGAGTCATTTGACATTCCAACTGAGATCTAGATAGAAAAAAAATCTCACTTAGAATTATGTGCACAAAGAGATAGCAAGAATAGAGAAGAAATATTGGACATAACACTAGAGGAAAATCACTCTAGTGGGAATTTTTCTACTATGATATTATTCATTAACATGAGTACAATATATAGATGCTATAAAGAGACAAAATCGAGAGGCTTAGTGGTGATTTGAGTATCTCACATTAATGTTGGCTTATTTGACTAATTCCCTCAATCTATGACATTGTTCCAAGTGTAACTCTAAGTAGTGGCCATAATGAGGCGAAATGAACCTAGATGGACCATGAAGTGGTTAGAATAGTCAACAAGTGTGAAAGGAACCATCATGAGGGCTATAGAGGTGGTTTAGTGGCTTGTATTTGGACCATTAATGAACAAATTGATCAAATCCTCAAGAAGGCACACCCAGTCTCCTTAAAAGAGGGAAATGCAATAACTAGCCCATAAATGTAATATAGAGGGGAAAATTGACTCCATAGAACAAGGAGAAGAGTGGGTAAGTGGATGAGCAAGATTTTATGACATAATCACTAGCCTAAATGGATCAAATGTGGACAAAATAGGATCCAAGACACTAGGATAGGATCTATAACAATTTTCACATGGAAAAACTTACACTAAACATTTGGAACCTTATGCAAATATTATTAACCAAGGTCTATATGGGAAATATGTTCCAACACCCCCCCTTAAGCCAAAATGGTTGTGAGAAATTATTGAGGGCCCAAAAAAAAGGGTTACGGTCACCCTTTACATTATTGATCCATATGAATTGAGGAAAGAGGCAAAACCACATGGGAGAAATCCTACCTCAAAAAATGGACATGAAATAGAAACCAAAATCCATAAACACTCCAAAATAAATGAATATGTCTGGAGGAATTTTTTCTTAGGAAGAAGTGGAATGTGCTCAACCAATTCAATAATGTGTATAGCTGCATGATAAAACCTGAGACCAGTAGAATAACCAAAATGCATTGACAGGAGAGTGAAGGCTTCTCTTCAGACTTGAACTTTGAACCAATGAGGGTGACATGTCCAAAAGAGACTTAAAGTGCTTGAGAATAAGTGACCCCAAGCGAATCATAAGGCTCTTGAAGCATCGAAATTAAAATAAGGTTGTAATCAACTCCAAGAAGGTGGCACAAGAGTCCCAAATGTGCCATTGTGATGGCTAAGGATTATCCACCTTCTATGCAACTCTGAAAATTAGTGCTTGCAATCATATAGGAATACATAAGAAGCAAGCATCCAAGTAGGGTTAATGCAACATATCCAAGATTTGATCCTTCTTCCAAAACAACTAAGGGATCACTCTTTCACACACTAGTAGAGTAAATAGAATAATCATGGAAGAAAAATGATGAGAGATGGAATATCTTCTCTTGAACAATACGATGGAAGAAACTCATATGTTATCTTCATGAAAAATGGAGGAAGCCACATAGGAATAATTTTGAACTGGGCAATTTGTTGAATCGTCTACCATTTCTTCATGTACCTGAAAACAACACTCTTTGAAATTCCTTACTTTGACAACATGCTTGAGAAAGTCCAAAAGGTGAAACTAAATAACAAAAGGTAATAACTAGAAGAAATAATGCAAATTGTTTTGCATGACAATATCTTTGATACCATGTAAGATTTTTTAATACACACCATTACAACAAAATTTCTAAGTCACGTGACATTCCATCCTATATCTAGATAGAAAAAAAGAATCTCACTCATAATTATTTAAACAAAGAGATATCAAGAATAGAGAATAAATATTGGATAAAGCACTAGAGGAAAATCACTCCAGTGGGAAGTTTTCCACTCTAATATTATTCATTAACATGAGTACAATGTATATATTTTCTCAAGAGACAAAATCGAGAGGATTAGTGGTGATTTGAGTATCTCACATTAATGTTGGCTTATCTTGACTAATTCCCCCAATATTTGACATTGTGCAAAGTGTAACTCCAAGAAGTGGCCATAATGAGGTGAAAGGAACCTATATGGACCATGTAGTGGTTAGGCTAATAAAAAAGTGTGAAAGTAACCATCATGAGGGCGCTAGAGGTGGTTCAGTGGCTTGGTTTTGGACCATTAATGAGAAAATTGACCAAATTCTCAAGAAGGCACACCTAGTCTCCTTAAAACAAGGAAATGCAATAACTACCCCATAAATGTAGCATAGAGGGGCACATTGACTCCATAGAAAAAGGAACAAAGTGGGTAAGTGGAAAAACAAGCTTTTATGGCATAACCACTAGTCTAATTGGGTCAAATGTGGACAAACTAGGATCCAAGAAACTAGATTAGGAACTAGAACTATTTTCACAGAGAAAAACTCACACTAAACACTTGGAACCTTATGCCAATATTATTAACCAATGTCTTTATGGGAAATATATTCCAACAAGTGATATAAGAGATCTTGGTGGACCATGAGGAAAAGTTTCATCAAAGATAAAATCACAATGTTTAGTCAGTTGGTGAGAGGTTGGGTCATAGAGATGCTACCATCAAAAAATATCCTTGTAGTGTCTTGTGGGGTGTATAATGGGCAAGTGATATATCTTTCCTTTTATGAGGCGGGGGAACCTAGGCATTGATACAAATATATAAAAGTGTGAGATAAGGTTGTTTCCTATGTGATCACTCATAAGGAGTAATATCGGTCATGTGTAGGGGTGAAATTGATCCCCCAAAAGATAGCTTCATATTTTGAGCATCAAGCATACAATGGGAAATTTCCATTATTTCCCTATTTATTTATGCTTAGCCACTTGATTTTACTCAAGAGTAGCCACTTAATTTTACTCAAAGAGTATAAGGAACAAGAAATTCCATGAGAACAAATATTAGAAACCCATAAGGGACTTAGAGGCATGCAATAACTTTTCCTTTGGAAAGGGCTCTTGGTGATGTAAGGGGCTTAGAGCCATGCTTTGAATTTTCCTTTGGAAAGGACCATTGGTGATGTTTACCCATTACCTATCTATTAGAAACACCAATAGGATGGTTGATTTGTGGAGGGCACTTAGTGAGGTGAAAATGGGTCATGTGTCTCAAGGATTTATAAATTGACATAACACAATGCCATCTTTTGCATTGGCCACCATTGCAATGAATTTATTTGAAGTTGGAGAGAATACTCATACTTAGCATTATCAATTACATTAGGGACATAAATAGAAACTAGGATATTTCAATCATCGTCTATAATTACCTATTGAACTTTTAGATAACATTGTCGTCAGAGAGAAAGTGCTTGTTCTTCATTTACCCAATAGTCTACAATCCATTCCTATGAAGAAGTTGAAGACAATAAATCAGAGTGCACTACAATATGTGCAAGGTTAGAAGTACCCAGCTTGTCTTCAAAGAGGTTATTGTTGCTAGTTGTTTGTCTAGTGACATCTTCAATATTTTGAAGATGGAGACACTCTTTCAAGGAATGTTCCTCCTTATGGAAATACCTTAGAATTCCCTTCACTACCATCCATCTTGGAATTGTCTTTACTATCATCCAATGATTAGCCTTATAGGATTTCATGATTATGGAAATGCAGCTAATTGAAAATATCAAATCCAACCTGGTGGTTGTGACTTGTGAGATAGGCCAAGCTACCCACTAACTTCCTATAGATCAAGTCATTTGTTAGAAAATAGTCCGAGGTAGTTAATAATTTCAGCCCAACCTACATAGATGTAGTTGTTGATTAATAATCAAACATCATACTCCAAGTAATTCAAAACTATTTAAGAAGTCTCAAACTAATCTATAAAGCATATAATATTGACTTTATTCAAATAGGTACTTTATAACTTGAGAAACTAATGTACATACTAGTTATGACCATAACACATACTTTATCATCCTCCCTTAATGTTCATACTAGAAATTATACCAAGTATATTTATAAAGTACACAAACTTATATAGACTAAGAGGCTTGATACATATATGTATTCTACTCCTAAGTTGCATAATATTGAATCTCTTCATTCTCCACCATCAGATGAAATGGAAATGTACTTCCACATGCTTTGTCAATCATAAAATTCAAGGTTCTTTTCCAAATTAAGGAGATCCTGATCATCACATGACAATATAGTAGGATCATCTTGTATGAATTTTAAATTAGAAAAAGTACTCAACCAAGATGCCTCACAAGATGCACTCAAATTCATCCTATACTCCACTTCATTGCAGGAAACTGACACTGCATGTTGCTTCTTACTCATCCATGAAAATGATCCTATACTAAGGTTGACAATAGACCCTATGGTGGATTTATTGTCATCAAATAACACTGCCCATTCATAATATGTGTAACCTGTAAGTTAAGAATACTCTCCTTTTCCATGCAAAGTGCCATACTCCAATATAGTAACAGGAAATCAGAGCACGCCATTCCCTTTTTATTGGAGGATTTGGGAGTTTCCATGTAGACTTGTGTTGATTATTCTTTGGGTTGATATTGGCTAGTTGTACTAAACTATTGAGAATTCCTTTTCAATATTGTATCAACTAGGAAACACTCTATTAACCTACTTCGCTACCTTTCTCTTCATTCTAGGTAGCATGATTTTGCACATGTACGTTGGCCATACTTTTTCTTCAAGTGCACTTAAAATTGCTATTTATTATATATAGATTCCATGTGAGCATGGGCTCACAGTGGAGATAATGTTACATATTTTGTTGGCTCGCATAAGTGGAAAAATGTGACCAACTCTAACCTAAAAGTGTATTTAAATCCAAATGAGATAGATTAGCCACCTTATCAAAGGTTGTACAACATCATTTTTTTGTAAGAAGCATATGCCTATAAGTCTATATGCATCCAACACACTCCTATTTTCTGTTCAAATTATCCATTTGTCCCAAAAAATATGCCCTTCCAATGAACAGGGGAAACAATGAGAGTGTTGTACTCACTAGGCTTTATCAAATTAAAGAAAAATTTCCTACTACTCTAATCCTTGGATCTCTAAATTATTTTTGAAAAGGAAAAAAAAATATCATTCCTTTGAAAATCTACATACAAAATACTTATCTGGTATAGGGAATGTTAACCTCAATTGATTAGCCATACTACCACTTCGGGTGTGGGAGCGAAGGGGGGTGGGTGTTCCCACAGAGCAGAGATTCAAAGCATTCACCCCAAAATTAAAATTAAAGTAAAACATAGTTCTTAAAATAATATCTCAACTTATCCCCCCAATTAACTTAGAAAAAACACCTTAATTCAATGCATAGCCATGTAAAACATGTCTCCTCCCCACCCTCACACTACCCCCATGTTACGGAGAGAAATTCCTATGGCTTGGGGTACCACAATAGACAGCTTGACTCCATAAATCAATCCTTTCCAATATGCAATAGAAATTAAATGTCTAACACTAAAGGATCAGACCTCGTACCTTATTCCAAATGGTTGAAGTAGATCCCCGTTGATCTTTCCAACTTTGGCTTGAATTGATAGATTACTTCCTCAACAACAAGTAAAAAATACAAGCATTCTATATATTATCGTGTTAGATCTATTCTAGCATATATAATCAATAATGTATAAGCATTTGAAATAATCCCATGGATAAAATATTCATTCAAACACACATTATTGGACAGGAAAAGATATTTCTATTAATATAAATCAGAGATTACAAGACACAACCTCTGACGGCACGTCTGCGAACCGGAGAAACTGAAATCCCCACTTGGGCCTCCACCACCTCAATCCTCCATCTCTCGATAGCAAGCTCACAAGCAAAAGGAAAACTTGGGAAGAACACACTAGTGCTCCAAGGGACAAAGGGATGCAGACTCAAGCATAAGTTCTGGCAACAATGGACTATAGTTTCTTTGCTCTCAATTCGCTCTTTTTGCCTTCAATGTACCAAGGGGTTCCTTATATAGCTTTTCAAAGGGGTAATGAAAGGTTGACTCCAAGCAATCTCAAGGCATATGGAAGGCCAGGAGTCAAGTGAGTCGAATCAATGTCAAGGAAAACTCCAAAAGGATTTGGATTATGCACACATCCTGATGTACGCGGTTTTAGTGGTCAAACCTACGTATATACGCGCTTATAGGTTTAAAAGTCGCGTGTATCATTTTTCACATGTTTTTAGGGATGATCAAGGAAACATCAAAGGACAAAAAATGGTCCATGGGGTCTAAGGAGTTTGCAGCGGGATAGGGGAAGGCCATACAAAGTGTGATTCACCTGGAGTGGTGAAATCAGCTATAACAGATGCCCCCTAATGTGTGAGGTCAGAGGGGTCATACGATGGCCGAAACACATTATAAGTCCATCACAGAAGTGGAGTGATGAAGGATCCCAACTGGAAGACCAGCCACCCAATCAACATAGTACACTAATACAACTCTGCACATAACTGCAAGTACATATAGTAGTCCCGGATACATAAGAGTACAATGGCCATGAATAGGCATGATACATGATGTCACATATGTGGTCATCACCACGTACAATATACATAGATCAGAATATCCATGATGAAGATATACAAAGGACCATGATCTCCATAATGGCTAAAGATATAACAGATCAAGATCTCCATAGTGTCTGGAAATATCTGACATATACTAGAATCAAGTCACGAGAGCTGAAATCTCATGAACACTAGCACGATCAAGGAGGTAGCATATAAGAGATGCCACCACTCTGGAAAGTCTTCTACACAAACCGCTACGAGTACATGTCCTACTATGCGAATAGAGGTGTCGAGGTCGAACATAGTAGTCCATCGTCTGATTACCGGTCATTAATGTATATCGTTAACAGGCGCGAGATCACCCACCGATAATGAAAATGGGAATCAAGGCACTAGAGTGCAAACTAACAAGTGTGAATAAATGTGTTGAGGTCAAACACTTGAAAGGATCCATCGATCATGGGACATTGATGTATTCCCAAAAACTGTCGATGGCGAGAGAACCTGCCACTGATGACTGCAAGTCTCAAGGCACTCAAAATGACTCTAGATTCCAATCCCAGAATAAATGATCTGAAGTCGATGGGATGAAATCCGCTAGAAGGAGGGCATTAAGGCATCCCCCATCATCCAACACGAGGTACTCAGCAAAGTTGTATAATGTGGAAGGACTTGATCATAAGGTGCACGAACCAGTAACTGTACTAGGAATGGCTGACATGCAAAGTCAAGATAACTGAGGAATGGCCGACTCAGGCTTCAACTTCCTTCGAACAAGATCATAACGGTGTATGGTGACTGAATGAAGGTTGGATAGACTCGATATACAAACTGGGACATCTCTGCGACACAAGAGGCATAAACAGAGGCTCCATAGGGACTAGAAGCTTAACCAGTCGGTGGAGATAAACTCAGATAAACGAGTACAGCTCCTAAAGTCAAACTATAACCCAACCAATGGATGTGATATACAATGCTTTGTTCGAAGGTGACACGACTCGACAGCTGCCACAGATAACATCTTTCCTTCTCCGGCTTTTTGGTTTTTTTATTTTTTTTTGGACTTTTTCAGTTATTTAAAAAGCTTGAAAAAAGAATAAAATAGCTTTATCGTTACATACTAGGAGGAGACGAGTGTCATAAGGGAAAACAAACTAGTTCCAAGTAGTGGAACATACCTATGCTCAATGCAAGGATACATGTGTAGGATATTGACACTCGGGGGAAAATCCCCTCCCAGTAAAAAGGGAATCAAGTTGTGAAGGATATAAAAAATGGCTCTGCATGGCTAGACATGAGACAAGCTTGGGCTTTATGGATGAAACGCAATGTCAGGGAAACCATCATAAAGCTCAATAAGGCAGGCAAATATCATGATAATGCATTCACAACTTGACATGAGGGAGTCCTGAGGGAAATAGGCCAGCAAAAGATCAAGAGGAGTATGAGGCTCTTGCGAAATGTCATGGCAGTACTATACAACGGACTCCCACACCCTAAAGGATAAAACGTCAGCATGGGAACCAAATGAAAATAAGGCGCTAACTAGGATTCCCATGTAAGGTGAAGCTCTACCACTCATATCATGCCACTTCTAAAGCAGCAAGAAGGTTCCGTGACATAATAGAGTGGGTTTGTACCTAAGGTCATGATGAGATGGTAATAAGGTTATGAAAAATGCAAACAGTGGTGAAACCTAAGCTATATGCCAGTTTATATATGATACCTGATATCGGCATGAATGGGTCAATCCAATGGCTGAAACGACACTGAAAAAGGTCCTCTACATCATGAATTATGTCAAAAATGGTCAAAAATGGTTAGAAAATATCGAAACTATAGGAAAGGGGGTAAAAATTTTCAAATATTTGAAAATTTTCTATAAATAGTAAACAATTGAAAATATTATAAATCATTTGAAACTTTTACCCATTTGAGCTTTGATTTTCAATAGCGAATTCCAGGAGATCCAACTAGGGGATCCAGCCGGCGGAATCCACTGCCGTTTCTTCCAGGTATTTACTCATGCTCTCCTCTTTCATGTTAATACAATTTTTATGAATTTCCATGGTCAATTAAGCTTTCTAGGCCAACCCGAAATGAGCACTACGGCCCACGTGGAAATCGAGGTTTTTTCCACGTATAGGGCTGGATATATGCGGAAAATGGCCTCAAACTCACGTACATATGCGGCTGTTTTGAAAACAGTCATGTATGAGGCCGCGCATATGGTTTTTTCAATAAACTAATGGTTAAATTTGCAATTTATTGTGTAGGATGGTCCTAGAGTGGAGAGAGCGTGAGCATGGTGAAGTAGAGGAAGCAGTAAGGGACGATCTAATGGCTCAACAAGCTCTACATGAATTCAGACTCTATAAGTTTTGGTGTCTTGGTGGTTTGAGGGCCAAACCAAGACTATTACAGATGCTGGTGGATTACTGGGATCCAGACTCAGAGTAGTTCCATATAGATGGGATGTCCCTCACCATATAGGTGGAGGACATATACTTCATTATTGGGCTTTCTAGACGAGGGGAAGTGGTGAAGCTTTGGTCTCGTGGTGGGCCAAGAGGTGGTCTGACTATAGATGAGTACATTGCGGTGTACTATTATCCAGACACAGAGAAGGTGGGGAGTCAGGTCCCTACCAATGCTATATAGGTGTTGGGCCTAAAGGCCATATTATTGACATTGGGCAGGATAGCAGGCTTGGCATCACTCCACCAGGCCTCGCGACCTCTGATGTTCTATACAGTGGAGTGCATGAGACCCACAATCTATGACTGGAGCACTACACTACTGAGCAACATGAAACATCAGCTCAATGAGCATAAGGTAGGCAGAGTGCGGAACTTCGGGTTCAACAGTATTTTGAGCATGTTTTTCTTCAAGCATGTTCCAGTTTTGAGCCCCAGAGTGGACGTTCCTCTTCACGGGGTTCGAGATCTAGCCCAACGACGTTGGGCAGATGCTATGCACAGACTAGGGGGTGTTAGGGTGGCCAACCCATATCCAGTTGAGTTCTTTCCATGGTGGCGATGACAGATAGTTTCCATCGATGACTACCCCTATGCTGGGATAGATTTCTGGGGGGACCCAGACATGCCGTTACTACCAGGATCGGCATATGGCGATATAGGTAATGAATCTCAACCCTCTCTTTTTTAAAATTTTGAGTTTTTAATTTTTTTGTATTTTTTTGATTATATGGAATCAGAAAGACATATTTTTGGGTAATAATACATAGTGACATCTACCATTTGTGTGTAGATGTGGGACCACGGTGGCCAGAGGGATTCCCTCATCATAGACGGAGGGGAAGAGGAGATGACATCATGGGTGTGGATGCGGAGCGGACGCTCCAAAGCATTCATACCAATTTTGTGAGACTGACACATAGATTTCCCATGGCGCAAGTCGAGGACTTGCCTAAGGCTATACAGCGGCAGGTGGTGGGTGTACCATGCGCATGGGTGCGTTTATTCCGACAACTAGCTAGAGCCATAGTGACCTTCCATGATCACAACCCTCCTCCTCCTCCACAGGATTAGACACCTGGGAGTGTATGCATTTTATATGACCATGTATTGTACGATGGTGGCTCGAAGCCCCACTTTTGTATCATGACACTATGTATTATCACATTTTGGATGTATTTATAAAAAAATTTATGGTCGTCGATTTATTTATTTACATGTGTAAAAATTATGTTTTTGATTAATTTATTGTGAATGAAACAAATGCCAATCTAACACGTAGTTAGCATATGAGTCAGCAACCTGATTATTATTTCTTGGAATATGTATATATGTTATATTGTCAAATTGCATTTCTAACAATCTCACATGTAAGAATCTTCTCAATAACGTCAGATCTCTAACATGGTACAAACCATTGAGCTGTGACACTACTAACTCCGAATCAAGACGTACCTCAAGAAACAAAATGCCATGTAAAATGGCATCCCGTAGAAGCTCGATAATGGCGCTGTATTCAACAACATTGTTGGAAGATGGCCATAGACATACGCCTCTTGAAGACAGTACCTAACCCATAGGAGTATAAATCACCCAAGCAGCAGAGGCTGAGTGTTGAGTGTGACGGCTTGCACAATCCGTGAATCCTATGTAGGTGGAAGATTCCATTGACATCTGCCAAAAGAAGCAGAAACTAATCACAAACCCGATCACGATAAGAAAAAGACCTAACTATGCAAAGCTGTACAATAATATACAATAAGAAGCCTTGGCTGAAGATCATGCATAGTATTTTTTGAGATAGATCCCATTTCTAGGCTCCGCCAAGGCCATTCCTTCGTAATCCACCAACTCACACACACCCTTCTCTAGCACACGCTTAACCATGTAAGGACCACGCCACATAGGATTAAATTTCCCTGCCCCCAATGGTTCTTTCGGTTGATCCCACAAAAGGACCAAGTCTCCTTCACTAAATGCCCTTGGATGGACAGACTTATCGTATGGGACCTTTATGCAACATTTATTGACTTCTAGAGCCACCAAGGCATCCCGACACTGCTCATCAATTTGCTCAAGGTGAACCAAATGCTCCTCCAATGGGGAAGTGTCCGGTAAGAGTTCTATAGCTAGTTTCAACAAAGGAATTTCGCATTCAACCGGTAATATCGACTCCACTCCATGTACAAGCTGATATGGAGAGAAACTAGTGGCAGTCTTAACATCGATTCGACATGCCCACAAAGTAGGATATAACATGATGTGCCAATTGTTCTTGCTTTGTGCAATGGTTCGTTGGAGAATGGATTTGAGTGATTTATTCACTACCTCTACCTATCCATTCACTTGAGGGTAGTAAGAAGAGGAATGCTCTTGCTTATACCCTAACTTGGATGCCAACTCTTCCATCATATAGTTCTGAAAGTGCGAGCCATGGTCAGTGACAAGCTCTTTCGGAATCCCAAACCGAGTAATAATTTGGTTGAACACAAAGTGAGCGGCTGTCTCACCGTCGGATTTTACTGTAGGCATAGCCTCAACCCATTTCGTGAAGTAATCAATAGCCACTATAATATGATGGTGCCCCCCAGCCAAAGCTGGGTTGCAATCCATAAAATCGAGCCCCCACTTGGTGAAGGGACTGACGGTGATAATGGGATGTAACGGGGTAGGTTTCGAGCGCATATTACGTGCGAACACCTGGCAAGGGTGGCACCTCTTGACCGCATCAACACAATCCTTAAATATCGACGGTCAGAAATAACCCGCTCTTAAAATATTTTGAGCTGTAGAAAGCCCATATAAATGACCACCACATGCCCCTCCATGGCAATCATTCAGCACTACCTCGGCCTCTTCATGAGTTAAACAATGTCATAAAATGGAATCTACCCCACGACGGTACAAAGTATTGTCCACTATGAGGTAGTTCTTAGAGACGTGACGTAATCGTCGTTGTTCATCTCGCGAGAGGTGAGCAGGGGTCTTCAGTGTGTGTAAATATATTATGATATCCCCATACCATGGGTCTAATGTTGATATTAAGAAGATGTGTTCATCTACAAACGTATCTTCACAAACCAACTCCTCGGCCTCGCTCGAGAAATCCGATATAAGCTCTGCAAAAATTAAATACTTCTTCGACTTTGCCGAAACAAACTCAAGATCGAATTCTTGCAGAATGAAAATCCATTTATTATATTTTCCCCCAATCATCCTTCGGGTGAGGATGAACTAAAACGGATTGACATGAGCCACAACCAAGGTCTGGTGAAGGAGAATATAATGTCTCAACCGCTGAACCGCATGTACGGTAGCTAAAGCAAGCTTCTTGACATGAGAATAACAAATCTCTACGTCAATAAGGTTTCGGCTCAAATAATATATGACATGCTCTTGGAGCTCCTCATCCTCTTGAACCAAAACCATACCAATCGTCTCTAAGGACATGACCACATATAATAGAAAATCACGGCTATAATCTGGGGGACTAATCACCGGGGCCGATGCTAGGGCTTGCTTGAGTGCATCGAAGGACTCTTGGGCTCACTCATCCCAATAAAAGGGGGTGTCCTTCTTTAAGATATGCATGAAGCCTCTATTCAAATTGGCAAAGTTGACAACAAATCTTCGTAAGAAGTTTGACATGCCTTGCAAACACTGAAGATGATGAATATTCTTCGGGGGAGACAACTAAAGTATTGCCTCAACCTTCAAAGGGTCGACTCTTATACCCTCTTTAGAAATGATGAATCCTAACAAACACCCTGATTTCACACAAAAGATGCACTTATGAGGATTTAATCTAACCGAATAGTGCCAGCATCTTTCGAATACCAATCTCAAGTGATAGGGATGATGCATTCTCATGCGAGAATGAGCAACAAGGTCATCCAAAAATACCTCGATAATTGACTTGAGATCATGGAAGATCAAGGTCATTGCCCGCTGAAATGTAGCTCCGACGTTTTTAAGGCTGAAAGGAATTTTTCGATATGCAAATGTTCCCCAAGGACAAATAAATGCAGGCTTATGTTGGTCCTCAAGTTTAATCTGTATCTGATTATATCCGGAAAATCCATCCATAAAGGAGAACACCTCGCTACCCGCACACTCATCCAAAATCTGATCTATAAATGGTGTGGGGAAGTTGTCCTTAGGACAGGCACGATTCAAATCACAGAAATCAGTACATATGCGGATCGCTCCTTGCTTCTTATCAACCGGAATGAGGGTTGAAACCCACTCCGTCAAGGGAACGAGATAGATGAAACCGGCTTTCAACAGCTTCTCTATCTCTGCCTTAATCGCGGGTGCTTTCCTAGGATTCACCGCACGTAAACATTGTTGAACAGGCTTAGCGTTGGGGTAAGTCTTAATCTCGTGCTCGATAATACGAGGGTCAATACCTGGCATCTCATCATAAGACCAAGCAAAAATATCACGGAATTCCTTAAATAGCTCGATGTATTCAAGAATCTCAGCATAAGAACATTCCGCCCCAATATAGACATTCTCTATCATGCCAGGATTGTGAGAGATGTTGATAGGAATCGTTGTAGATATTTTCACCATGTTTCCATCAGCCATCAGACCAGAAGAGCTTAATGGAACCACATGATTACCAACTCTCTGACTAAGAACCGCCCTAAAATCCTCACGCTCCAAGTGGTCAAGCTCTGGAAGAAAGTACGATCTATGATGGAGTTCCTCCCATGGTGGCTCAAATCCCGACATAGCCTCAATAATTGCTTCATCTGAAGGGAAAACCATATCAAGGTAGTCGTGTGCATGAGAATAATGTACTGCCCATGCTGGTAGCACATAAGGCTCCTCCTCCTCCATCCGTGAAGAGGAAGGACTAGGCTCTACAACACACTTGATATTAGCTTGATAAGCTATCATAGTTCCAGGTAACGTCACATTCGTCATGACGGGCTCACTCGAAGTACTCAGTGTCGGAAGAATCCAAGAATCTTCCATATGAATTGTGCGAAAAGACACCAATGTTGTAGATGTTGAAGCCTCATCGGAACTATATCCTATCATGAGGATTGGTGCATGAAAACTAAAGCTTCCCATGAGGGATGGATACATGCCTACTCCCACACTCCCATTTGTCAACTGAGAGTGCTCAACGATCGGTATTGAAGCTCCCGAAGATGCGGTAACAGACTGATTCTTGAATGTCGTTTGATCAATCGTTACGATCTTCCCGTTATGTGGAAAGCATACAATGCAGAACAAGGAAGAAGCAACGGCTTGCATACTGTACATCCAGTTCCTACCCAGCAAGAGATTGTAGTCAAGGGATGCATCAACCACCTCGACCTCTATTGCAATGGTCCTCCCTCCCAAACAGACTTTAAGGGAAGGAAGAATGTCGTGCGGCCTAAAATATCTCCCATCAAACGCAACTAACATGGTCACTGATTTAGACAGCTCAAGAGAACCCAGACCCTTCCAACAGGATAAAGACATCATAGAAGCAGCAGCGCCCTCGTCAATCACAGTGCGCTTGACGGTCATAATAAGACATTCTACGTGAACCAAAAGGGACACATAGTAGGGCAAGTGAGGCTGAAGTCCTACAGTTTCAAATTTGATCACGAAGGAAGAATCATCATCATTCACACCAAGGGCAGAAAGCAACGCCTTCCTTTGCGAAGGACAACTCTAAATCACTTCCAATGCAGAAATCACACAAGGAGTGTGGCCCAAATCCTCGACAACTGAATAGTTCGGGGTGGCTCAGGCATTTGTATTACACCATGAACGCTTAAGGAATCCCTTAGGAATGTGAGGTACAGTCTCAGGTTTATCCGTAGGTTTCTTAATGTGAAAAGGGGACCCTGGTGGATCAGGCTCTTTGCCTGGGCTGGGTTGTGATGAACCATAATCTTTTACACAGGTCACAAATTTCGTAGCACAGACCATGTTAATGCACCCACAACCACTACCCTCCGGCGGATCTTGATCATCACCAGACTGGTCATGGGACTTCGAGTTCATATTTTTATTATGCGGTAAAGGGTTAGTTAGCACAGCTGGGCCCTGTGCCAAGAATCTTGAAGCTTCTTCAATAAGAGGGCACAAGTAAGTGAGGTGATCATCCTTACAAAAATTGCAAGGGAACTTAACCTTACATTTAGCTTGCTTGTCCCCCCTAGCATTTTGGTCGTTCTTGTCATTACTGTTAGCATTCTCATTCTTATTCCCACTGTTTCGATTATTTTTACCCTTTTTTCTATTCCATCCAGGCTGCTGGTTACCCTTATGGTCCAACGATTGCATAGAAAGTACACTCGTCATTTGGGTTGGTTGAGACGAAGTCATAGCTTGTCCCGAAGCAGATTAGTTGATTGACAATTGACTAACTTGTTTTGCAACCGAATCCGTAGGTTTCGTACTTGCACAACCCACAATTCCATTAGCATGTGGTCCAGGTTTGACTTTGGGATCGAAACTGGAACAAGGAGCATTGGGAATAATCTCATACAACAAACTGGACTGAGCATAAATCAAGTCCAGTTCCTGTGCCCTAAAAATTGCTTGTTCCTCATTCTGTACTCCAGATGTGGAAACATCCTTCACTATATATGGCAATAACAACTTGAGGAACCACTTGAGGAGAAACTTTGGTGGTGTAAAGGCTTTAATTAACCTCTTCCGTCTACGCCACTCTTGAATATGATCAGAGATATGTGTGGCTTTATCTTGCCGAAATGTCGACAAGAGTTCAATACCAATATCATAATGCACTAGTAGCTAGAAGTGATTTAGAAAAGTCATCGCAAGGTCGTCGAACAAAGAGAAAGCTCCCCTAGGTAACTCTATATACCACTTCGCGGCAGGCCCTATAAGGGTACGTTGAAATAGTCTCAAACAGACTGAGTCCTAATGTAAGGAATTCGAAGAGCACCATAGGTGAAACGTAGTAACGTGTTCACTCAGATCCTCTCTCGGTTTGCCCTCAAACTTAGGTATGTCCGAAGGAAGCTTGGTAGGGACAGCCGGCCAAGCTGGGTCATGAGCCACAGGATCATTCGTCAACCTCAATAAGTCAGGAATATTGAGCATCGCAAGGAAAGGGAGTCTAGGATGATGAGGTCGATGGACCACTCCCTAATTCATATAGGTCTGATTACCACCATGGCATTGGCCATAGTGTCCTCCTCCCGTATGACCTGTATAGGGTGGCATGGAAGCACCATAGTGAGGTGGACCTTGACTAGTAGGAGCTACAAAGCCGTAATTAGGAGAGTAAGCAGGTTGTTGATACCCGCCTCCATAAGGTGAAGAACCCTATCCATACTACGTCCCATAATAGGGTCCATAAGTCATCGCATGCAATGCCCCATGTTACACTCCGTAGGTAGGAATATACGCTCTGGAAGTAGGGATATACATACCGGAAGTAGGGATATACGCCCCGGAATTAGTAACATGACCTCTAGAAGTATGAACATAGGCTCCCAAAGCAACTGGCGGTATGTAAACCTGAGACACAGTCGGTCTAGTAACTGCAGTACGGACCTGACTCGTAGCCATGTGCCGGCTCGAAGGACCACGCGAATAAGGCAGAGGATGTACATTTGAAGAACTAGGGACCGAGGATGAAGGAATCTAAGTAATAATATACGTGCTACCACCTATCGTTACTCGTCTCGGATCCGGTATCCTAATTGGATCGCTAACCCTAGACCTAGGAGGGATATGTGATGTAACTTCAACCACTGGGATGGAAGGTGCAATGTGACTAGTGCTCCCAAACCTCTCCGCATGGTAAGGAATGAGAGTGCCCCCAGGCATAGTGTTAGGCTCGAAGTCGGATTCGACAAGAAATGCCAAATCATGTGTAGGGAAACCAGACATAGCATAACTACCGTAGCTAGTGCTGGCGGGTTCAAAATGAGTCTCGGCATCCTCTGACATTCCATACCTGTAACGCGTCAATGGGGAATCAACCCTAGAGTGAGTAGGTCTATCGTGCATGGTTCCTATCTTAGAAATCACAGGACCTAACTCAGCCAAGTTGGGTGAAGGATTGTAAGTAGGAGTAAACTCCCCATCGTCAACACGAATGGAAGAAGGTGGTTCAAGAATACCTTATAAATGGTCTCCCATGGTGTGTGAATCAATGTGTGAAATAGTCTATCTGGACTGTCTAGGTCTCTCTCCCAAAGGAGGACGAGAAGTAGAAGGCGGAAGTATTGCTAAACGACAAGAACGGCGAGGAGCTGCACCCAAATCCACAATGACTCAAAAAATATAAAAGACTCTCTATTTACGTAAACCCTATGCCAACTATCATGCATAGAGCAATCACTAATAAAATATAAAGCCAAATGCAGGAAAACAAGGGCTGGATAAATGAGCTCCCGAATGAAGCAGGTATGTCTCGCCTAGGAGAGGCTTGAGACTCCCATACACAACAAGTGGAGGTACGTAACCAATTATTGGGGCCCTCAGTTTCAACGCGTAAAGTGATTGTGTTGTCTGACCCCAACTTGTCCGGGACACCTGCAGAATAACCCCTGCAAAGTACCCCCTCAATATCCTAGGTAAGGCCACTAAGGTCACCTCAATATAATCAATGCTCAGGCGGACAGTCGCAAGTGGGATTGACCGTATGGGCAGGGTAGCAAAGCTCGAAACTCTCGAAAGAGCCCCCAGATATGAATACAATCCTGAAAATATCTCCGGTGCTACTCAGTTATGACTAGGGGTCATCCCAATCAATAACCACTCACACTGCCTCGTGCTTAAATCTCGTTTGAGAGGAGGATCCTGAGAAACACTAGTTATACCAAGTATTTCACACACTCACCTGGACAGACACATACATGTTGTTGTTTAGTGATCTTGGAGAATTAACTTACAATGAACTATTCCAAGATCCTAAAACCTAAGCTTGTTGGTGCACCCTAGAAAAGAAAAGAGTGTAATTCATTTTAATTTAGCGTTGATTTTAATTGGCTTTATTACTCAAAATAGGGATATGACCATGCAACTAATGGTGTTATGATGCAACATGAAGTAAAATGCACACCTAACAATCAATGTAAATGCATTGTGTCCATGAAAATAGGGTATGCTACTACGTGAAGTGCACAATTTTATTCAAATGATGAATGCAAATTTTTCCTATATGAAGTCCTAACTAGTACTCCAAAGCAAATCTAGTGCAAGTACAAATGCAAAGATGCAAAATGCAATGCATGAGGATAAGCAAATATTTTTGGATTTTTGTAAATGTTTACATGAGATGCAAAAAGCAAAAGAATGATTCTACGAGCCCTGGACTCTGCAAGCACACACAAATAGCACTCAAGAAAAGCACTAAGGTAAAATACCTCTAATGCACTAATCTCAAACAAAAAATCGAAAATGCCATGACCAGAACCTTCTAAAAAAAAAATTAGCCTAAAAAAACATTTATGGTCAGAAACAGAGGTCTAAACAGACTCAGGCAATGCCAAAGGAGACTCATCAAATATCAACATTCACCCAGCAACCAATTAACTCCCACAAAAAGGCAAAAGCAAGGGCATACATGACTGTTCGCAGTAAACCTGCGTGTATATGCGGAAATCTCAGAGAAACCTGCGTGTATATGCGACTGTGAGTTAAAAACTCATGTATAGGAAGAAAGGTGCATAAACTCAAGGCAAACAGATAGGCTGAGACAAAATTCACACCAATCAGACACTACCAGGCATACATGCACCCAGCCCTGACATCAAAACAAGAAAGAAAGAGCAATTCAAATTCATTGAATGCCGATAAAACAACCCCCAAAGGACAACTACTAGGAACTCCCCAGTGGAGTCGCCAATTCTATTATGGAGAGAAATTCCTATGGCTTGGGGTAACACAATAGACAGCTTGACTCTAGAAATCAATCCTTTCCAATATGCAATAGAAATTAAATGTCTAACACTAAAGGATCAGACCTCGTACCTTATTCCGGATGGTTGAAGTAGATCCCCATTGAGCTTTCCAACTTCGGCTTGAATTGATAGATTACTTCCTCAACAACAAGTAAACAATAGAAGCATTCTATATATTATGGTGTTAGATCTATTCTAGCATATATAATCAATAATGTATAAGCATTTGACATAATCCCATTGATAAAATATTCATTCAAACACACATTATTGGACAGGAAAAGACATTTCTATTAATATAAATCAAAGATTAAAAGACACAACCTCTGACGGCACGTTTGCGAACTGGAGAAACTGAATCCCCACTTGGGCCTCCACCACCTCAATCCTCCATCTCTCGATAGCAAGCTCACAAGCAAAAGGCAAGCTTGGGAAGAACACACTAGTGCTCCAAGGGACAAAGGGATGCAGACTCAAGCATAAGTTCCGACAACAATGGACTATAGTTTCTTTGCTCTCAATTCTCTCTTCTTACCTTCAATGTACCAAGGGGTTCCTTATATAGCTTTTCAAAGGGGTAATGAAAGGTCAACTCCGAGCGATCTCAAGGCATATGGAAGGCTAGGAGTCAAGTGAGTCGGATCCATGTCAAGAAAAACTCCAAAAGGATTTGGATTATGCACACATCCCGAGGTAGGCAGTTTTAGTGGTCAAACCCACGTATATATGCGCTTATAGGTTTAAAAGTCATGTGTATCATTTTTCACATGTTTTTAGGGATGATCAAGGAAACATCAAAGGACAAAAAATGGTCCATGGGGTCTAAGGAGTCTGCAGCATGATAGGGGAAGGCCATACAAAGTGTGATTCACCTGGAGTGGTGAAATCAGCTATAAAAAAGTTCTTAAAATAATATCTCAACTTATCCCCCCAATTAACTTAGAAAAAACACCTTAATTCAATGCATAGCCATGTAAAACATGTCTCCTCCCCACCCTCACACTACCCCCATTTTAATAATCGAAAGGTTTTATTCATGTTTTTTCTTCAACGAGGGTGAGGGTGCCCTTTTGGTGGTTAAAGAAAGTTGTAAATAACAATCATAATTATTTTTCTAGGTAATCACGACATTCCTAGGGGACAAGTTAACAACACTTGTCATGAACTGTACATGACGACCATAAAATAATTCCATCAAGAATACTGCCAATAAAGCTAAAACTTGTGAGGCTAACATATTTATTTATGTTTTTTGTATCATGAATAGATAGTTGAGGCCACTACTTCTATTTTAGGCCCTACCTAATGTGTGTAGGATGTATGATATTGGATCTTACTATGCTTTAGATCCCAACAATGCTTCACTTTACAAATCATAAGTATTTGATGAAGCTGATGGATAGAACAATTCACAAACATTCAAAGATATTTTTCCCTCTTAATGAATTAGCGCGCTCTAAAACCCATCGTTGTAGATGTTTTCTCACATTCACCATGCTTTTTGTCTATAGAAATTCTGACAAATCATCAGATTAAAATTCTTGTTTCAACTTGCAAACTTGAAAAGAACTTGACCTCTATGTGTACCACTTCTACTTAGTGTCCACAAACCAATGAAGTTTCAGTTTTGTGTAGCTCTTCAAAAAGTATATTTTGATAAGTATGTCAAATTGACTATGGCATTGTCGTATTAATCTACTTCTAAATATACATTATATCATTCATGACGATCCATCATTTTTTTGTTATGTGCATTAGATAAACAATATCACTCTACTTGACTCTAATATGATGCTTCTTATTATTTAATCTAGCGTAAGTATTTTTTTTCCTCAACATTATTGTATAACGTTATATATATTATGAAAAGAGCAGTCCAAGCAAGTCCAAAAACCTAATTAGCATGTCAAAATTGGCCACTATTAGAGAACTTTCAAGGAGAATATGACAAAGCAAGAAAACTTTTTAGAGTGGGGCATGCTCTAAATCCCAGGGATCCGGTTCTTCTTTAGTCTCTTGCACTTTTTGAGTACAAATTCTCATCTACAACTATTTCTCAGGAGATCTTCAAAAAATCATGTCAAGTTGATCCAAGTCATCAACCCATATAGGTTGTAAGCTTATATGAATCAAATATACAAACATTTCTTTCCTTTCAACGGTGTTTACTTTTTTTTAATTGTTTCTTTTAAAATACATTTCTTCATTTTATTCAATACCGTGTTTTCCTGATTTTTGAATACAAAATATCTAGCTTGCGTTGAATAGACATATATTGATGTATGTGTTTATGGAAACTCAACATCAATCTATGTTTTAAAATTTCTTGAAACTTTACTATTCTGAACATCATGTTTACCCATTTCAGGTTTGTGGAATTCCATGCAATATCAATTAGTGAAGCTGGTACAACGTCGTTTAGTTTTAATTGCCAATCAGTTATGAAGAATCAATCACCCAAGTGCTCGACTTAAAATTAGAGTGGGGCATTCAGATACCTTGACACTTCTTGATCCATCTTTTGTTGTCCTGAATGGGTTCACTTCCTTTTAAGGTGGCCTGCAATGCTATATTTTGGTTGAATCTTAGAATAAATCTCCTTAGTTCTGTAATCCATAAATTGATTCCTATAAGGTCATTTAAAAATTATTTCCAAATAAGTCAATGTTGAAACTTGATAATCCTTATCATATCCAAAATTAGCTTTATTTTTTAGTCGGTGAATAATAGTAGTTTTTCCACTCTTTGATTTCCACAATTAATAGTAGTTGATTTCCAATGATTGGTTGACTTATTAGTCATTGATTTAATCATTGATTTAGTAATTGATGTATTCATTGGTTTAGTCATTGATGTAGTCATTGATTTACTCATTGATTGCTACAATTAATGACCAAATATATGACTAAATAAACTACTAGATGATAAATCAAGGTAACCTATTAATGACTAAGCTAAATACGACAAAACATTACTCACACTATAAGATATTGGAAATTAGCTACTAATAGTCGTGTATAAGTGAATTTTAGTCATTTTATTACTCACAAATTTATGATATGACACATAGGAATCGATCCACCAACCTCCTGCCTATAATTATGCATGTGCTCTTCCATTGAGATAACACCCTTTAAGAATTTGTTATTTCCCGAAGATGATGATATTCAAACAAATTTTGCATCATTCAAGCATACAAAATAATTATTACCAAGTTACTATAGATCCACAATGGCTTACCTTTTACTAGTCCTTCAACTGCATTTATTAAGTGCAAATATATATTTGCAAAAATCCCATAAATTTATAGGTTCTACTCAAGGTTCTTCTCATACAGCTCCTTCTTTAACACCGACTGAGGTGTTGATTGCAATTAAGCCATTATGGATCTATAGGAATGACAAGCATGAATCCATTGTTAAACTATATACCGAGTCATCTAGAGTCATGCCAATTGATTCCTAGTTGTCACAAACCTAAAGCATGCATATAATTCACAATCATAAACATTTCATTTATCCGATAGATTAATATTTATCCACCCCCCAGTTTAAGATAGTTTTTAATTGTCATCTCAAAATATTGGAAGAAATATTATATATTTATATATTTATCTTGAAGTGTACCACTGATTCAAGTTGAACCTCAAAATATAGTAAAGCTCTCAACAAAATCAGTAGTGCATCAAAATTTAAACCAAAAAAATAACAAAATTGTACTTAAACTTCCCAATAACGACAAAATAGACCATACTCATTCACTTCAAAACACAAAGGTGGTAGGAAGAAGGATTTATTGTAATATCACTGTCATGCTTAAAAGTAGAGCGGGGAATTCAGATACCTTGACACTTCTTGATCCATCTTTCATTGTCTTGAATGGGTCCACTTCCTGTTAAGGTGTCCTGAAATGCTATATCTTGGCTGAATCTTAGAATAATTATCCTTAGTTTTGTAATCCATAAATCAATTCCTATAAGGTCATTTAAAAATTATTTCCAAATAAGTCAATATCGAAATTTGATAATCCTTATCATATTCAAAATTAGCTACTATTTTTTATTCAGTGACTACTAGTAGCTAATTTCCACTATATTATAGCTTGACTAACTTAGTCATATTTAACTTAGTCATTAATTGGTTGATTGATTAGTCATTGATTTAATCATTAATTTAGTAATTGATGCAGTCATTGATTTAGTCATTTATGTAGTAATTGATTTACTCATTGATTGCCACAATTAATGACCAATTATACGACTAAATAAACTACTAGATGATAAATCAAGGTAACCTATTAATGACAAAGCTAAATATGACTAACATTTAGTCATGCTATAATACACTGGAAATTAGTTACTCATAGTCATGTATATGATAGGGCACAGAGGAATCGAACCATCAACCTCATGCCTATAATTATCCAAGTGCTCTTCCATTGAGCTAGCACCCTTTAAGAAGTTGTTATTTCCTGACGATGATGATATTAATTTTTTTTTTGTATCATTCAAGCATACAAAATAATGATTACCATGTTAATATAGAACCATAATGGATTACCTTGTACTAGTCCTTCAATCCCTTCAACTGCATTTATTAAGTGCAAATATATATTTGCAAAAATCCCAGAAATTTATAGGTTCTGCTCAACATTCTACTCATATAGGTCCTTCTTTAACACCAACTTAGGTGTTGATTTCAATTAAGCTATTATGGATCTATAGGAATGACAAGCATGCATCCATTTTTATACTATCTACCGAGTCATCTAGAGTCATGCCAATTGATTCCTAGTTGTCGAAAACCTAAAGCATGCATACAATTCCCAACCATAAAAATTTCATCTATCCGAGAGATTAATATTTATCCACCCCCCTAGTTCAAGATGGTTTGTAATTGTCATCTCACAATATTGAAAGAACAATTAAATATTTATATACTTATCATGAAGTGTACCACTGATTCAAATTGAACCTCAAATTCTAGTAAAGCTCTCATCAAAATCAATAGCGCATCAAAATTTAAACCAAAAAGTAAAAAACTTGTACTTAAGCTTCCCAATAACGATAAAACAAACCATCCTCATTGAATTCAAAACACAAAGGTGGTAGGAAGAAGGATTTATTGTAATATCATTGTCATGCTTCTCTCTCTATTGACTATGGTCATAGTGGAATTGAGAAAGCATTAAAAACAGGATAGACCTAGGAAAACTGAATTTGAATCTCGTAAATGATATGGAACATGAAGGAAACCTCATAATCCCTTCAACAAATTTTTTTGGTTGGACAATTCATGCAATCAATGAAATTTCGCAACTAGGGAGCATAAATCCCTGCCCAAGTGGGCAAGGATGTGGGCTAACAAAATCAAGAAGTATGGAATTTTTGAAAAGGATAGTACACTATCAAAGAACATGTTAGGATATGTAAAGAGTATTATTTTTACAACGTGCAAAATTCCCAAGTAGAAGAGTTTTCAAGTATTTGTGCATTGTTGATCAAGTTGTTAGACATAAACTCATTTCACTTTCACTACAAGATATCTGAATTTGACTGAAAATTCATCAGCAACTTGAAGATAATGGTGGATGATTCCATGGAAAGGAGACTTTTAGTTTATATACAAGCAAAGGATGAGGAAATGGTGGCCCAAACTCATCTCCCCCCAATGTGGGACAAGCCACCGTCCCCTGTAAAATGAACACATGCGGCATGCTTCTCTTAGGTTCCATGAACATCTTACACAACCTTCATATAGTTTCAATCGGATTTGGATGTCCATATTAACTTAAAAGGACCAAAACTTGAAGTGGATTTGGAATATTTAAAATATATTTACAAAAGGTCTCCACATCTAATAAGCCAATACACCATTTAATTATTGCATGATATTAGAGTGGATGGACATATTGTTAGACAACATTTGGAGATTTTTTATAAGATTTGGATGTTCATTCCGAAGGAAAAAATTTGAAGGATAATTTTGAACCTTTGAACCATATGTACAAAATAATTATTTATATTGCATGCTACATCTAGTTTTCTAGTTATATGTATAGTAGTATTATAAGAAACAAAAATATTTTTTAAGGAACTAGATCCAGTAGGTAGAGCTCAATATCAAATCCTAGTCCAAAAGCCACAACTTGATGAAATACACCATCAACCATCCCCCATAAATAAATATGGAACACCCACATTCCCAATTTATAGATGTTTCCCTAAAGGAAGGCGATGCCAATGCAGTATTGTAATATTCCCCATATTGTTCATGTATAAATTGTATACCATAATAAGATTGGCGTTGTCAAAATAAAATAAAATTAATTCAAAGAGTGGTCCTTAGCAGAGGCCATTCAGGAAAAGTTGTGTTTGAGTTTAATGCATTGTGTTGCATGTATCCAACAATACAGTCTAATAGTTTATTTATAATAACAATACATGATGTTGATTTGTTAGTGAAAACAAACACATCATATAGAGACTAGGTAGATACATTTCTTTGGTTTATAAAAAGATTGTTGATTAACTAACTATGCCCATCCTTGGAAAAGTAACCTCTAAATTATTTTTAAAAAATCAAATAGAAAATTTGGAATGAACAAGATAGGATCCATTGTAATTTTCTTTAGTCTCCAATGGAGCAACTCATCACCCAAAATGTATATAGAATAGTAAAAAAATATACTACCAATTCCATTTCACATCAAGAAAAATGTGCATTAACTCTAAGTACTCTTAGCCACTAGATAAATGGAAATGAAATGGGATGAAATATTAGCAACAATACTGTCTAGTTTGCTTGCTGAAAAGAAGTATGAATACTCATGTGATTATTTTATTAAGAGGCGACTTAAACAACCACTAACCTGCAATCAAGGAAAGAAACCATGTTAATATTGATATATATAGAAAATAAAATAAAAGTTAAAGATAGACTATTCCAATCCCACTATCATTTATACCTCAAAAGAGAACTAGCAAATCTCCTACAAATGTACAACTTTGTCCAAAACACCCACTTGGAATGCCACTGTTTAAACAAAACAAAAAGAAATTGAAAACATGAAAGTATTAATGTACTCTACCTGTCTATTGGATGCAGAGTGCCATAGTTGTACAACATAATTAGTCAAGCACGTGCAATAAAATTATAAATGGAAAAAAACAAGAAAACAATGTGGTTTAGACCTTCCTTATACTCATATATATATATATATTATGACTAGTCTTTGTCTCTTACGATACAAGTCACTAACGAAACAATGGACATACTTGAGAGAGAGATAGATAGGTAGCTGTAAGGAAGAGTGAGACAAATACAAACCTCAAGGTATTAATCAAAATAGTCTAGAAATGAGGATGAAATTTCAATCCCATTTCTACAATAAATGACAATATTTTAGGACAATCATACATCAAACAAATAGAAGCTCCTTTCAAATTTGCATAGGAAGCCTTAACCCACACTCTGGCATGTCCATCTGACTGTGTCACACTTCCATACATAGTAGTAGCCTCAAGGAGGATGAAAAGGAGCATAAACACTCTCTAAAGTCTAAACAACATCATCATGTTGCAACAAGCTAAACAAGAACCACAACAACCCTAGTAAAGGTCATGGTAGGCACCAAAAACAACACACTCACAGAAAATACCTTAGAATAGTCACTAGACCACATATCTATTCAAGGAAGCCCAAGGAACAGTCATGGTTTAGTCTAGCAGAGTCAACAAAGGTCACAATCCAACTTAACAACCCAAAAAAGGTCACAGATTAGTACAAACAACTCACAAAGGTAACCGATATGTCCAAACAACCCACAGAGGTCATGGTTCTGTCCAAACAATGCACAGACATCATGGTTCTATCCTAGTAGAGGTCATGACTCAGTCCAAGGAATACCACAAGGTCACGACTCAATACTAGAAACCTCAAAGGTGGCCGCAATTCAACATAACAGGCTCAATAAAGAACATGGAATACCCTAGAAAGATGCCAACAATATCCAACACAACTCGACACTTTTAGACAGGCTAAACACATTCATAGTATACATATATAGGATGAAGACAAAATGGTCAACGTACCACACTAGGAGAGGGAGGCGCTATCCTAAGGACCAACAAGGTTCAACAAAATATCAAAGGTCAACAAGAGTGGTCATAACAAACTAGGAAGGAAACCCTTTCACCCACAGACTAAGGTGTACCATCAAGGTTGGGAAATAATCCTTTTACCCACAAGACCAAGGTGTACAATCAAGGTGGTGGAAAAACCCTTTTACCTACAAGACCAAGGGTCAAACTTTTATCTTCTCTCTCAAGGTATATAGTCCATAGGTGTTCCATACAATAACTTTAAGTTTGATCATCACCATATATGGAAGGTCCAAACTGGTACTTTTAGATGCACTAGTTGGGTCCTTTCCAATCTGTGAACTGTTGAAATTTATGTTAGGTTAGGGTTTGGAGTAGAATTTTTTTAAATTCTGTACTTTAATGCATAAATTTCTAAATCAATACGACAAACAATAATAGTACAACTATGACAATGCAAGATAAAGTTAAAACATAATTTTCATTTATTTCAACTTAACACTCCCAAAGGTCCCTATGTTAAAGTTGAAGCATCCAAGGACAATAAATAATAGCAGTAGTAATAAATTAATGAATAGTTAAACTAGCATTCGTAAAGGAGAAAACAATGTGGTTTAGACCTTCCTTATACCCAAATATATATTATGACCAGACATGGTCCCTTAGGAGACAAGTCACTAATCAAATAATGGAAATACCTGAGAGAGAGAGAAATAGGTAGTTGCAGGGCAGAGTTAGACAAATATAGACCTCAAGATATTAATCAAAAGAGTCTAGAAATGAGGATGAACTTTCAATCCCATTGCTGCAATAAATGACAGTCTTTTAGGACAATCATACATTAAGAAAATGCAATCTCCTTTCAAATTTTGTAGAGGAAACCTTAACCCATCCTCTAACTTGATTTCCATTAAACTGTGGCACACTTCCATACATAGTAGCAGCCACAAGGAGGATGAATAAGAGCACATAACAATAAAGGTAATTCATCATGACAAAATGGTCAAGGTACCACACTAGGAGAGGGAGGCGCTAGCATAAGGACCAACAAAGTTCAACACAAGATCATATGGCAATAAGAGTGGTGATAACAAAGTGGGAAGACAACCCTTTCACCCACAAGACCAAGGTGTACCATCAAGGTGGGGAAATTACCCTTTTACCCACAAGACCAAGGTGTACAATCAAGGTGGGCAAACAACCCTTTTACCCACAAGACCAAGGGTCAAAATTTGGTATTCTCTCTCAAGGTATATAGTCCATAGGTGTTCCATACAATAACTATAAGTTTTATCGTCACCGTATAAGGAAGGTCCAAACTGGATACATTTTATTCCTACACATGCAATAAAATTATAAATGGACAAAAAGAAAAAAGAATTTGTTATCACATACAAGTTGATTCAACACTTTGGTAAGAATTTTAGTTTTAAAAAATATCTATGCTATGTATAACACTCCTTAAGACAGAAGTAAAGCAACTATGAAACACTTCAATGGAATGCAATACAACATATATATATCAGATAATGCTAATAAAGTAATCACTTTCAAACCAAAATATAAAATAAGGATAAGATATGAAGTTACACAACTTCTTTCACCACACTTGTATAAGGAAACCAATAAAATTATACTTCCTAGAAAATGGGTACTCCTAGATAAAGAGTCAAGTACTGGTCAATACTCTCTACAACATGAACTTCAAGAACATCAATATTTGCGACAAGAACATAAAAATATTCTAGTTTGATGACTTTTCCAAACACCCTATACATGTTGCATTCTTCTTTGTCTGCTTTAGGTAGGGGAATCTGATTTTTAACTCAAGAATGTCCAATAGGCCCACTGTTAACAACAAACCTCTATAATATTAAGTTAAAATTTACCAACCAATTACCAAATAAGGGGGTAACATCCTTCATGTTAGAAACATCTAAGATTGAAGCCCCGCATGATGATGCACGTTTTGACAAAGGTTGTGGACCTTTTATTTTCTTTCCTTGAATTTAAGGACTTAATTAAACCAACCATGCTGGATATTCTAATAGTTATAAAACATAAATGATGACTCTTGGTGGTTGCAATCAAATAATATATGATCAAGAAAAGGGTAATTTGTAACCGAATGACTAATTGAGCTTAATAAATTACAACTAGTTTGATCATTTTTTCCAACTAGGACATCCCCCAATTGGACATGAGCATATAGAAGGAAATTACTTTTAATGAACCTATGAATGAAATCTTAAAATTGCAACATAACCAAAGTAGTTCTATGATGTAATATTCCATCTTGTTTTCAAAAAAACATGACGGGTACTTTAGCATAAAATATAGAAAGTAAACCTAAGAATGATACAGTTACTGAATGCACACTTCTCTAGCATCCATTAATCAAGTAATAAGCTTGGAATTCCTTTTTTGAAAATAAATAGAATTTGTGTTTCATTCTATAATTGCCTAAAATGGAAAACTACAAAGAACGAAAGCTTAGGAATTATGGCAAGGGCAGACACATAGAAGGTTGTAGCACAACATGAATAAAGTCATGATAAGCACATCGATATGTAGCCAACACAAGCACACAATAAATGATTTTGCTAATAATATTAGTAAGCTATATGTATTTCTACTGAAATGGTTTTGGTAAGAATATTTATTAAGATGCAGAAGCAGGGTAAAATTTAAGGATTTGGGTACATACATGAATCATGGAAATGCTGAAAATATCTTCATATTGGCCACAAGGTTTATTAAGCTCCTTATAATTTGATTCCAATCCTAGATATGCAATCAAATGGATCCTAATAAGGACAAAAAGGGAATATTTATTATCATCAATAGAAAATCAAATTTTCTATTCATGCACTATATATGTGCTATGCACCGAAGGATTCAGATAAGATGGAGAAGATAATTTATTTTTTACCACATTTTTGTGTGAAGGTTTGGATGATGAGGCTACACCATTATCCACGACACTTCCATGCAATTAAAAATTCAAGAATAGTGTAGAATTCTTGCAAATGTTATAGTTAGAGTCTCAAACAACATAAGTTGATCCTCAAATTGTTTTCTGCTGAATAACAACGTTTATTTTTCTATCAGAGTAAGATGTTTATTCTCCATTTGTTGTTTTGTATCCAGGACATGAAATCTCTCACACACCCACATCATCTAGGGTTTCCCTAATACATATATGATCATGATTTAAAAACTAGCTTGGTTATCACTCTTTTATTTAGAAACTTTCCAGACAACTTCTGTTTGTAGAGACTGTAAGCATAAAAATCCTACTTTGCAACCTACATGAGTTGTTAAACATATTTTGGACATCCAAAACCTCCAACATTTTTCATATAGGTACTAAATTCATAGGATTTGTAATCCTTGTGAGACCCTTCCCATATACACAACCCTTTGGTTAGGGCCCCATGGAAGCTCCCAGATGTACTTGAACCGTCCTTGAAAACCCTAGAGTTGATGATATTGAATTGAGCACATAGATATGTGTACAAACACACAACTTACAAGATAGATCACACAATTTACTCAACAATTGAAGAATGAAATAGTGTAAAAATGGCTTGCAGCTGTGAATGCTTTCATTAATAAAAAAAAGTAATTAGATAATAATTACAATGAAGTACAATGGCTAAATAGCCACAAGCAATTTGAATCTGCATGAGGAAAATCAAATTGATTATACTCTACTTGACTATAGGTAACTAAGACCTTGTCTAAATCATTATCGGAGGACTCAATATTTAACTGACCTTGTCTAAATCATTATCAGAGTTCTAAAACACAACTCAAGTGTCTAATTCAGTGTTAACTAAGGCTAAATGACTATGGTAGGTGAGGAATGTGCCTCTCTTGCATGCAATAATGAAAACCTAGTGCTAACTGAATGTAGAGGACTAGAACTAGATGTAACTAACTCCTAACTCAGCTTGACTAGTCACCAACTCAACTCGACTGACCTTGCTTGGTATCGGCACTCCCAGTGGCTCCTAAATTGTAGAAATTGATCTAGGAGGCTCCTAAATTGATGCATGCAAGTGCAATAAGTGGCAATAGGCCTAAATTAGTGTTCCCCACACTTTAGTAACTGAAACATGTGCCCCAATTAGGCCAAGTGGACCCAATGGTGCTAGTGATTAAAAATAGACTGGATGGACTCCCGATTTAGACATGACTCCTGATTTAGACATATGACCAAATTGGACAAGGGAGGATTAATAATCATAACAACCCCCTTGAATTCTAACTTGGAAAATATGTGGGCCTTGGTAACTAAGACCATAGGCCACCCATTACATCAAGTAAAGTAATGTAACAGCTCAATACAAGGAGCTGGGGAAAAACCACATGGGAAAAAAATCCCCCCTCTAATTAAGCAGGTAGAAACATGATCAATCTGGTTCTTCTATGCATAGGTATCCTAGGGCCTGGCATGTGAACCTCTCCATCATTATTTCTAGAGGAATCTTCCTCTTTGGAAGAAGAATGATATGCTCAACTAAATCAGAAATATAGACAGCTGTTGGATGAAGACTGGACCCATTTATAGCAATTGAAATCAATTGATAAGTGAGAAAAGGTTATTGAGGATTCAAACCATGTGAGGAAAACTCAAGAAACTGATATGTTTCAGCCATTGACAGCAAACCATGATTGGTAAAAACAACCCCAAGTGTTAGGAGCAAGTGTCCAGGCGGATGCAGAAAATCTTCCTCTTTACAAATTTTGTGAGGAGATGAGCATGTGACCAAAAGTAGAGAAGCCCTGGGACCATGGAGAGTGAATGCTTGAGATACATAATCTGATATAGCTTCATAAATAGCTAATGAATCAGAGAATAAAATATCAGCAACCTCATAAGAGGAAACTAACAACAAACCCTTAGCGGCAATTTTGAGGAAGAATTGCGGTACTTGATTTTTCACATCAAAATTGGTGAGAGCAGCTACAAGCATGACTGAAGGCTCTTGAATTTTAAATTTTGAACCAAATAATATCATATCAGAAATTAAATCATATATAAATGGGTTCATATCAGATCCAAAACTTTGAAATCAAATCAAATCTCTAGCATCAATTTTGAAGGACACTTGCGGTACTTGTTTCTTCACAAAATTAATGAGAACAGCTACACGCAGTACTGAAAGCTTATGAAACTAAAATATTGAACCAATAAATATAAGATAATATCTAAATAAGATCATATCAGATCCAATAAGTTTCATATCAAATCCAAGAGTATGTTCCACCGAGACAGTAGATGCACATTTTTCTTCTTCTTCAAAATTCAGAATTTTGGCGCATGCAATCCTGTAGGAATTTGCTGGAAGATATAGATCATGGGGAGCGAATGGATCACTCTGGTAATCTGATATTTTTCCAAAAATATCCAAGGTATTATATATTTTCACACCAGCAGCAACATTAGAGGGATAAAAATCAAATTTCTCTTCACTTTCGGAAGCAATTACTAGAAAAGTTTGCACAAAATTCAAAGGAAAATCACTGGAGAGTGTTTGCATGGAAGTGCAACTGTATTTTTATTCAATATTAGAAATTTGAATGTCTTATTTTGTATCAGACATATGAGGAGATGAGATATCAGAGATCTCATAAACTTCTGGAGCATCAGGAGAAGGAGTCACTGCAAGGAGACTGTATTCAATTCGAATTGACTATCTAGAAGCTTCTGCTTCTTCTTCATCTTGAACAGCTTCAACAGAGAGAGTGGAGGCTAATAATTTTGGATCAAGAATGCTTATGGTGCTGGATGTGCTCTCCAAAGTGCTATTATGATCCTCGGCAATCATTCCAAAGGTTCTTTCCAATCTTGTCCAGAGTACCTTTGGGTATTTAATATATCTAATGAGGTAGTGCAAGCTAGGAGAAAGGGCCAGTGCCATTATTCCAAAAGCTGCATCACATTTATTCAGCCAATCATTCTCACTCTCAAAATACTCTCTATCGAGTCCATAATACACCCAATAGAGATCTTGTCTATTCAGAAATATAATCATCTTCACCTTCCATTCTAAATAGTTTGTGTATCAGGTTAGAAGAGGAACTGATGAATTCATTTCGAAGTTGTACCTGCAAAAACAAAAAAAGTCACCGTAAGGTCGGATATCCCACACATTTCAGGTTTTCATCACACCCAGCATAGTTGATCAAGCAAGATTGATCAACAATTCCTTAACTTCGGGTATTAAGCGGTAAACCTTCTGCTTCTGGTGTAGAGCTGGAAGGAGCAATTTTGCTCAAAATTGATCCAATAGGAGATATGAGGAGGAGAAGTGCCTTGTCCGTCAAGGCTTTGATACCATATTAAATTGAGCACATAGATCTGTGGACAAACACACAACTCACAAGATAGATCACACAATTTACTCAGCAATTGAAGAATGAAACNATTGCAGCTATGAATGCTTTCATTAATAAAAAAAGTAATCAGATAATAATTGCAATGAAGTACAATGGCTAAATAGCCACAAGAAATTCGAATCCACATGAGGAAATTTGAATTGATTAGACTCTACTTGACTGTATTTAACTAAGACCTTGTCTAAATCATTATCGGAGGACTCAATAGTTAACTGACCTTGTCTAAATCATTGTCAGAGTTCATCAGAGTTCTAAAACACAACTCAAGTGTCTAATTCAGTGTTAACTAAGGCTAACAGACTGTGGTAGGTGAGGGATGCACCTCTCTTGCATGAAGCCATGCAAACCTAGCACTAACTGACTATAGAGGACTAGAACTGAATGTAACTGACTCCTAACTCAGCTTGACTAGTCACCAACTCAACTCAACTGACCTTGGTTGGTATCAGCACTCCTAGTGACTCCTAAATTGTAGGAATTGATCTATGAGGATCCTAAAATGATGCATGCAAGTGCAATCAATGGTAGTATGCCTCAATTAGTGTTCCCCACACTTTAGTAACTGAAACATGTGCTCCAATTAGGCCAAGTGGACCCAATGGTGCTAGTGACTAAAAATAAACTTGTTGGACTCCCGATTTAGACATGACTCTTGATTTAGACATATGACCAAATTGGACAAGGGAGGATTAAGAATCCTAACAGATGAGATAGGAAGGAAAATTTCATCGCTAGATACTGCTTAATCTCCTCAACCTTCTCCATATTCCATTTTTTGTGTGCTTGATGATTGATTACGTTCACTAGGATCATATGCAATAGGAGACTATTGGAATTTGACACACTCATCTTCATTTTTTGATCTCCCTCAATAGTTGGTTGAGGATGGTATTCAATGTTTGCAACCCTTTTCCTATAAACTTGTAGGTTATCTTTTGGAGAATAACAAGTTGATTCCAAAAAATGAACAATTAAAAAGCTATCCAAATAGCATAGACATGTTTTCCTATTGTTAAGGAAAATTGTATTTTGGAAAATTTTCTTAGCTCTATTACTAATGAAGTCTATCCATTTTCCAAGGATACTAAACATTTATTGAAGGTAGATGATACCCTTTATGGTTATTCACTTCATTCTTATGGTCTCCGCTCTTCACCAAATCTTAGTTCTATGCCTTCACCATTGTTTACTCCCTTTTCAAATGGCAATAAATGCTGAAATATGTCAAGCAGGGAACCCTTTACATACTTTAGCAGTGGTACATCTGACTCTTTTTTCAGCACTATGCCCAAAGGAAATGGTTCAAGTCAAATTAATTTTTGTTATGGTGATCAAAATATCTCACAGATGCTTGAATTTCTAGGGGTGAGTCCTGTGCCAAATCCAACATAGAAAAATTGTTTTGTATATAAAATGCCTGCTTCTAGGTGTGGTGTTAGTTCAGATGTACTAGATATTTATTTTCGCAATGATTGGAAAGGAGCTAACTTGGCTAGTTTCCAAAACCAGGATTCTCAGTTTTGGTATGGTGAAAGTTGGTATGGTTCTGATCCACAAAAAATAAACTATGAATTTCAAATTTAAGGTGTCTCAAGTTGTTATTATATGCCTGAAAATACATGACCCAATGTTATCTCATGATATTTTTCCTATAATGGTTTGTTACCCGAAGGTTTTGGATATGATAAGGATTATCGATTTTCAACATTGACTTATTTGGAAATAATTTTTAAGTGACCTTATAGGAATCAATTAATGGATTATAAAACTAAGGAGATGTATTCTAAGATTTAGCCAAAATATAGCATTGCATCATCACCTTAACAGGAAGTGGACCCAGTCAGGACAATGAAATATGGATAAAGAAGTGTCAAGGTATCTGAAAGCTCCACTCTAATTTTAAGTTGAGTACTTGGGTGATTTATTCTTCATAATTGATTAGCAATTAAAAATAAACTCCATTATACTGGCTTCACAAATTGATATTACATGGAATTCCACAAACCTGAAATGGGTAAACATGCTATCCAAAACAATAAAGTTTCCAGAAATTTTAAAACATGGATTGATGTTGAGTTTCCATAAACACATACATCAATATATGTATATTCAACTCAAGCTAGATATTTTGCATTCAAAAATAAGGAAATCACAGTATTGAATAAAATGAAGAAATATACTTTAAAAGAAAAAATTAAAAAAAATAAACATTGTTGAAAGAAAAGGCATGTTTGAATTGATTCTTATAAGATTACAATCCATATGGGTTGATGACTTAGATCAACTTGACGATTTTTTTTTAATATCTCCTGAGAAATAGTTCCAGATGAGCATTTGTACTAAAAAAAAGTGCAAGACTGGATCCCTAGGATTTAGAGTATGCCCCACTCTAAAACATTTTCTTGCTTTGTCATATTCTCCTTGCAAAGTCCCAAATAGTGGCCAATTTTTCCATGCTTAATATTTTTTTGGATTTTCGTGTAATGCTCTTTGCATAAGATATATAACGTTATACAACAATGCAGAAGAAATAAAAAGAAAGACTTACAATAGATTAAATAACAATAAGCATCATATTAGAGGCAAGTAGAATGATCTAGAATGATCTTGTTTATATAATGTACATAACCAAAAAATGATGGAGCATCATGAACACGATAATTTCTATTCAAAAGAAGATTAATTGCGACAATGCCATAGTCAATTTGACGTAGTTGTCAAAATATATATTTTTGAAGAGCTACACAAAACTGAAACTTCATTGGTTTGTGGACACTAAGTAGAAGTGTTACACACAAAGTTCAGGTTCTTTTCAAGTTTGCAAGTTGAAACAAGAATTTAAAGACGACGATTTTTCAGAAGTTCTGCAGACATAGAGCATGGTGAATGTGAGAAAATATCTACAACGATGGTTTTAGAGCGCGCTGATTCATTAAGAGGGAAAAAAATATCCTTGAATGTTTGTGAAATGTTTTGTCCATCACCTTCATCAAATATTTTCGATCTGTATAGTGAAGTCTTGCTGAGATCTAAAGCATAGTAAGATCCAATAGAATGCATCCTACACACATTAGGTAGGGCCTAAAATAAAAGTAGTTGCCTCAACTATTCATGATACAAAAAAAACATAAATAAATATGTAAGACTCACAAATTTTAGCTTTATTGGCAGTATTGATGGAATTATTTTATGGTTGTAATGTATAGTTCATGACAAGTGTTGCTAACCTTGTCCCCTAGGAATGTCATGATTACCTAGAAAAATAATTATGACTGTTATTTACAATTTTCTTTAACCACCAAATGGGAACCCTCACCCTCGTTGAAGCAAAAACAAGAATACCACCTTTCAAATATTAAAATTAAAATGGGAGTAGGGGGGTGGGCGGGGAGGAGACATGTTTTACATGGCTATGCATTGAATTAAGGTGTTTTTTCTAAGTTAATTGGGGGAGAAGTTGAGATCTTATTTTAAGAAGTGTGTTTTACTTTAATTTTAATTTTGCGGTGAATGCTTTGAATCTCTGCTGCATGGGAACACCCACCCCCCTTTGCCCCCACACTCGAAGTGGTAGGATGGCTAATCAGTTGATTTTAAAATTCCCTATACGAGATAAGTATTTTGTACATAGATTTTCAAAGGAATGAGAACTCTTTTTTTCATGTTCGAAAATAATTTAGAGATCCAAGGAGGATTAGAGTATCAGAAAATTGTTCTTTAATTTGATGAAGCCTAGTGAGTACAATACTCTCATTGTTTCCCCTCTTCATTGGAAGGGAATCCCTTTTAGGACAAATGGATAATTTGACCAGAAAATAGGAGTGTGTTGGATGCATATAGACTCACAGGAATATGATACTTACAAAAAATGATGTTGTACAACCTTTAAAAAACTATAGAAAAACATGGTAAAACACCATAATATTAAAATATTTCAACAATTATTTTCTATTAAAAACAAAAGTAATATAAATAGGGTGAAATAGTAAAAATTATTTACCATTTGTGTTTTTACCATAAGAGTTGGGTGAAAATTTATGTTTAAGAGGAGAATTTGCAACGAGGATTCTGAGAGCTTCGATCATCCATTTGACAAACCGCTAGGTGCATGTAAGAACTCTCATCCTCCGCTCTCTTTTTATGGTTGAGTTTTTACTTTTAATCATGTTTTTTGGTGTATTTAAGAAGGTTTTAGCAAGGGGAAGAGCACGCACTAGACAATGCTCTTCTCCCTTTCAGGAGGTGTGCTAGTGCACTCCTTGAAAGGGGAAAGAGAAACCAAGGATGCTCTGTCCTCTAAAGGAAGAGGCATCGACACTCTATTCCTTTGAGGAAAGTACGTTGACGACCATGCCCCTTCAAAAATAATAAATTAGGCATGAATTTCAAGTGATTTCCTCAATGAAATGTGTCTAATGGTTCGCATGTGGATGTCCCACAGGTGTTTGACACAAAACATGGTGATTTGGAAGGAGCGTGAGCATGAATTAGATGATTCCCAAGTGGCGAATGCCCAATGACAGTGAGAGAATTGAGAGAGTGTGGACTCCTCAAATACTTCAGGGTTCTGGGCATGAGAGCCCATGTTCATCTGCTAGATCATTTGATATGGATGTGGGGCCCGTGTCAACAACATTTGCAGTTGGGAACTCACATTCTGACAATTGATGTCGAGGACATCTATTTATTGACCAAACTATCTAGTAGAGGAAGTCCAGTATCACTCTCGGGTCCTAGAAAGGGGGATATGACCATTAACGATCTCATCGATGAGTACTGTGTAATTGGAATAAGGTCCCAAGGGTGAAAGATTATGATTAAACACATTATGGATCGACTGTTGAGGATGGCATCCTTCACTATCAAGAGGGTAGAGGGAAGTATGAATACCCATCAGACTACCCGGGATCACATGTTATATGCATTGGAGTGCAAGGATACAACTATATTGAACTGGAGTGAGGGGATATTAGTGAGCCCCAAGGATCAAATTATGAAGTGCCACTGAGGAGAACTAAATAAGTTTGGCTACGAGGTTGTGGTAGTATCTATCTTACTAGAAAGGGTACCTTTTTTATGCCATTAGGTGCCACTAAATAGGTTGGATCCCAAGGATACACAGATGCTGAGGTGGGTAGAGACTATGGATCGTCATGGAGGCGATGGAGGGCCCACTATGACTTATGGTCCAGTCTTCTTCCGGTGGCTGCGAGACCAAATCCCGATGGTAGAGGACTACATGTATGTGAGGGATGATTTCATGGGTGACCCTAATCTTCCATTACCCGAGGATGACCAATGGGAAGACCGAGGTAAGAAAGATACTATTTTCATTGTGTTTTTGTTTTATATTATATTTGTATTTTGGTGATACTAAGACATGCATACTATTTTGCAGACATTGGTTCATCCCAACTTGCAGGAGCATTTCCTATCGAAATCCGTGGGATGGTGAGAGAGTTTTCCATCTGAAATGTGGAGGTAGAGGAGGATATACAAGAGATTGAATACAACCTCTAGAGACTGACAGATGTAGTTCCAAACATTTCTATTGATGATTTTCCAAGGCACTATCAGCACCATGCTGCAGGAGTATCAGGGTGGTTTGGGAGGCTACTCCACAAGGTATCTCATGTCATTATGTGCTACCATGAGCATGAATATTAGTGTGTAGTGACTTCTATTTTGTAGTATATATGCTGAAAGCTTCGAAGCTTCAGATTTTTTACCTTTTAATGTACTGAAAACTCGATGGTTTCATATTTTTGAGTACACTAAAAGCTTATGGATTCTGATTTTGCCTCACTATCTGTTGTGTGTGTGTGTGTGTGTGTGTGTGTGTGTGTATCAACATTTTTACAGAAATGTGTGTATGTGTTGTGTTTTATACATGAATGACTACATATTATGTGATTTTGTGATATTTATACATGTGATCAATCTAAAATGAACATTAAACATGAGCTAAATACTAATAAAAAACATAATTAGCTAATGAATCATCCACTGCATTCAAATGTTTTAGGATATGATGATACAAAATGAACTCAAAAGACCTCTCAAGAAGACAAACCCTTCGAAACATGCAAAGAAGTAAGGGGTTATAGATGGTGTAGACTCAGTTTAATTGATGTATAACTAACTCTGAATCCAAATAAACTTTGATCCAACTCACACCATTTGTTAAAGATTTAGTTAATAAACCAATCACTGCAGGATACTCTACAATATTGTTCGTGGCAGGACCCAAGCAATTTCATTAAAGCATAACACTATATAAGCAGTATTACCAAAGACAAATCCTACATTCATAACAAAATCACAATCCAAACTACACACAACACATTCTATAAACAATATTTATAAGGTATGTACGCTAGATGGCTTAGTCATAGTACCTCTAAAGGTAAATCCCATTTCAGGACTCACCCAAGTCATCCCATCGCAGCCTATTAGCTTGTAATCCCCTTTCTCTAAAATGCAACTGACAATATAAGGCCCATGCCACATGGATTCCAATTTTACACCTCCCAATTTATCATGTTTCTGGTCATATGTCGAGACCAGGTCACATTCATTGAAGAGGCGAGGTTGAATGGATCGATCGTACTGAGCTTTAATTCACCGCATATGCCCCTCATTTGCTAACATGGCATCTCTATGTGTCTCATCGAGCTTGTTTAGATACAAGATCCATTCTTCCTCTAGAGTGGTATTGGGTAGTAGTTCCACAACAAGTTTTAGAGAAGGAATTTCACATTCGATATGTAGACTTGCCTCCATCCCATACACTAATAAAAATTGCGTAAATATAGTGTATGTCTTAATGGTGGTCCTATAATCCCATAATGCATAAAAAAAATATAAATGCCAACTGGACTTAGCTCATCCTACCATCCATTGAAGCATGGTTTTCAATACTTTGTTGATATTTTCAACTTGGCCATTGGCTTGTTGGTAGTAGGGTGTAGAGTTATCATGGAGAAAACCTAGTTTGGAACTTAGTTCCAACATCATCCAGTTTTGGAAGTGTGAATTGTGACTAGTCATGATGGCTTGTGGGACTCTGAACCTAGCGATTATGTGGTTAAACAGAAAAGGGGCAACAATTTTTCCATCTTTTGTGTATGTAGGCATAGACTTTTCCCATTTTGTGAAGTAATCCATGATTAGGATGATGTAACTATGCCCCATGATTGAGGTAGGCTTACAATGCATGAAATCAATGCCCCATTTCATGAAAGGAATGACAACATGAAAGGAATGACAACGATGATGGGATGTAATGGAGAAGGGTGGGTGGTTTTTTTTATTGGAAAAGATGGCAGGGTGGGAATATTTTCACGACTTCCATACAATCCTTGAATATTGAGGGCCAAAAGTACCCAACGTGTCAGATTTTCTTGGCAATAGCCATTCTAGCAATATCACCGCCAAAATCTCCTGAGTGACAATCATTCAACACTAATCCATCATCTTCATGGGTTAAGCAATACTACAAAATTGAATCAACGCCATGACAGTACAATGTACCACTCTTGATGAGATAGTACTTGGCATGATGACAAATACAACGACATTTGTCTCAGGTTGCATTCTGTTGAAAGTGTTGAGTTTGGAGATATAGAATCAAATATCCATACCAGGGATCAGACGTACTGATGAGGAACAAGGATTCATCGGGTAATGAATAAAAGGGATGCATATCCTCAGTAATACGGGGAAGGTCACACATAAGTTCCGTGAAGACAAGCAACTTATTTGAATTGGATTTTGCAAATTGTAACTTGAATTCTTGGAGAATGACAATTTAGGGAGAGTATTTTCTCCCAAGCACTTGATGAGTCAAGATGTAATATATGGGGTTAGAATCTACATACACAATAGTTGTGCGAAGAAGGATGTAGTGACAAAATTTTTGGACTAGGATGACCGTGTTCAGAGCTAACTTCTCAACATGCAAATAATGTGTTTCAGATTCAAGAAGACTCTTACTCAGGTAACAAATCACATGTTCTTGGTCGTGCTCATCTGTTTGAACTACTACCATGCCGATAGTAGTTAAATATGCAGCCACATACAAGGAGTAATCCCTAGTATAATCAAGTGGTTGCAACATATGTGTTTGTGTGATGGCGTGTTTGAGAGTGTCAAATTCACGTTGTGAAAGGTCATCCCAAACAAAGGGTGTGTCCTTTTTCAACAAACGCATCAAACCGCGTGTCTTCTCGGTGTAGTTGCAGAAAAAATGACGCAGAAAGTTTGCATTCCCTTACAAACTTTGAAAATCAGTAATATTGGTAGGTGGTGGTAGGGCTAAGATGGCTTTGGTCTTCAACGGATCTATACGGATTCCATCCTTGGAAACAATGAATCCAAGCAATATTCCCATTTCAACACAAAAAAACATTTGTGTGGATTCAACCAAATGTTGTAATGGAGAAACCTGAGAAAAATGGCTCTCAGATCATGGTCAACATGATATTCTTGATGATGCAAATGGGAAGGTATATCATCAAGTTATGATTCCATGATATGTTTAATTTCATGTAATCATAAGACATGGAGCGTTCAAAGGTAGCACCAACATTTTTCAGACCAAAAGGAAATTTTTTGTAGGCAAAGGTCCCCCATGAGAAAATGAAATATGTCTTATGTTGATCAGAAGGGAGTATCTCTATCTAACTACAGTTGGAAAATCCATCCATAAATGAAAATAGGGCACTCCCAACACAGTTATTGATTTTTTGATCGATGTAGAGAGTAGGGAAATTGTCCTTCAAACAGGCCCTATCAAGGTCTCAAAAATCGATACAAACCATAATTCTACCCTTCTTTTTGGTCAGCGACACAAGGTAAATGAACCTAACCCTAATAATTTTTTCAACTTCTTTCTTGATGGACGCTGCTTTCCGTGGATGTACTTGCATAATTTCTTATGGATCGACTTGGCATCAGGGTAGGTCTTGATCTCATGAATGAGGATCGAAGGATCTATCCCTCGAATTTATTCGTATGTCCAAGAGAAAAAAACTCTAAATTACCTAAAAAGGGTCATATAAGATTCAATTAATGGAGAAGAAAAGTTTTGTCCCACATGATTGTTCTCAACAAATCAAGGTTTCACTGATGTGTCGATTGAAGTGGTATTAGTAATATTTCTTAGATTACCCTCGGACTCAGCATTATGGATGAGTACTGGTGACTATGGAGTAATTACAATATCAGATGAAACCAATGTTTCAAAATGATATTCTACCATTTGGTAATTGGGAAGGAAAGAGGATCCATGGCGACGATATTTCCAAAGAAGCTCATTTAAAGACATGACTTTCATTATGGATTCATCTGATGGAAGAGGTTGAAAAAGATAAACTAGAGATGGAGGGGGGCGATCTAACCAATATGGTAGGTGGTAAGGGTCATATGCCACCAAAATATGATCAATAATGGTGGGGTCATTGGTGGATTGCATAGCCTTGTAAATCTCTTCAAAATCAATCAAAGGTGTCGAATCAACAACTGATTTCCCTTTAGTCAAAGTGTCATGCCTCATTGAGGAGATCATGTTCACAGACGCGACCTGCAAAGGGGGAGGAGGATTTTCAATGGAAAGAATACCATAAGTGAGGAATATTTAAGAAGACCTAATCCTACATTTTGGTACTGGGGAGCCGAAGAGGCTTGGAGTGGAACATTATTTACAGAATTAGAACTCGTGTTTGGGGAACAAAACTCTATTTGGTGAATAATAACAATATTCTCTTGGAACGAGAATTGGATAACATAAAATACAGATAATGCTACTGCCTGCATCACATAGATCCAATTCCTACCTAGGAGGAGATTTTAATAAAGAGGAGCATTCAAAAACTTCAACATGAATGGACACCGATTCCCCTCCTACTTCAATCAATATAGAGGAAAGTAATCCATAGGGTTGAAAACCACGACCATCAAATGATTTCAATTTCATAGGTGAATGGTTGATTTCAAGGCAGACTATAACTCTCCAATAGGACAGAGACATGACTGAAGTCGGGGCGTCCTCATCCAAAATGGTACGATGGACTTTCTTCCCAATTCCTTTCATAGATTGTTGGAAAGATAATTGATGGGAGAGCCTTGACTTAAATTCATCTAGTTTAAAGGAGATAACATTATTATGCTTAAGGTCCATAGCTCCAAGAACTTACAACATATTATTCCTCTATGTAGGACACGTTTGCAGTACTTTGAGGGTAGACATAGCACACGGTTCCTGAGCCAAATATTCCACTACATTATAGTATTGAGCGACACACGCTCTAGGGTTAAATACCAATTTCCAAATTGCATTCGTGGATGGTTAGAGGACTATGTCAAGCATAGGTTTTTCAATGAGTAGAGTGTTGGTAAAAGGAGGGGTGGAAGTTGTAGTTTTATCAATTGAAGTGTTATAATTTTTCTTTTCTGGAGGAGGGTCATAGTTCTGGGATCTAGTCATAATATTCACCGATTCACTAGACATCATTTTGACCTCATCGATGGAAGATCAAGGATTGATGGTAAATCAATTGTTGTTGGGTAGGGAAAGGATTAGTCAAAACTGATGGGGTGGAAGTGTTTTCCAAAAAGTTGATGACTCCTTCACACCAAGGACATTCCTTGGTGAAGTGGTCACCTCCACATATACGGTAGGGGAATTTTTCCTTTCTCATATTTCTAGATTCAACATCTGTATTTTGAATTTTATTACCTTCCTGTTGATTCTAAATTTTATTGGATTTTTTCCTCCTTTCTTCTTTGTTCTCGAATATTGTGAGGATTGAACCACATTCACTTCGGTAGAAAAAACAAGAGCATAAGAAGTATAGGAATTTGTAACAATATGGATACAGGTGAAGCAAGTTGTTTTTTTGGGGGAGGATTTAGCCACCGATTGTGTCTGAACAGAACCAAGTATTCCATCGACAGGTGGTTTCGTCGAAGGTCTTAAAGGGCCTGAGGTAGGACGAGGAGCATTCGGGATCAAATCGCACAAAGTGCCTACCTGTGAATAAACCAAGTCTAGGTACTGATCGTGGTTGATGGATTTCTCTTCGATAACAGTACCTCCCATGGAAATATCCCTGGCAATGGGGAGAAGAAACGACTTAGTGAACCAATCGATAAGTAATTGTTCATGAATGGGAGCTTTAATCAACCTATGTCATCATCTCCATTCATGTATATGGTCAAATATATGGGTGGAAGTGGTTTGACGGAGTGAGGTCAAAAGATATGTACCCATTTCATACCTAATTGGTAATTGAAAATACATAAAAATTCCATTGCTAGAGTGTTAAAATCCCAAAAGGAATGCTGAGGCAATTCTATATACCACTTAGCGGTGGTCCTGGTGATAATTATTTGAAAAAGTATCAAATGGATGGAACCATCCATTAGAGAGTTTTATGAACACCACAAATGATAAGTCATTACGTGGTTTTTGGGATTCTCACTAGGTTTACCGACAAATTTTAGTATATCCGAAGGTAACTTTACAGGAATAGCTAGCGATGAAGGAATAGTTAATCAATTGTGAAAAAATTGGCATATTCATCATAGCAAAAAATGGTAATTGTTGATATGGTTGTGGGTACTAGTAATATTGGTAAGGAATATGAATACCAGTAGGGCCATAAGAGAATCAATAAACAGGTGTCAATGATCCTCATATAACATGTTGGTTCGGTGGTGGTTAGTTTCTGAATGATCCACCTGATAGTCCTGTAGGTGGATGGCCTATAAGTGGGTCACCGAAAGGTGGAAATCCAGGTGGGTCCCCGAATGGCAGACCTCCAGGTGGGCCCCCATATGGGGGACCTCCAGGTGGACCTACAGAAGGTGGACCTCTGGACAACAGAACTCCAAGTGACCCACCAAATGAATTAAAAAATGACCTCCCATAAGTGGGGACATTCATGCAACTAGGTTTCCCCCATGGGGCATTAGTGTTACCAGCATAAGGGATCCTGGGAAAGACATTTCCCAAGGAAATGGGTTGATAATTATGATTAACCATTGTGGGTTCATTCCCTGGGTAAGAGTAACCCCATGTAGGTTGATTAGAAACAGGTTGGACCCATGATGGTTGTCCTAATACGGAGGAAAGAATAGCCACGTTTGTGGTCATGGAGGGTGAGTTGACTATCGAATCCCCTAAAGAAATGCTCTACCCAATATTTAAATTATTTCTCTTTCTTTTTGAAACAACTTGTTCTAGGGGTTTCCCCCCAGTCGTAGGATTTGTAGAAAAACTAGGGACAGATGAGAGAGTTTGAACTAGTAGGGTAGGGATAGAAGGATGGCCCAAATTATAAGAAACCACACTATGAACTAGTATTCTTGACACAACATCAACATGAGATCGAATAAGGGCATGGTATTCGGGAGTAACTATTTCCAAACGACCGGGAAAAGGAGAGAGACTCCTTCTTATGTTCTCCCATCTCGTGTGCAAACTGGACACCATATCATGGATGGGTCTAAAATATTCATCATTTGATAATAAGAATATTGGGTTTAGTATGGTGAGGGTGGCATTAGATAAAGAAGCACTGTCATATTCGGAAATGGTTTGTCCCAAGGAAGTCTCCCAAAATGGAGTATTTGGACCAAATTCTAATGCCATAGGGTCATATGATGGTTGGGAAAACACCCAATCTCACGTACCAGAATGGCCTTCTGTAAGGAAGTGAAAGGTCGAATCATGTGAAGAAGTAAATTTTACCAGTACCAGGGTAGAGTTAGACATATTCTCAAAGGAAGAATACTCTTCTTCTAACTCAATGGTTGGAATTCCCTCTACAGATGGATCAGTTGTGACAGGTTGGTCCATCGTTACCCCTAAACTTTCTTCCGCAGTAGGAGGAAACTCATGTGGTAGACCCTACAACCTGCGAGATCTCCTCATATGTGGTTCATTCAAAATGTTGGCTAAAAACTTTTACTCTAAAGTTATTCTAGTTAAAAATATCACACACAAACAATCCTATGCAAGCTAAGGTCACAAGCAAACTTAAGTGATAAGAGGGGCTAAAAAATCCAGATCCTCACTAGGAGTGCCAAGTTGTCGCAACTCATGATATACCACAGGGTTCAATAGTAAAACGAAACAAGGAGGATTGGTACTGTACCCTTTCGTGAATAACCGACTACATGGACGACACATGCTTAGTAGCTCCCCGAGTGTTATTCTTGGCGTATTGCTTTAACAAGATGACCAAAAGGATTTTCACAATTGGTATAGGTACCTAGAAGGGTTTTCTGATATATGCAAGATACGTGGGAGCTCAACAAGGAGGATTGATACTGTACCCTTTCCTAAATACCCAACTACCTAGATGACATGTGTGTAGTAGATCCCCAAGTGTTGTTCTTGGTGCATTTCTTAAACAAGATGACCAAAATTATTTTCTCAGTTGGTATAGGTTCCTAAAAGGGTCTCCCAATATATGCAAGATACATGGGAGCTCAAATATGAAGTTAGTGTTATCTGATGCACAACTGTTTGAAATGGGACTTCCGATATACTATTGAGTATGTGAAGAAATTTTTGATATACCTCAAGGGTATATGAAAATTCTCTCGATATACCAATTGGTACGTGAAAGAACCACATAGTACCCGGGATGCAGTGTAGGAAAATAATGACATCTCCTATGTTTATAGACATTGAAACATGTATTCTATCCTATCGCTCAAATTACTAAGAATTTTAACCAAATCTATCATTCAATTTTATCTTGATGGTTAGTGAATGTTTGTGGAGTGTGTAGTAATTGCAATATTATATGATCTAAATTCAATGCAATTTTATTTTCAATGAATCCTAGATAGAGAATATGAGAGATATTTTCCTTTCAAGTAATAAAAAAATAAACACCATACAATTTTAACAACTCATTCTTCAAGCTTCGAAAAAATTTTAGACACATAAAAAATATCAATACTAAACCTAAAGAGATCTCTAACAAAAAAGAGAAAAAAGTGTCCTATTCCTTTAATGCCTATGATTTTCTTAATCAAAACTCAAAATAAAAACTACTACTCTATATGATCAATCAGATTCAGCACACCGAATCAAATCAAAAGTAGCATATCTAACTATTTTTGTTTTGTTTTTGATGTATTTTTTGTAAATAGAAATGCAAAGAACAAAAATCACTCTAAAAAACCACAATAAACTACAATATTTTTCCTTTTTATGGATCTGGAAAGAGCTTTAAGAGATCTAAATGGAAACTATAAACCCAAGACCGAAACTTCCAAACACAAGATGACTCAGTTTTAGAGCCTTTACTAAGATAAATTCAAAATTTTGACTCAAAATACATTCATGCTAATTACACATTATCATACCTGCCAATAAGTAGAGCAACAAATTGACAAAACCCAAAACAAATAAAAAAAATTCAGAAGGAAACTCTAGAGTTGGACATGGCCTACCTCGACACACCCTGCAAGGTAGAACCAAGGCGTCCTCTATTGGCTAACACACTTTTCTCTCTTATAGACAATGTCGGAGGCACATTATGTCTCTAGGAAAATAACGTAGACAACACTCTATGACAACAGGAAAGAGGTGTCAAGCAGAGATCGACGCTCTGTCAAAGTGACCCAGGTGAGTTGGTGGACCTAGGGAACTAAAAAGAAGATAAAACCTTTAGTATAAGCAATTACAAATAAAATTGGAATTTGCTGAGTGTAAAAACTGACCTGAGGAGGAAAATTGAATTGTCCTAAGATGAATTTCACACCTTAAGTCTTCAAATGAGCAAGAGAAAAAACTTTGAGGGCTTTTAATCAAAATAAAAATCAAAACTCATAGATCTGATTAGTAATCCCTAATATGGTCTCCAGTTTTGTTATCGAAAATTCTCAATCAAGGTGAACAAAGATTGTTTCCCTAGTCTACATGGGGTAGATCTAGAACATAAGGCTCACAACAATGCATCCTCTCCCTAGACTATTAAGCTACTTGAATGTCAAGATTTCTTACCTCACTAAGAAGGTGATCCTTGCCTTGTGATTTCTCTTATGATCAGTTGCACCTGCAAAATAATATAAGGAACAAGATACAAAAGTGAAAGCAACAAGATAATGTAACGATCTATACTAATGATTAAGGATAAAAGTAATGAATATTTGAGATTAACACAAATCATTCATAGGAAAGGAGAACACATTTGTATTAACCAGATACGAGAAGAAAACTACAACCAAATCCTTGGTATCGAAGCTTTGCTGTCATAATATATTTTGACTCACAACCACAAGCTCTATAAATTCTACACATATTACTCACAACCACACTATTTTCCTCCTATACCAACAATGATTTCAACAACATAAAGGTGCTCTCTTAGTCGTCCCCTATCATGGTCCATGAAGCTTGTATATATATAGGCCAAAGAGGGCCCAAAGGGGTTGATATATTTTTGGAGGAAGGTGAGGGGTCATTCCTAGAGGCCCACTAGGGGTACGAATTCCACCTACTCCAAGAAGTTGGGATAAGCCTCCACGAGTACTTTCATCTAGAAGGTTATCAAAAACTTCTCTTTTTTCCATTTTAATAGTTTTGGCGCTCTTTGTACACTAGCAGGAAGCATCGATGCTCCTTTTCCTCAGGAAACAAGTGTCATCAATGCACCTTATAATTAGGCAAGAGGCATCACTCTAGGCTGACACTCTATGTTAGAAGGAAAAGAGTGCCATACCTCCTAGAACTGAGCAAAGAGATCCTCCAAAAGATAGTTTGGCTAGGAAACTTCAGGGGATTAAGCATAAGGACAACTCTTGGGTGTATCATAGATCAGAGAGAATGTATTCTACAAAGATAGAAGATTGTCCGATAAAAGAGAATAGAAAACAACTATTACATCTTTACATGTTCCCAACACCATTAATAACAAGACCAAAAGTCTATCATGCAAACTAGGATGAATGGTTGCATGAGTATTCTGCACCCATGCATTACAATTTCAAATTTCCTTCATGGAATAATCAATCCTTACATTGAAAACTTCATCACGCACAACTAATGCTCAATGCCTTTCATCTTTGATATTAACTAAGGCTTAACTGACAATTAAGTGAACTCATCATTTAACTGAATGTATGAACACTCAGTTAATAGACTAACACAAGTGTCATAGTGCTTTAACTCAAGTGTCATCATGCAAACACTTTATAACTGAAGTGTCATCTATTTATTAACTTAAGTGTCGTCTTTTAGTTTAACTAAAGTATAAATAATTTAGTTAACTAATCCTTATTTCTTTAACACTTAGTTAACTTTATTATTAACTTAATCATGTTGATTGATGAACATTGATATCTTATTTACTTAACTGATTGCATACATTAATATTTCAACCAATGCTTTAACTGAAGCATTGATTGAGGCATACATAATTAACTGAAGCTTTATAACTTGACTTCACTCCGTCATTTACATGGGAAATTTGAATTCTCTTTTTCTCATTATCTCTTTATTTATTATCTATTTATCTCTTTATCTTTCTGCATGGTCAATATATATTAACTTTATTTATCTATCATATCATATTATAATTATAATAATTGTCACATGCTATGATAATATTATATTACTCTCAGACCATATAGTCATATGCTAAAGTAATTCATTCTAGAGGTGATCAATCTCCAGAGGAGGCTTAATAGATTTATCCATCTAGAATGACGATGGTTAGTAATATATCCAATAACATTTGATGCGTCAAATTGCAAAGAATATACCTTTATAATTGGAGGTCCACCCCATGGGTACCCACTATACTCTGGGTGTATGCATGAGAATCATGACTTAATATTACCCACAAGTCCACCTCTATAACTGGAGATCCACCTCATATGGTACCTTCTATGAGAATCATTGACTTGATATTACCCACAAGTTCGAATGATATTACCCGCAAGTTCAAATTGATATTACCCACAACTATACAACCTTGATATTACTCATAAGACCTTACAACATCACCACCTCAATTATGAGTATATATGACTTGATATTACTCACAAGTCTCTAGATTTGATATTACTCACAAGACTTTAGTCATCCTTAGGTTCACCCTAATGAATCTACTCCAAGTTACTGATTCCAACTCAGTCTCTCTACCTTAGCACACATGAAGCCCAATCCTTGTTGCCCAAGATTTGACTTGGAGAAAGATTCTTGATGTTGTACATTTAACAACATTTTTATTTATATATATTGGTGTACAATGAAGTAGCTCATAGTATCAATTTTTTTTAGTTGAAAATATGGTTGAATAGTTGAACAACTCAGAGTTTTGTTTTCTCTTATATTTGTATATATGATTAGAATTTGAAGGGTTCAAAGCTCAATGCATTATTTCATTTATCATATTTTTGTATATTTAAGTATGTTTATTGCATGGAATAGAAGTAGCATTGAGATTCATTGTACACATTTGTGCTTTCTTGCAAGTTGTGGTTGCACATTTTTCATATCCCCTAATATGATATTAGTCATATAGCTTGCATATTTGGAAGATTTCATTTATTATGTCAAATTTTCTGGAATCATATTGCGTTGGGATCTAAACTCCAACACATTATAACTCCAATAAATTTGACACAATGATTGATTGTTGCGAAAACTTCCATGCCTAAAATTCATTTAGTCCATACCTTAATTTATTTAATTACAATAGTTTCAATGATTTTAATGAATAGCTATTTTTTCATGGAAAAGTATTAAAATACAATTGCTCTCTTTTCTCTTTTTGGTTTTTGATGTGTCTTGTGAATACATTTTCCATAGTAAACAAGGTATAGTGTTTGCACATAAGGTGAGGAAATTGTTAACAACCATTGCTCATTGATGCCATTTTTTTAATTAGAAACCTTATTACATGTTGTTTTTGAAAAATTACAAGTCTATAATACAATCATTGCCATCAATATTAGTCCCTACCATCGGCTAGCAAGGACTCTATGAATGGCTTTGCTGCCATTTCAAGTCCCTTGCACGATTACCAATGTAAATTATAATCTTTTAGCCAAAATTTTTCATGGAAAGAAATTACTAATGATTTTTATCAACCAATCTCAAAGGTTTTACACTTTTTGTGATCCAATGAGTTAATTCTACCTCTTATTTGGCCTCATCCCAAGAAAGAGTGCCATTGTTTTTAAAAAAAACTTACAATAAACATGATATTTATTGAATGTTTTTTTATGAAATGAGAAAATGCTAGAAACCACTCTAGCATTAGTTCTTCTAGCATTAAATGCCAAGAAAACATAATATAAAAGGTTATAGTAGGTTGTGGTTACGCATGACCTTGTGGTTGCCACATTGTTTGTCCAACCTGACACATGTCTTCAAGGCCACCACTAACCTTCCAAATGTCTTCAAGGCCACCACTAACCTGCCAAATGTCTTCATGGATGTTGATATTACTCTTTGTCCCTCCTTGATGCCCAGTGTAGTCGCACCTGCCCTTGTTCTTCTGAAGGGGATACAACAAAAGCGTTTGGTTTCCATTTCTCTTCTAAAACAAATTATGTTTGTCTTGCCTACCCTGCCCTGAGAAAAGAAACGATGATAAAACCACGGGCTCGTCATCACATGGCACAATTATGGAGCATTTACAACACTCTTGCTCGTGGGGCAGTTTGCAGTCGAATACTGTGATAGTTACTTGAGAGCATAAAGCATAAGAATGCTATATACAACTGTGCATCCCAAGATATCAATGCACCTTGTTTAGCTTTCAAGAACATGCAATTCATTATAGACAGGTATTTCATTTATCAATATTCCTTCTTAATTTCTAGTTTTGCATATTAATTGAAAGCTCATAGATTTCCCATTCATTTTGTTACAAACATTTAGCTCTAAAGGACTTCACTTAACCAGTCTTTACATTAAAAGGGTGTTTATAAATGCATACAAGATGACTAAGTAGATAAGCCAACCTATTACTAATACTAAGAAATCCTGCAATAGCCAACATTAAAAGGATGCCCTCCTCCTTCCTTAATGCCAAAAATGTTTCAAAAATGTGGCTGGTCCAAACAACTCAGCAACTTTTATAGAGATTCTCAATAACCCAATCTGCTATCAATCTATTTTTACATTATTTTAGAACATATTCTAACAATAAAAACTATACTTGATATTCATGTTTGAAGCAACTTTTAATCATAGGATCTTTTCGTTTCAACTTACTATCGTGTAGCAATCATTAACACAGTACTGACGACTCAATGAGGAAATACAACCACACAGGATTCTGAATTCTGTTATATGATTAGTGCTCTCGACATTGGACGAAGTTTATTTTTGACTATCCTACATTTTTATTCTCACGAAATAATTTATCAATTCCCTTTTCATCAATTCAAGGTAAAAAATAAGTTAAGTTGGAAGGAGTTTAGCTTACAGTCAAATTACTATCATGTAATCGGGGCTCCAACAAAGAGATAATTCTGATATACCCAGTTGAGACTTGATCCATCTTCAACAAGTATGTAAACAATATTTTGCAGCAGGTATGTAAACAATATTTTGAATTGGACCCTAACATTAGAATATTTCGAACAATTAAATTTGGCATTGAAATTTGTTGAGAATAAATTTACTGGCTAATATTATAATAGGAGAGTTAGAATACATTTCAACAGAATTTACTGGGATAATTAGAACAACCAACCTACGTTGGTTCCTCTGCTTATTTTGAATTAAACATTTATGAATCTAGGAGCACACTTCATCAATTATAACTAAATATAATGGTATCTATGTGCCAATTTTTCAAACATTGTTGACTTACATTGAATTTCAATTGCAGTTGTTTAGAAAATCCAGGGAAAATGAGACAACAACATTCAATACTATCGCCTCCTTTTCTGCTTTAGATCGATTTATCCATCAATCCAAGCTGCCTTGTCTGCGCAATTCATCGTTTTCAAATTCAATCTCCGGCTGGGGAAAATTGGAAGTTGTTTCTTCTTACAATATGAAAACCCTTTCTTTGCACTTGTATTTTCTTCCAACGAAACAATAAAATGAAGACACAGAGCAATCTCAGGCTCTTATCCATTCTCCCCCTCTTTTCTAGAGTTATCTTAATTTCTAGAGATCTCGGTTGTTCTTGGTCGTAACCCTTCTTAGTTCTTCTGGATTTCCGTCTTGGGTAATCTATTGCCCAACCAACCTGATTTTCTTTAATGAATTAGGGAAAACTTATAAACCTGATAGCTCTCGAACTGCATCTACTGCTTTACCTGTTCTCCATGTAGGACAAAGTTCACCTCGAAGTTATGAAACTACGTAAGCTCCGGCAAGAGGGGGGAGCGGGGAGCTAGAATAAACTTCCCTTAAGAACATCATTATCTTTGACAGAAGCTGAAAGGTAATGATCTTGTTGTTATTCTTGTCATTTCTATGGGTTCCATGAACTTGAATTGTCCAACATTTGTCATCTATCCAACCATGCATGTTCTATGCAGAGAACATGTGTTCATTGAACATCTTCTATTTATTTTAGCAATGAAACTCCTTGAGTTTTCAGAACTTTCCGACACGTAAAAGTTATAAATATTCTCGTTAAGTGTTTGACATAATGTCCATGCATTTGAGATGCTCCAGTTCACTCAATCCATCTGCGTGGACAACATGCACTCAATTGATCATCTTATGTGGCACAAATGGACACAGTACACTTTTTGAGTCATTTGGAATACAATATCAAAAATCAAATGAAAGAAGGGTTAGTCTTCCGTGGGTGTTACCAGTTTAATATTTTATATAGACAGATTAGAGATAGTCTAATTTTCATGTATTGGATGTACATGGCGCAATGGCAACCAGCCTGCCTGGAGACAAACTCAAATTCATCATTATAATGTTGTAGATGATTAGTTCATTCAGCAGTTGATCCTGCTACTCTTCCTGCTGGTTTAGACTTGGGATTGTGATGTTCCAAGCAAGCAGCCTGAATAAATAATAAATGAATCAATAATTTATTATACCATTGATCCGCAACAAGAGGTGCAATTTTAGATTCAAAATAAATATTCAAACATTCAAACTTACCATACATTAAAACAAGCATACATCATCATTGAATAAGTATATCTCTCTCCCACACGTGCACATTCACAGATGATAACATATTGATGCAATCAGAGAAAAACTTAACAGTGTAGGACTGATTGAGTTTTGCGAATTGGAATCATGAACAAGTTAAAAGCAAAATGCACACAATGCAAATATTTAAACTAGTGTTTGTATTGCAACATAAGAGTTCCATGTAATGCTCTATGAGAGAGAACATCAAAATCTATGTTCAAATGACCTTGTTCTGATTTTTTAAATGTCATTTGCATTCATGAAATAGAAGTATGACTGAGAAAATCCACTCCGTATTGGGGGCATCCTCTCTCTTGTAAGAGATTGCTCCCCATTGATCAACACAAATCAATACCCTCCCATAAAAAAAAATATTAGCTTCCATACAATGCAGTCACTTATTTTATAAGGGAAACCCTAATTGTTCTACACATCTTTTCTTTAAATGATTTTTAAGCAAAACTAAATATATTATAACTGCATAAACAAAGAATTCATAAATTTGCAAATTTATGAAATCTTTGTGTCTGCACTTAAAATATATTTATTTCTCTATGCTTGTTGAAGAGAGGGACGACCTTGTTGACTAGGAGGCGTATTCATGATAGGATTACTCGTCGTTGAATCTTGATTATCATCATTCTCCTCTTTTGGGTCTCAAACCTTAGACCTAATAGCTGTGGATGGGGTCTCTCTTGTACTTAATTTCCAGATAGAATCCATGTTACATTCTTGTCCAATGCTCTCGCTTTTCTTTTGTTACCCTACCATGGCCTATATCAAAATATAATAACAAAAACCCAAATAGAAATCAGTATTAGGTCATGGAGTTCCACCTTATTCTGAGCCGGGTCTAAAAGGCGTTGTACTTTTAAGTCAAAGATTTTCCATTATCAGATGAATTTACAAAGCTTTGCCATACAACAGTCAGATAGGGTTATCTTATGTTTTCTCGAAATAACCTTCCAAAAACCTGTCTTGTAACTTCTACAACTATAAAATCTCATTTTTTATCCTCTATTGTCTTACACCCACTTAAACTGTTAAAATCTACCAGCATACACATCTGCCTACCGTTCAGAATCTAGACTAAACATACAGGGATCTATCTAGTATCTACAAATTCAATGATCTAGCATGAATATTAATCCCCAGGATGGGCAAAATTGGTGAATTGTGGTACAAGATCAAACTGATCTTTACATAGCCAATGGAATCAGAGACACAATACTCATGAATAAGAGATGCAATACTCATGAAATATGTCAGATTCAGTCGACCATACTATTGTAGGCGCTCCTGTTAGATTCAAAGTCGACTTTAAGTGTTGAACACGACAATAATTGCAAAAGCTAGTAGCATGTTTTCATATCTCTGCTCCGACCGCAAGGACCGACTCCACTCTCCTTGTAACTATATTTTTGATATCTTTATGTTGCAAAGGGAGAATCCTCAAAGGGGACCAACTCCTCTCTCTCCTTCAAACTATATATTTGTTATGTTTACAATGCGGAAGGAGCAGCCTCAAAGGGGAGCGACCTCCATGAGGAGGACTAACGCCATTGACTCCAATTTTTGTATTGTTACTGTATGTTGTTTCTCATGTGAGTTGGTTGTTGAAAGACGAACCTTAATAGTTAATAATCAAGATCTATATTTGTTTGTTGAAAGATGAGTCCAAATGCTTGATAGTCGAGCTTAAGAGCCAACTCTAATTCTAAGTGCTCATAATTGAGCTCTATTACTTTAGAGGCCTCTTTTTAATTTCAGTTTCAAACTCTATATTTGAAAATTAAACACATTTATTTTTAATTATTTAAAAGTATGCTTTAAAGTAGATGTTTTAATTTGAAGTATCAGTTCCAATCATATATTTGAGGATAATACTTTGCAATCATTATGATGACACATCTTTATGAGATGTTTGTATTTTTCCTTCTACGTGGTGGATACATGGTTTTGTTATAGAAACCATTTTAGGTTGAAATAGTAGTGTTTATGGTACTAAAAGAAATCAAATCAAAGAAATTCAAACAAGCTTCCTGCCATATAGCTATCTGCTATTAAAGAAATTAGATGTTCTGTCTGGAAAGTCCAATGAAAAACTAGACATTCTACGAGCAGTCGTTACAACTGTATAGTTCTAAAAGCTTAGAAATAGTTTACATAAGGCAAGGACTAGCTGCCTTTAGCAACCTACCTTGTTTGTTTTAAATCATCATTTGTTTTAAGTTAGTTTGTTGTATCTTTTCATGATATATTTAGCAATATTTATCATAATGATATTATACATTGACATACAAACATAAGATATTAGTACACTATTTAGATATATATAATAAATAATTTAATTTAAACCACTAAAATAGAATTTTACACATTGTATAAATTTGATATTGATAATTCTGGTATTGAAATTCACTACTTCATAGTCCAAATTGACACTTGGATTTTGAAATTTCACTTTTTAAGAATTGAAATATTCTTTTTCAAAATCAAAGTTCAGACTTTTTGAATAAAAATTATTCAAAATTCACTACTACATAATCTAAATTAACGCTTTTAGATTTTGAAATTTTACATTTTAAGAATTGAAATATTCTTTTTTAAAATCAATGTTCACACTTTTGAATATAAATTATTCAAAATTCGCACTTTTGGAATTGAAATTCCTACTTTCAAAAACCAATATTCACACTTCTAGAATCCAATTGTAGACTTTTGAAAAAATTGATATTTTGAGTGTCCCTCCATAACCAAAACATTTGTAAGCTAGCAGATGTTAGTGTCCTAGACATGAATTCTAAGTGGAACCCATTGACAGGTCGAAATGACCTTTTTGTCAACACAATAGTTATTCCTAAGAAAATGGTCCCAAGTAGACACTCCCATGTTTGGTGTAGGGAACCCATCTGAATTATGGCCAATAGCCATATGCTTTTTTGGTTTCATTAGTTTCAGCCTAATCCATCGTTTAGAATTTTCTTAATACAATGAATGAAATGTAGATAAGGATGCCCACCTGAACCAGAGTACTGTATTCAAATCGCCAAATTGAACCAATAAAACAATTCGAATCATCTTCCACAGGAATAGTTAGGTTCTAAATTTAGCAGAACCTCTAAAGTTAGTTGTCCTTCTAATTCCTTCCACAATACCTTTCCGCAAATCCTTTTCCGCAACTTGCGATATGCAGGATGCAGGCATATATTTTCTCAACTAAAATGGACCTCCCGCAATTACGTGCCACAATGGTCTTTCCCCATGCAGGATGTGGGATGCACCTTTTCATTTTATAAATTACGACTCCCACAAATTTTCTCCTGCAACTTCTGTCCGAACCGTTGATCTTCTGCAGGGTAGATCTGGACCTTTGATCTGGGTTCCTTTGCGGATCTAATCTCTAACCATTAGATCTTTGCGCATCCAATCTCCATCGTCGATATGAATTCCTTTGTGGAATGTTCTTCCTTCAACTATTTTTCTATAGAAATTCTCCCAGCCGCCAGATCTTCTTACGCTTAATCTCGTCTGTCCAAACCTACACATGTTTAGATCTCAATTTTCATCGATCCTTGCAGTGATTGATCTCTGCAGACCCTGAATCTACAACAGCTTTGCACACACATTAATCATTCATTTAATCTGAAGCGGATTATTCATTTAACTCTCCCCTTCGATTGATCAGAAGCTTGATCAATCTATCTCTGTTTCCTCCCTCTCAAAAGCCATTTTTCACCTGCGGGATTATGAACTATTAAGAGGGAATAAATCAAACATTCATTTCATGAAATCATATATTCAAATAGAGATAAATTTACACATATATTTAGCCGAAATAGGATTTTGCATTCATACGTAGAAACTATACATACAAGCTAATCTCAGAACCTATGTTATAATACCCTTAGGCCTGATACAACTTTAATTGGACCTTCCTCTATCTCCTATAGGCCTTACTGACCTCTCTAAGTATGCGTCTGTCCGCTATCTCTGTCCCCTGTCTATATTTGCTTCGTAGTCTTACCCACACACACACACACACACACACACACACACACACACACACATATATATATATATCTATCTAAACAGAATTCTAAAACCAATTCTGGTTCAAATCCAATAAACACTAAACAATCTCCTACAATTCATCAATTGTTATCTATTTTAAGTAATTTTCAATCCTATCTCAATGACTCGCTCCATTTGACATGGCTTACTTACATGACTCATCTAATGACACATCACTCACCTAGTGACTCATCTAAATGACTCACCATCATCTAGAATCACATATTTTACATTTAGTTACAAAGTGATAGTTCGAAGACCATCAATTCATAATTTAAGACCCCTTCTAGGCCTAATTAGACTTTGAACTTGAATTTGGATGGAGAGCAGGATTCTCCTGCATCAGACTCCCAGGAAGAAAGAAATGTGACCTCCAGGTCATATCCTTCCATTCTCAATATACCTAGATCCAAAACCTTGTTCTGTAATTGATCATCCATCTCATCATGTTGTTCTGTCTTTGTCATCTTCAGTTCTCCTGGTTTCCAAATTTTATGTTGCAATGCTCCACTAGCCCTGCTTCTGCAATATTCTTCTGTCACTTTCATTTTTTCATGATTTTGTCTATTTGCTCTGCTGATGTAAATATTCATTATTTATTTATGTATTCTCGAAGACATCTTCACCATCAGCAACCTTAATTCTTCAATCTCCATATCCAATCTATCCTTTGACTAGTACACCTGTATCTTCTTTTCCTGAAACTGTTGTTGTCCTCTCAACTCTTTGCTGCTATCCACTAAATTATAAAATAATTCAGTGCTTTTACCCATTGTCTTCTCTTTTCTAATGCTGCAATCAAACATTAAACAATCATGTTTATCAACTGCTCTTCTAACATTTCTAACTATTCATCATAATTTCTGAAGTTAGAAAAAATTTCCTTGTCTCCATTAACTAAATTTGCAATAGAAAATTCCTTTAGGTACTGATCACCCCTTTGAGACAATATAGTCTCTTCCTGTGTCATGACAAATTTCGTCCTCTCTCTGTCAGCAACACCACTATCCACATATGCAAGTGTTCTCTTTTTCTTATCTCTACAAGACCATGTCATCTCATTCTTCAATTCCAAAACAATCTTTTGGCTTTGATCCATGTCAAGAATAAATGGATACTCCTTTGTTTCTTCATTTACCTTTGGGAAAACCTTACAAGGTTCATCACATGTCATTCTTGTAGATACACACAATTCATTAATTTCAAAAATATTGAATTTTTTTACCTCCCATTGACTTTCTTATCAACATATTCCTTTGTTGATCTGAACTCTCCCAAGTGTTCACGGGACTTTCAGCTAGTCCCTCTCCTGCACCATCTTTTTCTAAGATGACTTTATGTTCTGCTTCACAACAATGAACGTATTCTTCTGTTGATGGTCTAATTTTTCTTTTTCCTTTCTTCTCCAAAGCATCCATCCTATGCTTCATTTCCTTATCATCCTGCATAAACACATCATCTAAGTGTTCTTCAATACCTGTAGTCATACAAAAACCATTAGATTTAAAAACATGAGACTTTGAAGTCCCCTTTGATATTTCCTCTGGAATCCCTATGTTGTGTTGGTTTGAACATAACATCAATCTGTCACCATCACCTATTTCTCCAATAGTCTAAGCTACAGGCTGTATACCATCTTCATATGGTATCCTTTCATCTTCTATTTCAATAGAATCATGTTCTACTATCATGCTTTTGGAAAGCACATATTCTTCTTCTTCAGACTTCATGACAGTCCAAGGTGACTGTTCAATGTTTTCTCCCATCAGAATGCAATTCTTATTCTTCCCTATAGAAATGTCTTTGCACATTTATTTATTTTCCTTCATCCCCAGATCATCTTCAATTGACTGTGTTCCTCCATCAAGCAACTCATCAATCAGTTCCTTTTGTTTCAATATTTTAGACCTTTCCTAATTTTAGAGACTTTCTTCATCAAATTTTAAGACAGTTTCAAAATCCTATCCATCATTTGTAACAAAACCTGCAATCACAAACAAATCATCAGTCTAAAAAACATAAGACCTTTTGGTCTCATTTTCCCTCACAGTCATCTCCTCCATAAGTTTATTTGTACTCTTTACAGAATTTATGAGACTCTCAACTGGTCTCTCTTTTTCTACTTCATCATCCTCTCCAAGCAAAGGAACCTGTTCAGGATCATAATATGAAACCTCCATCTCATATTCAACTTCTCTGAGTTCTTTCTTCAATTCAGAAAACATCTTTTGTTGTAGCTTCACCTATAATGAATGCCATCTTACCTTATTTTTTATGACCCAACCATACGTCTAGTTTTCTTCTTCAACAACTTGCATATGCTTCTCAAAGCACAAAATGTCTCTTGCTAACTCTAGCACTCCCTGTTCCATTCTTCTTGACTTTCTTTCTTTTTTCTGCTGCTGTGGCTTTTCACTAAACCCCTATAATGACCTTCAGTAGTCATTTTTTCTGTCTCCTTCTCCTCTTTTGTGAACTTCATCTTGTCAACTTGTGGACTGCTTCCCTAAGCCTCACTCAACAAATCTCCACACTTGTCTATTATACCTCAACAAGCTATCGCTCCTTGAGCTTGTCTTTTTGGTATCTCTAGTTATTCTCCTCTAGAACCTTTTGAGCATCTCCTTTTCTCTTCTTGGCTTCTGTAGTTCCACTCCACTTTTGAGAACATACACTAGTCCTCTCTTATTCAACTTCTGTTGGATTCTTGGGTTCTTCCACTACTTCCTCTTTTCTCTTCTTAAGAACTTCTCTGTTCTTTGCTACTATAAATTCATATAACCAGAGTCGAAATATAAACATCAATCAGTCCATACCTTTAGAATTTTCCACTTGTATAGTTGGATGTAATATCTCCACTGCTATCTTCAAAATATATTCCTCTTCATCAAGAACATAATTGTCCTTGAGCACAAATTCCCCAGTTGTTATTTCTATAATCTGCAATCTTTCATCAATCCATAATACTGTCAAATCCTTTCAAGGATTCTTCTGCATTCCTATGTGGCTAATAATCAACTTTAACCACACATTTTCTGTCTGCAATCAATCCTGAATACCCTCTCACCTGACTAACCTTCTCACACAATCGTTAGTCTTCAATTTTTTTTTTAATAAATACTGAAAAATCAGAGATTGATTTACCTTTCATGCAGAATAATTGTTCTTCGCTCCTCGTGCATCACTGATCTTCTCCTCATGCTTAGTTAATGAGCTGAATCCAAGCTTTTGTAGCAAGTATCCTTCTTGCCATTAATACCACATCAAGTGTTTTCCAGAGCTTGATCCTACGGTATTATAAGTTCTCTCCTATAGAACTTTATTCACATACTCAATTGATCAACTGAGCTACCTTGCAAAATCGTTGTCCTTCTCTGATACCAAATGATGCCCACCCAAACCAGAGTACTGTATTCAAATCACCAAATTGAACTAGTAAACCAATTCGAATCAGCTTCCCCAAGAATAATTAGGTTCTAAATTTAGCATAACCTCTAAACTTAGTTGTCTGGCTAAGTCCTTCTGCAATACCTTTTTGCAACTTGCGGAATGCGGGTGTATATTTTTTCAATTAAATTGGACCTCCCACAATTACGTGTCGCAATGGGTTTTCTGCATGCGGGATGCACCTTTTCATTTTTCGAATTACGACTCCCGCAAATCTTCTCCCGCAACTTCTGTTCGAACTGTTGATCTTTTGCGGGGTAGATCTGGACCTTTGATCTATTTTCCTTTGTGGATCTAATCTCTGTCTGTTAGATCTTTGTGGATCCAATATCCATTGTCGATCTAAATTCCTTTACGGAATGTTCTTCCTTCCATTATTCTTCTGTGGAACTTCTCCCAGCTGTTGAATCTTCTTACGCTTGATCTCGTCTATCCAAACCTACATAGGTTTAGATCTCAGTTCTCATCGATCCTTACAGTGATCGATCTCTGTAGATATTGAATCTACAACAAATATGCACATGCATTAATCATTGATTTAATCCAAAGCGGATTATTCATTTAACTCTCCCCTTCGATTGATCAAAAGCTCAATCAATCGATCTTTGTTTCCTCCCTCTTAGAAGCCATCCTTCACCTGCGGGCTTATGAACATTAATAGGGAATAAATCAAACATTCATTTCATGAAATCATATATTCAAACAGAGATAAATTTACATACAGATATTTAGCTGAAACAGGCTTTTGCATTCATACATAGCAACTATAAATACAAGCTAATCTCAGAACCTGTGTTCTAATACCCTTAGGCCTGATACAACTTAATTGGCCCTTCCTCTGTCTCTTACAGGACTTATTGACCTCTCTAAGTATGCTTTTTTCCTCTATCTTTGTCCCATGTCTATCTTTGCTTCGTAGGCTTACATATATATATACAAACAGAATTCTGAAATCAATTCTGGTTCAGATTCAATAAAACTCAACAATCTCCTACAATTCATCAACTGTTATCTATTTTAAGTAAATTTCAAGCCTATCTCAATGATTCATTCCATTTGACATGGCTTACTTACATGACTCATCTAATGACACATCACTCACCTAGTGACTCATCTAAATGACTCACCATCATCTAGAATCACATATATTACATTTATTTACAAAGTGATAGTTTGAAGACCATCAATTCAGAATTTAAGAACCCTTCTAGGCCTAATCAGACTTTGAACTTAAATTTGGATGGAGAGCAAGATGCTCCTGCATCAGATAATCTAAGATGAAAATCATGAAAGGAGTGATCAATAGAGAATAATATACAACTAGATGCAAGTTATATCCTATCCTATCTTGATTCACTTAATTACACCTACATAGATCCCAAATTATTTACCAACAGGTTGAGGATAGCCTACAAGCACGGTAATAAATAATTATTATATATCTGAAACCAACTAAAACAATTTCTAAAGAGAGAATAAATAAATTCCATATTTGTGAGAATAATCTACATAAAAAATATACTATCTCCACAACTTTCCATTGCATCAATAATCAACAAGAAAAAAGGTATACCATGTAACTTCATAATGCAACAGAAATCTCCAACAATTTTTCCAACCAACATAAGGATTTTCTCATTAAATAACAAAAGATAAATTACAGATACAGGCAATACTCATCTGTGCTCCATCGTTTATCCTCCCATTCTCTAAAAAGGAAAATCCCTTTCTCTTTAGTTTTCCATGCATTTATAGAGCTCTCTTTCCTAAAATTAGTTTCTTGAGATCCATTTTATTCAAAAATAAGATCCAAATGTAAAAAATGAATTTCTTTCTTAACTTTAATCATATTTTCCCCGAATTTTTATGTCCTAATAACAAATCCAACAACAAAACCCCAATCCATGCCTCTATCCACTCAAGATACATATGTGTGTGCCACACATATATTGGCATGTAAATCAATGTACTGTCATGGATGTGGGATATACCTAGATTTGTGAACATAGATCACTCAATGAAGATGACATCTTTGGATCACAAGTTTTCAAATAATGCTTCTCCTAATCCCACGGTTATTCATTTTGTTTAATCAGAACCCTCATCTAAGACATAAGGTCATAAAGGTCAAGTTTTGACATATTGGCTATGTGAGGAGAAAGAGTAATTACTAGTTGGAGTGACACTATCTCCACTAGGATTTGACTAACCATTTATTTCTCCCACATTTTGATTTTGATTGTAAGAATTTTTTTTAAAGATAGGTCAAGATAATTTCCACCTTCTACTTCGGTTATATCAATTATTTATGAAATGGACCAATCAAAACTATGTTGTAACATTATTTAATTATGACAACCCTAGGTGTAAACAAGTTGGTTATAAAGTGTACTACCCATGTAGGGGTTGCGTGGGTGCACCTATAACATAAATATGAGCACTTCCCCAATTGTCGATTCCTCCATACAAAAAACATAATTCATTTATTTATGATAATCTCCAAAGCAAGTGTTTGAGACCCATTTAATCTAGTTGTGTCAAGTTTCATCATCATTCTGAGAAGATTATGCTAATAAACATAGTGTATATCTAATCTCACCCTTCCCTAAATATGCACTGATAATATCTTGTGATGATGATTAATGTCAGAAGACTCGTCTTTTGCAACCATAATGTGTAGTGATGATATAACTAAAAAATTAAAAAAAATTCTTTGGGATCCCAGTAGTTGATTAAGAAAAGAATATTGTATTATTTTCCATTCTCTATTTCTTTTGAAGACTTGATGATGACAAATAAATATATTTCAAGAAGAGTCAACATCATTGTATTTGCCATTATATTGTGAGAAAGTCGCCTGCTTCAGCCATAAGAATATAGTACTACCCATAGGGATTTTGAATCTTCATGACATACTTCAGCTGCTAAAACTACTTTCAATCAATAAATGAGATCATTATTTCCATTTGAAAAACCACCCATCATGGCAGAATCATTAGAAAAACTGGTGATAAATGGTGACCAAACCTACGAATTAATGACAAGTTGAGATTCCATGGCATCTAATTAAAACCTTTCCATTGTAGCAACAATAACTAGTGGAAAACAATTTTCAAGGTCATGAAATAATTAATAGCTCAAAATTATTAACTCCAAGAAACTGGAAAACTGCCTTATAGGAACTTGAAAAACTACTTTGTCGGAACTTGTGCCATTTTTGGGATAAGTTCTACAGAGCCAGCCCTTTTTCATGTTGGTTGTAGGCCTACCCTTCATGTAGGTCTTCAGCACTAATATCTGACCCTAAGTCAGAACGGCCCACCCAACTCTTACATCTGACCTCATTTTGTTAGAAAGGCATGCCTAGCACTCACATCTAACCTCATCTTTTCAGAAAGGCTCAGCACTCACATCTGACCTCATCTTTTCAGAAAGGCTCAGCACTCACATCTGACCACGTATAAACACATCGTGCCAGAATGGCTCAGCACTTACATCCGACCTCATCTTTTCGGAAAGGATTTGCACTTACATTCGACCTCATCTTGTCAGAAACGGTCTACACTCACATCTAACCTCATCTTGTTAGAAAGGCTCTGCACTTACATTCGACCATGTTTGAAATACTCGCATCGAAAGGGTTCTCAGTCCCAGACTGAGGATTCCTGGTAACTGACCAGGTGCCTCCATTCTCCCAAAGAATGGCATCAACCCTTATATCTGATCAAGTGGGAACACATCTCTCAATCACATCAGAATGGCCATGCACTCACATCTGATCATGTAAGACTAGATCCCATAGTCATATCAGAATGGCCCTCAGTCCCAGAATGAGTATTCCTGGTAACTGACCAGGTGCCTCCATTCCAAGAATGGCATTCAACACTTATATCTAATCATGTAGGAACCAGTCCTACAGTCACATTAGAATGGCTTAGCACTCACATATAACATGCAATGAACCAAATCCTCTCACCATGACAGAATGGCTTAGCCCTTACATCTGACCATGGAAGGAACCTAATCCTCTCACCATGTCAGAATGGTTCTAGGTCTCATCATTTCCCTTTGGAGGGAACCTCGATCTAGAGAACACCAAGATTCTCCCTGAAGTACTCAAATTTCACTCTAGCCAATAACACATCAACTATCTGTTCGTCCGTCGCAACATACTAGAGCTTCACTACTCCTCTTTGCACCATATCCCTGATATAGTGATACTTGATCTCAATATGCTTCGACTTGTCATGGAACACTAGGTTCTTTGACAACTTCACACAACTCTGGTTGTCACAATATATACAAGTAGCATCCAATTGGAGATCAAATAAATCAGATAGTAGCTTTCTCAGCCACAATTCCTCGCAACTAGTTGAACAAGCTCCGACATATTCTGCTTCAGCTATACTCAGTGCCACATAGGACTACTTCCTGCTAAACCAAGAGATCACACCTGATCCCATACTGAAGCAACATCCTGAAGTGATATTCCTATCGATGGCACTGCATGCCCAATCTAAATCAACATAACCCACTAGGTTAATCTTCTGATTTTCCTCGTACTTAAGCCCATAATCAACTGTACACTTCAGGTACCTTAGAATATGCTTTGCATCAATCAAGTGAACATGTCTCGGATCTGTCAAGAACTGGCTCAAGGTGTTCATAGCAAAGCAAATATCTGGTCTCGTGTTCATCAAGTACATCAAGGACCCAATCATCTGACGATACATCATAGCATCAACCGCTTCTCATGAAGCATCACCTAATAGCTTCAGGTTTGATGCCATAGGTGTGGTTATGGCCTTGCAGTCCATCATCCCGAAATCTCTTCAGAATATCTACTGCATACTTCCCTTGTCCAAGGAATATTCCATCCGTATTCTACCACACCTCCATGCCTAAGAAATAGTGCATCATACCCAAGTATTTCATTTCAAACTCGGCAGCAAGTTTCCTCTTTGTATCAGCAATCAACCCATCCATACCTGTTGTTGGAATATAATCCGTTGGGATTATATTTTGTAAATAAATAAAGGAAAATGAATAGTTATGTAGGAAGCTGAAAAGGCTGGTCGGAATATGAAACTCAACCAGCATATGTAATGTATAAATAAATGATTTTGCAATGGAATAGATGAATCGGGAGTTATTTTACCTAACAGTGGTATCAGAGCACCACCTGCCATAACTCCTGGCTGCATTTTAGTCTTGGCATTTTGTCTGCCAGACCTTCGTTCTGCCCTATACCAAATTCGTTTCAGGCTTCCTGCAAGTTGTCAGTCTTGCACCACTAGTCTCGCCTACGTGCCTTCAATACATGCATTATTATGCAACAGTTTTAATTTGAGGTATGAGAGATCATTTGGATCCTGCATTTTGATAGTTGTTGCGTTATTATTTACTCCCTTAATTTGTTGCACATTTTCGATAGTTCTTTTCCAGAGAATTGAAGTATTGATAAGAATACTGCTATACCTAACCCTAATTCGTAACTACACTCTCTCTTCTTACCATTCCATGTTTACCCATCGTGTCTCCACTCAGTTGTTGTATGTATAGAGACTCCCTATACCTGTGATCCCTGGTTTGTGTTTGTGGCTGCATTATATCATGTGTTGAGTGAGAAAATCGTGAGGAGTATGTGCGTTTCACAATAGTGAATATTTGAAGCTGTAATAATATTCTGAGTGTGAGATGCCTTCCATGGTAAATTGCGACCTCTCTCAACTTCCTTTGTATTTTGAAACCATATTCTGCTGAACTCGAGCTGCGTTCTCATCTTTGGAAAGCTGTGACTCTGCTACTGCTTATTGTTGGGGTGGCCGGTACAGTTGGGGAACACGTTGTTTTAGTTGCAAGGAGATATTAAATGAGTTTATGCCATTTGAACTTCTCCCATTAGTGTGAATTCACTCCACTTTGTGATGTTATTTGTAAAATTGTGAAAGATTATTTATATCGTTGAAGACTGCTACTTGTTATGCGTTGAGAACCGTGGAGTGCTGTGTTCATTAATGAGCTGTGGTTGGGTTGTGCGTACTATTGAATGCATTTTCCGAAGTTGATCCGTAAAGGCATTGCTTTATTGCTGCGACATCCAAGTTTAAACTGCGAGCTGTGATATCGACTAATTGGTGGTGACTCTATCCAATCTTGGATTGGTTGCAATTTATATTTGAGAGCTACTGCGACCAAGTATAAGAACCAAGACCTCAAGTTTGAGAGCAACGACCACTCTTTGTGGAGCTGCGCTTGTGACCACCTCTCCAAATCGAACAGGACTTGTGCGTGAGGACTGAAGGAACCCTCTCCCTTTATGTGCGTGGATGTAAAGTGAAAAGTCTACAAGTATTTTTTATTTACATTGAGTAAAAAGGATTGTGACTGATATATATCATATATTGAAGACTCTTGCTATATTGTGACTGATATATATTGTGACTTATATATATCATACATTGAAGACTCTTTTGGAAGATATATGTTTTTTTTTGGTGTTGATTGCATTGAAACTGCTCGTGCAATTGGGAATATTGCCACTGTGCAATTATTCTGCTGCTGCAACTAGAAGTATTGCATCAAGCTGTTGGAGTTGTGACCTGCCTTGAAGAATAAAGTCTATGTGAAACAACTGCATTGAAGACCGTAAAAACTACATTGAAGTGTATTTATGTAGACCGTGACCTGCTCCTTTGCATTGGCATTGTAGTAAATCTTGAGGAAGGTGGCAGAGACTTAGACGTGCACCTTTACTCTTTCTTCTTTTTCTCCTATTGTTTTAGTTGCAAGATTCAATCACAGAAGATGCAATTTGGAGAATCACTTTGCTTTGCTCAAAAAGAAAAGAACCACACCAAATACCAATCCAAAGATCATCCCAAAGGAGAAAGCAGCAAGAGAGGCAGAGGAAGAAGAAACTTCAGAGGTAGAGGAGGCAGCAAAAGATCAGATTTGAAGTGCACGCGTTGTGGAAAGATTGGACACATAGCAGATCAGTGTTGGGCTTCGTGGGACTCCATCAAAGACAGACATAACCAGAAGAAAGATGACAATAAGAACCAATATGCTAGTAAATCTTCAGATTCTGCTCATTGTATTGTTGCACATTGTAATATTGGTATTAATGAAATGATTTCACTTTCATCTTACACAAATTGTTGGCTACTTGATACTGGTGCAACATCACACATGACTTTTAGAAAAGACTGTTTTGAAGAACTTAATGAAACAATAAATGGCATAGTTTACTTTGCAGATAAGTCAAGTCTTAAACCAAAGGGAATGGGCACCATTCAGCTGAAGATGCCTGGATTCCCTGATTTCTTGTTGAAGAATGTTATTTATCTTCCAGAGTTGCAGAGAATCTTGCTGTCCTTGGTGCAGATTCGACAGCAAGTCCATTCCATCCACATGTTTGATGGAATCCTAGAAATAAGAAAGTCCTCTGACAACCAAGTCATCATGACTGGATACGAAGATGGGAAGCTGCTGAAGCTAAAGGGTTCATCTGCAAGGGTTCAAAACTATGCCTACCTCTCTCAGCATGGAGAAGGTAATTTGTCATCAAGTTTATTGTGGCATGCAATATTTGGTCATCTGAATTATAACAGTCTTCGTTTGTTGAGAAAGAATGGTGTATTTGGTTTTCCCACCATTCCCAAAGAGAAGAGCAAATGTGATGCATGTATATTAGGGAAACACAGTAAGTTGCCATTCCATGAATCTAATTTCAGAGCAAGTAGGAAATTAGAATTAGTGCATTCTGATTTATGTGGCCCAATGACTACTCCTTCTACCAATGGGAATAATTATTTTATGACCTTTGTTGATAACTACTCAAGAATGTGTTGGATTTACTCATTAAAGACAAAATCAGAAGCATTTCAAACATTCAAGGACTTTCATGCATTGATAGAAAAACAAGCACAATCTAAAATTGGTACACTTCGTACTGACAATGGGAAAGAATACGCTTCAAATGCTTTTGAAGATTATATTCGCCAACATGGAATTGCACATCAGACTACAGTTCCCTACAATCCTCAACAAAACGGTGTAGCAGAAAGAATGAATAGAACCATAATGAATATGGTACGCTCAATGATGTTTTTTAAGAATGTAAAACTAATGTTTTGGGGTGATGTAGTGAAATGTATAGCCTATTTGAGAAAAAAAAGTCCCTCAAATTCTCTTGATAACAAGATTCCACATGAAATGTGGTTTGGCCATCTCCCTTCGGTCAAGCATCTCAGAGTTTTTGGTTCCACCTGTTATTCCTTGATTCCAAAGGAGCAAAGAAACAAGCTTGGTGCTCGAAGCAGAAAATGCATTTTCCTGGGGTACGAAGAAAACTCCAAGGCATACCATCTATATGATGAGGTAAACAAGAAGTTTGTTATTTCTAGAGATGTCATTTTTCTTGAGACTAATAAAAATGACCAATCCATTGAGAGACAGCTTGATCATTTGGAAAAATATCCTCATCCAAAGAAATATTCTGAAAATGAATATGAAATTCCAAACCTTGAAGGGGGGATTCCTATTCTGGATCAACCTTTGGAATTTCCATATGGAGCACCAACTCCCCCGCATGAAGAAGTTCATGCTACTTCACCTAAACAAGGGATTCAACTGGATGATGTGATTGAGAGACTTGGAAGACTCAACCTTGAAGGAAATGAAGCACCACCAACTAATCAACCAGGACCATCATGGAAGATTCCTAAATGGGCCACAAAGACACTTGAAAGTGTCCATCCAGATGAATTTGGAAATACGTGAACGAGAAGTTCAAAAAGACATGAAGATAGAGGAGAAGCAGATAATTCAGGTGATGACATGGATGTATCATTTGATTGTGAATTTAATTTATCTGCTAACTTTGAACCAACTTCCTTTGAAGAAGCTTCTACTCAAGTTGAGTGGAAAGAAGCTATGCAGAATGAGTATGATGCACTCATGAAGAATGGAAGGAAGCTGGTTGACCCTCCAGTTGGAACCAAACCAATTGGCTGCAAGTGGGTGTACAAGAACAAATACAGATCATATGGCTCACTTGACAAGCACAAAGCGAGGCTTGTAGCAAAAGGCTATGCACAGAAGGAAGGAATTGACTATGAAGAAACATTTTCTCCTACAACAAAATGGGCTACCATCCGTACCTTACTCTCTTTAGCTGCTCAGAATGGGTGGAAAGTTCATCAGATGGATGTGAAGACTTCTTTCTTGAATGGAGACTTGAAAGAGAATGTCTTCATGTCTCAGCTAGAAGGCTTTGTTGTGAAAGGAAAATAACAAAAGGTATGCAGGCTTGTCAAATCCTTGTATGGCCTAAAACAAGTGCCTCGCGCATGGTATGAAAAATTAACCGAGCATCTTTTGAAGTTAAATTTCGAACATTTTGATCTTGATGATGCAACATTGTTTATAAAGAAAGTTGGAAGATCTGTTGTGTATCTTGTGGTGTACGTAGATGATATTTTGATGATAGGGAACAATGAGAGCTATATAGCATCCATAAAGAAAGATTTGAAAAAATTATTTGAAATGACAGATATGGGATATCTCCACTATTACTTAGGAATTGAAGTCACTCAACATCCTAAGTACATATTCCTATCTCAAAAAAAATATGTTGGAGAACTACTAGACAAATTTTGCATGACAGAATGCAACCCTATCTCTACTCCAATGGAACAGAAAATGAAACTCACATCAAGTGAAGGAAAATAATTTGAGGATGCGACCAAGTATCGACAACTTGTAGGAAGACTTATCTACCTTAAAACAACTAGACCAGATATTTCTTATGTTGTTGGCATACTTTCAAGGTTCATGCATAAACCTTGTGAAGGACACTGGTCAGCTGCAAAAAGAGTTCTAAGATACTTGAAGGGGACTCAAGACATTGGACTCAAGTACTCTAAGGTGGATGACTTCAAACTTATTGGGTACTCAGACTCAGCTTTTGATGGGGATAAGGAGATAGGAGTATCAACTTATGGATACACTATGAGTCTTGGATCAGTAGCTATCTCATGGAGATCATGCAAACAGTCAGTTCTAGCAGATTCAACAACAGAAGCAGAATATGTGGCTGCAGCTGAAGCAACGAAAGAAATAGTATGGCTCAGGAAGATACTTGAAGATTTGCAAGAAAAACAAGAGAAATCCACTCCATTATTGGTCGACAATACTTATGCAATCAAGCTGGCTAAGAATCCCAGATTCCATGATCAAACCAAACACATCAACACAAATTATCATTTGATTCAACATCATTTAGAGTCCAAGACAGTCCATCTTCGACATTGTTCCACAAATGATCAAGTTACAGACATCTTCACCAAAGCACTTGGACGAGAAAAGTTTGAAAGATTCAGAAACATGCTCGGACTTACTAACACCCCTTCAGATTAAGGGTTGGATTGTTGGAATATAATCTGTCGGGATTATATTTTGTAAATAAATAAAGGAAAATGAATAGTTATGTAGGAAGCTGAAAAGGCTGGTCGGAAGATGAAACTCAACCAGCATATGTAATGTATAAATAAATGATTTTGCAATGGAATAGATGAATCAAGAGTTATTTTACCTAACACCTGTTACAAACAGATCATCCACATATAGTAGGATTATCACTAGATTTCCATCTTCAACCTTGTAGTAAAGGTTGGAATCTGCTTTACTCTTGGTAAAGCCCAAACTGGATAGAAATCCATCAATTCTACCATACCATGTCCTGGGTATCTATTTCAAACTGTACAAGGCTTTCTTCAATCTACACACATGAGACTCCCTCTTCTACTACACAATTCAAGAAAGCAATCTTGACATCCATCTGGTGTATATTCCATTTCATCACTGCAGCCAGAGCAAGTACTGATCTGATGGAAGTGTATCTGGATACAGGCGCACAAGTTTCTTCATAATCTATTCCTTCTTTTTGGGAGAAACCACGAGCCACAAATATTGCTTTATATTTCTCTATGCTACCATCTGCAGCATGCTTGATCTTGTAGATCCATTTGGAATTTACAATGGACTTCCCTTCTGGTCTTGTGACAACATCCCAAACATCATTCTTTATGATCGATTGATACTCTTCGATCATGGCCTCCTTCCATTCTTTCCTTTCTGCCGCTTCTTCATAGTTGGAAGGTTCCTTATCAAAATTGTCACATAGCAAGGCTACATAACTGGAGCAGGACCTAGTTCTCTTTCTTCCTCTATGTGTTTCTTCTGAAGCTCCATATATTTTTGCACCTTGGATAATTTCACATACCCAAGTAGATTTCCTCTTATGAGGATTATTCTCCTGAGGTGGATCTACAGGTTCTTGAGGTTCTTCTAATTCTCGATCTTCTTCTTGAATTTCTTTGTTCATGGTTGTATCATGAATTCTGGGTGCTCTTGTTTCTTCAGGTTCTTCAGCCGGCCTCTTCCTGGATTTGATGTAGGATGAATCTTCATCAAATGTTACATCTCTGCTAATGTCAATCTTCTTGAATCTTGGGAAGTATATTCTGTAAGCCTTCTAGCTTTCAGAGTATCCCACAAATATACCCTTCTTTCCTGAAGGATATAACTTCATCCTCTTTTCTTTCGGAATGTGTATGTATACAGGACAACCGAATATTCTGAGATGGTTGACTTCTGGTTTCTTTCTAGAGAAGACTTCTTCAAGTGTCTTGTTCTCGAGTACTTTGTTTGGAGTACGGTTCTGTACATACACCATTGTTCTAGAAGCTTCTACCCATAGATGCATGGGAAGATCTTGATCATGAAGCATGGCCCTTGCTGCTTCCATGATCATTCTATTCTTTCTTTCTACAATCCCATTCTGTTGTGGATTATATGGATTGGATAACTCCCTCTTAATCCCTGAGTATTTTCATATCTCTTTGAATTCATTTGATGTGAATTCTCCGCCATTATCTGATCGAAAGGTCTTGATCTTCTTTTCAGTGTGGTTCTCCATTAAGGCTTTGAATTCCTTGAACTTGCTGAATACTTTATCTTTGTTCTTCATAAAGTATATCCATGCCTTTCTAGAAAAATCATCAATAAAAGAAACATAGTATACATACCCGCTTAGTGAACTGGATGACATTGGACCGCATACATCAGAGTGGATGATTTCCAAGATTCCTTTTTCCTTTCTCTCACTACTTGGAAATGTCTTCTTTGTGTTCTTCCCTTTCGCACATCCTTTGCATACACCTTCATGTTTTGTCTGCATTTCTGGGAGACCTTCAACAACTTTACTTGCAAGTGGTAGTGCTCTGTAATGCACATGTGCAAGGAATCTATGCCAAAGCTCATTTGGTTCTACCAAGTCATGAACCAAATCTTGTTCTGGTTGGCCCTTCAATTTGTATAGTCCTCCTTCTTGTTCCCCAATCACTACTGCATCATTGAAAGACTTTTCCTTTGGCCACATGAGGACTTGGCCATCTACAAATTCAACCCTCATTCCTTTTGCATCTAATGCAGATATGGAGAGGAGGTTCTTCTTTAGTCTAGATACAAACAATACATCTTTCATCTTGATAGACTTTCCAGAGTCTAGCTTGTATGAGGATTCACCACTACCTTTTATTGGATACTGGTAGTCATCTCCGAGTTTGACCTTGTGAGGTGATTCATGTTCAGATAGTTTCATAAAGGATTCCTTGAATCCTATCATATGTTTGGAAGCACCACTATCGATAAGCCAATCATTGCTTCCATGTGTGATAGTTTCCGTGAGAGCGGAAATTAGAACATATTCTTCATCATTGTCTTGTATGTTTCTCTTTGTGGAAGGTTAATCATCCTCTGCAACATGAGCAGGATGTCTTATCTTGTTTCCCTTCTTCTTGTGAGAGATACTTTTGTTTCTAGGAAAATCTCAATCAAAGTGTCCTCTTTCCTCACATGTATAGCAAATGAACTTACACTTATCTCTAGGCTTTCTAAATTTATTCCTTTGATGGCAGTACTTCCCTATGTGGTGGCTAGATCTAGTTTTCTTGGATTGTACTGTGAGAGCTTGATCTTCACTTCCCATCTTTTCTTCTCGAGCTACTATCCGAGATTCTTCTTGAGAGAATTCTTCCCATAGTCTGCTGAACTTGACTAACTTCTTTCTGGCACAGATCCCTTGAATGAAAGAGTCCCATGTCCTAGGGAGACCATTCAAGGTGGTCATTACAATATCTGCATTCTCCACTTCTTCATCTACTGCTTCAAGTTGTTATTTGATCTGGGAGACGCTTGTGAAGTATGACTATATGGTCTTCGTATTCTAGATCTTCACATTCTTCAATTGGTTCCTCAAGGTAATCTTCTGGTTTATGTTCTTTCCTTCAAACAATTTGGTTAGGGCATCAAACATAGCTTTAGGTGTCTTTAGGGAGGACACCTGTGGTATGAGGTGATCCTTGATTGAATCAACAATAATCCTCTTAGCCATAACCAACTTCTTCTTTTGTAAGGACTTACCCTCATCTCCCTCTAGAACTGGAATATCCTCATTGATGTAAGAGTCCAAAACATTTTCTTCCAAGACCAGGGAGATCCTATTCTTCCAGGCTCGGAAGTTATCAGCTCCCTCAAGCTTTTCATCAAGCTTGGTATGATGAGACATATTAACTAAGAACCTCAAATGGAAATACAAAATATTTAGATCTTACCAGGTCAAGATGTCGGATCCGAATATGGAGCTGAATTTCTGCAGTGTTGGTTCAGGAGCATATTAGAGTTTGAATTTCCTAGATTTCTATCCAACCAAATGCTTTGATCTTGATCTCTAAACTTCGATTTTGAGGAGGAGATCAATCCAGGCCTGGTCTCACTCAAAAATTCTACTTCTGTGGAAAGCCCTAATTTTCGGCACTAGTGTCGGGTCAAAAACTAAAAATGCTCAGAATCAGATTCTGCTTCGACGAAAAGATGCGCCTTGGGGAGGAGAGTCAGTCCAACCTTATTTTGCTGAAAATATGTGGAGAGAGATCCAAAAATTAGGAATCCCTAGTTTTCACAACTCCATAGTGTCTTCTTCTCAGGTTAGCTCTGATACCATGTTAGATTTTTATCATTCAAGCTAGCATTAACTTAGGATCTTAACTGAGAGAATAACAAGCACAACAATCAAACACATAAGACAATGAACACAAAGATTTTCCTCGGGGAAACCATAAAGGAGAAAACCCTGCAACTTCCTCAGAGATAGAATCAGCACCAAATAGCAAAGCCCAAAAAATAGTAAGATGATATCCTGACAGCAGTAGCCTCTTTCTTTCTAGCCCTAGCAATTTTTTCTTCCTCAGCTATGTGCTACAACTGAGAGTGAGTGAATGTGTGATAAATAGAGAGGCTCACTCTCTATTTATACTAATTCCCGACTTGACAGTGACTCACTAGGGCCGACTTCTCTAAGAGAGTCTAATAACCCTAGTGCCCCGAAACTGCGGGGACTTTAACCCTTGAACAATAGGAGGGTTACCCACAATGACTTGACATGACTTGTTTACATTATAGAACCTATTGATAGGAACATTGGGGGATGACATGACTTAAATACATTATAGACACTTCCCGGAACAAACATCAGGGTACAAGACATAAGATATACAAGTGAATACATTCTGAAGTTACAAATACATCAACGCAGAAGACTTCAATCCATGTCAATTCAAAGATTAAATCAAAACCAACTCACAATTCTATAATTCAAACACACATATCCACCATTTTCACTTTACTCACTCAACCACTACTTGAAGAGATCACTAAGAAGAGGCCCACACATCACACAACAAACAACACCAAGCACATTATTAAATAGTTCCACTATACTAGGAACAATAACACACATGTATACTATATTTATACTACAAATCAACTTAATTTTTCTGTGTTGCTTTACCATAAACCTTTTTTTTTCTTCAGAATGAATCCCTTCCCATGTTCCTAATACTAAAAAAATTCCATGCACACAGTCCCAGTCCTATAGATTAAAATACCCTTGACAGAAGACTTTTCTGAAACCAAAACAAAGATATGTATTCAAGTTTACATCACAACCACAATACAAATGCACTTTCCAACCCTAGAAAGTATTCAAGTTTACCTGCACATAACAAGTTGTTCATCACGTGGGTTAATACCATTGGCATTGTTGGAATTCTACTTCCACCATGGGCTTTATTGGAGGTAAAATAAGTTCGTAATCCTACCCATATATCTTGCGAGGGATTCCACTGATATGCCCACCTATTTAACTATTAAAATATAGACTGTGTCAAGAGTATCTAACAATGAAACTATATACTATGTAATAAGTATGAAATACATACATGTTTCAATATTTCAAAGGCATTATACAATAGAAGTGCAATCTTGATGATAAGAATTAAACCATCCTAAACCTATCTCATCTGCATTTCGTGAATGCAGTAAAGTTGCATAAAAAGTAATGAAAAACACATTTTATTACCTATGGTGAAAATGTCCTCTATCCTGAAGAAACATCTTCATATTCTAGAAGTGAGCTCATGAAAGGCAGGCTACTTAATGAATGTGTGCCAAAGAAACTGGTTAAGAGCACCAATTGTTCCTTTTTCACTCTTGGTGGCATTTTCTAAGTTCCAAGCAAACATTTATGGTAGATATCAAGATATTAATATAATGATGATATAGCATTAGTGGATCTAAAACTGTGCACACTAAAACCACTCTATGAGGAATCATATTCAATCTTTATACTTGAGAAGATTTCCCTTACTCTACATACATGAAAATACACTTCAATGCTGATACCTGACTAGGCTAATGGTTTCTTAATATTTCCGTCAGTTGACAACCAAACTATATACGTCATATATGTGCATAAGTAGGTTAATACAATGTGTCCATTACTAATAAGAAAAAACACAACATAAAGCATAAACATATGTTTGATGGCAACTGAACTATATGAAGTCTAAGGCACCCTAGGATGAAGCATATTGCATGTTTTTACTCTAGAAGATTTACCTTTTCTCTCATTTTATATAGATAAGAATCACTTGAGAACTATAATGCAATATATTCAATGTCATACTTGTAGTTTTACATGACGAGGCATATGTTTGTTCAATATTCCCATATATATAAGAATGAGTGCCAAAGGGTCAAGAGTACCAGTAGAAACCTCTTAGTACTCTAGAAATGAGCTCATGAATGAGATAATCCATACTAGATAACACTTTTAAGACCCCCATACTACAAGTAATTCAATGTAGAACGGCATGCCTAGCAATAAAAATGCAATAGATCATCCTAAACGTATGGTTGCAAGTGAACCAAGAAAACATATTCTCTATTAAAGAAAAAACAAGAATTTCTCCCACTTTACATTTATGTGATGAGAATTTTTAATAGGGTTTCTAATATAGGAATCCATTGAGTCTGAATGTATGTTATTTTCTATCACAACAAAGCACCAAAATCCTTTCCCTTGTACAAGCCTCTAAACACTCTTTGGTGACAATGCCTTGTAGAAATGGAAAAAAAATTAAGGTCCTAGGACCCCATGTTGTTTTTTATTGCTAGTATTTTCCACTTAACCCATGCAAAACATTTTTCCTCTCTATATACATACCAAGTGAATCTATTACCAAGTCTCTTAATTTCTGCTCGAGGAGTTGCAAGCCCTGAGAATTTATCTACTCTAGTGATTCAGTGGAGATTTATCTGTTAGATAGTAAAACTATTTGTGCTCATGGATGCCAAAATAAATAGACTATTGTGCACAATCCTGAAACAAAGACTAAACATAGAATAGAGACAATAAATATAACATCTAAAAGTAAATCTACTTGTTGATCCCAAAGAAAACAAAGAGCTGCTAGGTATTTTAGGGAAGAGCATAACATGTGACACTGTAAACAATCAGATTTATATGTCTTTAAATTTATTCACAAACTAAGATCAAGTACAAATTGGATACCAAATAAAACTAACATACGACCCTATTATTTGTATTATTGAAGGATAAACACAAATTTATACAACTGTACACACATCCAATAGATTTATTGTTCATGCATCCAATAGATAAACAATAATGAGTGTCATTGTAATACATGTTTATACAGTCATGGAAAGAGGGGACCATGTTGAGCGAGCAAGGAGGGCCCAAAGATGATTGAACAAGGGTGTACAACTATGGCATACTGGATCAGATGAAGAAATGGACCATAATGTCAATACACATGCATTTTTTGTTGGTCAACCATCAAACACAATGCAAGGAAATACCAATACATATGTTGAAAACCATACTAAGGAAAAGGCAGTCGATGCCGCTCCACCACCAACCAAAGTGCAAAGATAGGAATCAAGCAATAATATTTGTGCTATCATGGGATGGATGAAAGAGGACATGTTTAAAGTGATTAATGACATATAATTCAATGGGTATTTAGCAAGAGTATCCAAAAGGAAATTTGGGATTGGACTTACGTCTTTGTATTATTGGCTTAATGTTTTGAATCATACAACAAGGAGAGGAACTATTACAGTGTTAAATTAACATGAGGAAGATGAAGTGGTTGTTTGGTGTAAGGAGATGGACAACACGGTCCATGGGGTGGATTTGATACAACTTAAATTGAATGTGGAGAAAATATGATAGTCAATACCAAATCCATTCAGAGATGGGTTTCTAGGGAAATCACGGTGGGCATGTTTTAAGGATAGACACCCAAAAATTGTCTTGTGAACAATAGAGGTCCTAGAAAGAGACAGATCTCTGAAATTGTGTCCTACAGTTGTGTCCAAGTTCTATGACACTTTTTCTAGTTCATATGAGAATCAATCATATGGTCTATACCGTATATGAAACTTTATTGAAACATGATTACAAGCAAGCAAGAATTGTGGCATGCAGGTAGTCACCAAGAGAGGACAAGAATTGCCCAAAATGTTTCCTAAAAAAAAAGTGGATTACTATCCTATGTTGCGTAAATGCAATTGAATCATCGATCCTTGGATTCTACTTGTGGAAGGTAAAGACCTAGCTAAAGAACTACATCAAGAACCGTAATACAAGAGCATGCATGGATAATCATCCCATTGCATGGATAACTAAAGAATTGTTCATTAATTGGATTTTCCATTTTTTCACATTGGTGCTTAGTGGCATATCTCTTGAAAATAGACACCTATTTATTTTTAATGGTCATGGAAGCCACATATCTCTACAAACCATTCAAGATGAAAACATGATGGTAATTGACTTGTTGACTTTACTAGCACATACCACTCATAGGTTGGAGCCACTTTATATGAGTGTGTTTGGTCCATTTAAGTGTTACTTCAAGACCAAGAGAGCATCTTAGAATATGGCCAAGAACCCTGGGATAGAGGTAAAAGGTTTTAATTCACAGAACTTGGAATTAATGATTTTAAAAGGGAATTAACACCCTCAAGTATCAAGGTTGGATTTAATAAAAATGGAATATCGCTACTAGATTATGATCCTCTCATAAATGGCATGGCTTATGCTAACCATTCGAAACTATAGATGATGCATACGATGCAACTATTGTGGACAACATCTTATCCCTCTCGTAAGGGCAGGGATAACCATTGGGTGATGACAATGGATTGGTAAATGAAACTCAATATGATGGTCACATCAATGCTACTAATGAGGTTGATGAAGCAATTGAATCAAGCATATGAGTTGGAACAAACCAAACACAAACAAAACATGCAGGGAAACTACATACTAACTCTAGACAGATTATGGTTGAAGGTTGTGAAGCACAACAAAGCATAGAAGAGCAGTTGACATTGCCAATACAGTACCACAGCCCGAGTGGTTACCATATGGAATGATGAAAATGAATGGACATATTGTTATTGGAGTCTAGCACCAATGAATAAGGCCTATATATACCTTCACTACCAAGATACTATTGAATTATTGTAACTTCAAAGGATATTCTAAATGTATTTTACTGATGTACCCCAAGGGAGATGTTCTATTCCTCCATCGGGATGTTACTATTGTAATTGGTCATCATAGAGTCATGAGTTAAATCCTCCATTATAATTCGGGTCAATAGTACCCTAATGAATATAATATAATACCGTTTTGTGATTTCCTAGGTGAAGTCATCCCAGACAGTTTAGTGGGGCCGCCTTGTTAGGGTAAAAGTCAAGTGACAAAAAGAGTATAAATAGAGGAGTTTTATTCCTCATTTGAGAACATAGACTCACACGTGTGTATCACATAGGAGAGAGAGAGAGATACACACTAGAAAGAGATACATACTTGTGTAGCATATAGGTGTTACAGACCTAGAAAGAGACAAGCAAAATAAGAATATGTACTATTCTCTGCACTCTCTGGTCTGTAAAACTCAGAGAAGATACATGGCTTATTGATAGTGGTGCTTCAAAGCACATGACAGGGAAGAAGCAAACTCTGTCAATACTTGAAGAAAATAAATCTCCTCAGAAAGTATCATTAGGAGATGACTATCAATATCCCATCAAAGGTATTGGTGAATCAAGCTACAAGCTTGATTCAGGAACCTCCATGAATATGAAGGAAGTACTTTATGTACCAAGTTTGAAAAAGAACCTAATTTCCATCTCAAAACTATATAAGAAAGGGCATAGAGTATCTTTTATAGATAGAAAAGTAATCATGTGGACCAAAGGAAAGACACTTGAAGATGTTGTGATCATTGGTGAAGAAGAAGGAGGACTGTACAAACTCAAGGGACATCTAGAGACAAACCTTGTCCATGAGACCACTAGCTCAAGTGATCTATGGCATAGAAGGCTTTCTCACATAAACTACAAAGAACTACCCTATGTGAGCAAGGTAGTAACAGGTTTACCATATCTGAATATTGATCATGAAGGAAATTGCAAAGGATGTGCAAGAGGAAAGAACATCAAGAATACATTTCCGAAAAGTGAAACAAAGACTAAAGGTATGTTGGAATTAATTCTTTCTGATGTACGTGGTACTATTCCTTCCATATATTTAAGTGGATATGAATATTATGTCACATTTATTGATGACTATTCAAGAAATACATGGATAAAATTCTTGAAGACCAAGAGTGAAGTGTTTGGGAAATTCAAGGAATTCAAAGCCTTGATAGAGAACCATTCAGAAAGAAGAATCAAGACACTGAGATCAGATAATGGTGGAGAATAAACTTCAAAATAATTTGAAGCATTCTGCAAAGAAGGTGGAATCAAGAGGGAAATAACCACTCCCTACAATCCCCAACAGAATGGTGTTTCAGAAAGAAAGAATAGAACCATTATGGAAGCAATGAAAACAATGATTCATGACCAAGACCTTCCCATGAATCTATGGGTTGAAGCAACAAGAATAATTGTGTATGTGAAGAATAGATTATCTCGCCGTGCTCTTGGATTCAAGACTCCTGAAGTATACAAGAAAGAAACCTGAAGTGATCCATCTCAATATATTTTATTGTCTAGTATATGTACATATTCCGAAAGAGAAGAGAAATAAGTTGGATCCTTCTACAAAGAAGGGAATATTTGTTGGATACTGTGAAGTCTCCAAATCCTTCAGGATATACATTTCAGGATTCCATCATATAGATATTAGTAGGGATGTGAGATTTGATGAAGAAACAACTCTTAATAAATCCAAAAGGTGTCAGCTTGCAGAAGTACATGAAGAGGATGTACATCCCAGAAAGGTAGAAGTTGAACCCTCTCCCGAAATCATAGCATATGATTATCATGATATGATAGAAGCTCAAGAACCCCCTACTATGGATATATCTCGAAAGAGAAATCATACATGAAGCATAGAAGTATGGAGCTCCAGAAGGCTCCACAAGAACAAGTAAGATATCAAATCCATTCTCCAGTTATGTAGCTTTGATGTGTGATCTTGTAGCTCAATAACCCACCAGCAATGAGGAAGCTGCATAGAAGAAAGAGTGGGTGGAAGAAATGACGAAATCATACTAGTAAATAATGAAGAATGATGTTTGGGATATAGTACCCAAAGAAGAAAACAAGATTTTTGTATCTTCTAAGTGGATCTACAAGATAAAGCATGCAGTTGATGGAAGTATTGAAAAAAAATACAAGGCAAGATTTGTGGCTAGAGGATTCTCTCAGAAAGAGGGGATTGATTGTGAAGATACATTTTCTCCAGTAGCAAGGTACACTTCCATTAGAACCATCATGGCACTTGCTTCCATGATGAAGTGGGATCTACACCAGATGGATGTAAAGACAACCTTCCTGAATGGTGTGAATGAGGAAGAGGTATACATCGAACAACCACAAGGATTTTAAGTCAAAGATAGAGTGACTCATGTATGTAAGTTGAAAAAGGACATGTATGGACTAAAGAAATCTCCTAGATCTTGGTATGGAAGAGTACATAACTGCTTGACAAGCTTGGGCTTTAAAAAAATTAAAGTTGATCCTAACCTTTACCTTAAGGTTATGGATGATGAACCTGTCATACTATTGTTGTATGTGGTGATGTATTTCTGACTGGAAATGAGAAACAAATTACAGATTGCAAGAAGAAGCTAGCTGAAGAATTCGAGATGAAATATCTTGGATTGATGCATTATTTCCTCAGGTTGGAAGTGTGGAAGAGACCAGAAGGAATATTTCTAAACCAGGGAAAGTATGCTATAAAAATATTGAAAAGATTTGATATGTTAGATTGTAAACGCATGGCCACACCCATGGATACCAACCTGAATTTTTAATCTGATGAATCATCAGAGTTAGTGGATATGACTTGGTACAGACAAATTATTGGGTCATTGATGTATCCAATGAATACAGCACTGGATATATGCTTTCTTGTGAACACCTTGAGTCAATATCTAGTTAAACCTATACAAGTTCACCTAATAGCTGTAAAGCATGTGATGAGGTACCCAAAAGGTACAATAGACTTTGGACTATACTATGTTAGAGATCATGAATACAAATTGTATGGATATACGGATTCAGATTAGGAAGGAAGTGTCGCATATAGAAAGAGCACCTCGAGTGGTTTTATTGTCTAGGATCCTCCATGATGTCATGGTTTAGTAAGAAACATTCCATTGTTTCTCTCAGCACGGCTGAAGCAGAGTACATAGAAGCTTGCTCTGCTAGTTTTGAAGTGATACGGCTCCGAAAACTGATGTAAGGTCTATTTAACATGGATTTGGATACCACAATTATCCTTTTTGACAACCAAAGTTGCATAAATATGATAGAGAATCCTGTGTTCCATGATAAATAAAATCTTATAGAAATCCAATATTTTTATATAACAGATATGGTACAGAAGGGAGCTATAAACCTCCAGTATGTAAGTACCGATGAGCAATTTGTTGATGTGCTGACAAAGCCTCTATCTCGAGTAAAGTTTGAATACTTTCATGACAACATTGGTGTAGTCAGAAAAGACTTTCCTCACAAGGAGGAATAGTGATGATACTACATACTTTCCTTGCAAGGAGGAACGATGAAGATATGGACTCTCCTCAGAAAGGAGGAACGGGTCGAAGATATGGACTCTCTTCGAAAAGGAGGAATAGGTTGAAGATATGGAATCTCCTTGGAAAGGGAGAACATGTTGAAGATATTAACCCTCCTCGAACAAAGGGGGAGCAGGTTGATGATATGGATCCTCCCTGGAAAGGGGGAGTGATGATGAGACTATCATTGATGATGGGATGGCAGTGATGCTCCAGTGCAAAAGAGGCCAAGTGTGCCTGTAGATTCTTATAAGGTATGCAATTCACTTGTGGACAATAGTATTCTCTTTTGAAGATGGTCTTGCAAATAATAACACATTGTTCTTGAGAGTGGTACTAGCTCTTACCGGCTAAGGATGGTTCTGTAGACGATACTCTCGCATGGAGAGTGTACCTACATTCATTTGTAGAAGCCATAGAATAACACTTTCTTGGGATTGGTCCTATATTTAAAGTTGTGGATGCTCTATGACGAGTCCTTACAAACAACAGGTCTTGCGTTTAGGTGCAGACAATATCTGCGGTTGCAGACGATACTCTTGCATGGAGAGTATGCCTACATGCACATGTAGATGTCACAGTATGACACTCGCTTGGAGTGGTCCTATCTCTAACAGGCTGAGGATTTTCTACGATGATTCCTTGCAAACGATAGGTCTTGCATTCATGTGCGAACGAGATATACATTCAGTTGTAGATGATATGGTCCTACATTCATTTGCGAATGATCCAGTTGGTCAATACTATGGACCCTCCTCATTAAGGAGGAGTAGGCTGAGGAGGATTGCATCATCCTTAAAACTATTTCCTAAAGCAATAGGTATTGATCATCCCGCAAAGAGATCATGTGTATTGTAGGAAGTGTTGCGGAAAAGGATCAAGAAGATCGGAGTGCTGCTGCAAAGGATCAAGAAGATCAAAGTGTTGCTGCAAAGGATCAAGAAGATCAAAGTGTTGCTACAAAGGATCAAGAAGATCGAAGTACTACTGTAAAGGATCGAGAAGATTTAAGTGCTGCTATAAAGGATAAAGAAGATCGAATTATGCTGCAAAGGATCAAGTGATCAAGTGTTGCAAAAGATGAAGACTCGGTTCTATAGAACATGGTGTTCCAGTACTGAATATATTGAAGATATTCTAGTAACTGTTCCAGTTGTTGATGATCTTTGAAAATTTCCTATGACGTATAGATGTATTACCTTTATACTGTTGAATATGCTCTCTCTCGTTACTCCTATAGTTGATGATGTTGTTTTCAGTAGAATACCCTTCTCGTTAAGGGGGAGTGTTGAATTATTGTAACTTCAAAGGATATTCTAAATATATTTTACTGATGTACCCCAAGGGAGATGTTCTATTCCTTTCAGGATGTTACTATCGTAATTGGTTATCATAGATTCATGAGGTAAAGTCTCCATTGTAAGTTGGGTCAATAGTACCCTAATGAATATAATATAATATTGCTTTGTGATTTCCTAGGTGAAGTCGATCCAGTCAGTTTAGTGGGGCCGACTTGTTAGGGTAAAATTCAAGTGACATAAAGAGTATAAATAGAGGAGATGTGTTCCTCATTTGAACACACGGACTCACGCATGTGTAGCGCATAGGAGAGAGAGAGGCATACTAGCAAGGAGGATAATACCTGTTTTGGATTTTTATCTTATACATCTATATAGAGTAAGTTTTGCTGGGTTTTCTTCCCTTGAGGGTTTCCTAGGATAAATATTGCGTCTATCTTGTGATTTCATTTCTTTCAATGATTCTACATATGCTACTAATGTGAATTTGGATTAAACACTCATGATATTTATCTAAGCATATGAAATCTTAACAGATACTTGAACAATGAAGTTTCCCACTATTACATGGATGGAGATGGTGTAGAATAAGATACCATAAGGATTGAAGAACATGGTGTAGACAGTGCAAACGAAGTAGAAATACCAACTTTTTCTAAAGACCATCAAAGTGGCTCCCAAATTCTTGGACAATTCCTAAGGTTTTCAGTGGAGAAAGCGAGTAAAATGGAAAGGGAAGGAACAACAGATTTTCTTCTATTAAGAAAAATTTCACAAATAATTACATCAGATGAATACATCGCACTTTTGGCAGGCTCTGAAATAAAGAAAAAGGATATGCAGGAAATGAAACTGAAGAAGAAGGAACTTGCAAAGGACGGGAGGGAAACAAAGATTGTTCAAGTAGAATCATGAAAGCATAAAAGGTTGAAAAGAGATCAACAAAGGCAGGAAAAAGAATACCATAAGAAACTGGCCACGCATGAAAGAAAACAAAGAAAGTTCTAGTGAAGAAAAAAAAAAGGAGAATGTGGGTAGGGAGGAGGTGGATAAAACTATGGATGATATCGAGATGAGGAGGATGGGCTCATTAATCAAATTCTGGACAATACATGTCTCTTCCAAGACCCAGTTTCCTCCAACTAGTCCACCTTCCCCCTAGTATCATCAAATTGGTACACCTCCCCATTTCTCACAACCAATTGAGGGGCCAATCCGATATGGGATTTTCCCGCACCTCCAAATAATATAGGAGTATTGGGCACAAGCCAAGGATATGGTTTTTCAATTCCTCCTTGGATGCAAGTAGCAGCATGAAATCGAGAAACTGCAGGAGTTCAACCCAACCTAATCAAGCAAATGTAGGCACCTCAAACAACAAGTTTAGGAAAATGTAGGAGGCTCAACAAGCTTGGGAAATGAAGAAACTTAGCTTCCTAGAGCATAAGGGAAAAAAGGCTTCTACCTAACCAAAAGGGCAAAAAAAATTTTGTTAGAAAGGAATTTTTTGGATGAATATGTATTCAGTTGGAGGTTGTATAAGACAATAGTATATGATTGAACACATATTCATGGAGCCTCACAATCGAATAGTAAATGGTGTAATACCCTTCCATATTCATGGAGGAACACATTCATATTTTGATAAGGCTTCTAGTGGTTTCTATTTAGCTAGAAATATGTTCTTGAACACATATTCATGGATGAACATTCGAATAGTGTAAGGTGTAATTCCCTTCCATATTCATGGAGGAACACATTCATTGTTTGATAAGTCTGCTAGTGGTTGTTATTTAGTTATGGGTTGAGAAGCAGGCATTTAGATTCACATGGATAGGGGGGAGGGATTCCATGGACAGTGAAGAGGGAACATCAAGGATTCATTAGATACAAAGACAATGAACATATCATTATTGACAGAAATCAAGGTACAATAAACAATGTACAAATTTGAAGACATATCTTCTTGAAAATATGAAGGGTATTAGTCTTAAATGCTTCTAAAATTTGCACAAGCTCATGTTATTTTCCATTTTAGTGAGCATGAACATTTTTTTATATATGGTGGTTCACAAACCCACCAACGAGGCTACTACATCTAAACGAATATTAATTCATAGGGGGGCCTCCCAAAGGGGCCTCACCCCATTCACTCTAATTATAGAGCTAACCCAATGGGGAAATCAAGTGAGGCCCTTATATAGAAATGTATATCCACCTGGGGATTTGACCCCGAGACCTTCTTCCAACACTCAAACACTTGAGCTAACCCACTGGGCTTAGTGAGCATGGACATATGATACATTTTCTTGATTTATAGAAAGAATATAAGACATGTTTCTTAATAGAAAATTTGTAAGTTAAAATTAATGCCTATGTGATGCCTCATTGGAAATTTCTCGATAAGATTATATTTTGAAATGCATTATAGAGTTATTTTCTTCATTTTTTTCATTATAGATTTGCAAGTTCATGACCTAAACACTACCAAAATCAGGATCATTTCTGTAATGGACTAAAATGAACACCTAGATAATCATCCTATGTCACAACTTTTCTCGCTCATCTTTTCATCTATTAGTTTGTTAATTTATCTAAGGCATAAAAATAGTGCAACCTTAAAATAGTTTTTAGATAAGTGAAATATTTCGAGCCCCTAAATGCAAAGGCAAGTTTGGAATCCTTCAAAGAGTTCTACCTTAACACACTAAAAAAAAAATCAGTGCTACCTTAAAGCCTAGTTGTTATGATGGATATGACTAAATCCCCATGACAAACACCAAGTATTCCCCCATGCAACACTTTATAAACAACGTGTTTGGCCTTTTTCAGGCCCTTTTTCGTGCCTCTATCAGATCCCTCTCGATGATGTGTGTTACTTTGATTGGATTCGATGGGTGACACTGAAGATATAGAATCTAATGAACACTAACAGACAAATCAGAACTATGATGATCCCTAAAAAGTTCATCCCACACTTCTATTTCAAAAGAGACATGGAGGTCAAATAATTCAAGACCGGCACTAAAGACCTATCAGCACTAAATACCTATCACCTGTGGATATCGATCTTTAGCCAAAATTCCATAGCAACCCAATCTACAAAGAACCAATGACAATAACACTATGGAGCAATCATAAAAAATGTCATCACAAATCCAATTTATCCTTCATTCTCTTAGAAACCCAATAAATCTCTCTCAAACAACTCAAATATCTACAATTAAAACCATAAATACAACCCTATTCTATTATGTCCTGTTGGGATATTATTAAACTCACTCATAACTTAGGATAAAATATTTAATCATTATTTAATTAAATTCCTACCCACTAGATAATTAGTTGGCATCCACTTGCACCTTAAAGTCAACACATGCCATCTATACCCTAGGAATGATTTATTTCTTATTTTCGGTTGATCTTGACCACTTTCTTGACTACCAGAATCAGTAATTATGTTTTCCTAAAGATTCTGTCTTATTCTGATTTTATCCAACTTTTATGTGGATAAGGTAAACCTAGTTAACTACGAAACTGGTATCTTTTGTTTCCAACCTATCCTCCATTAATTTCTCTCCATATTCCAGGATTTACATGTTTTTCCATCACTCTTGACAACTCACTCTTGGTTTTTCTAATTCGTGAGGTCCTTGACTGATTCGGGAAGTGCTTTAGCCACATATGGGGGTTTATCATATTTGGTAAGTTTGATTTATGTGCTAGCAATGAGTTTTCTTCCATCAACTCAAATATCCTTTATAAGGATGTATTACCATTGTAATAATATTAGTTATCATTTATTGATCATTCATTAATGTGCGTTCATTAATTCCTCTTCTTCTCTTCTTATGCCAATTCTCTGCTATTCCCAGTGAGGTTAATTGTGTGCTTAGATTCTTAGCGTGTTTATGGAATTCATATTGCCATCAAGGCTTTAGAATTTTGACATGGCCTTGTAGCCTAATAAACATCTTCCTGTTATTAAAACTATTAGTATATTAGTGTATAATACACTTTAATAAAATCAAAGAATCGTTGCATTCACCATGAACAATGCCACCTTCACAATTATTACCATCAAATCCACACCATTAATGTAAAAATGGATAAACAATTCTAATGCCAACCCAACAAAATACTAAAAGCAATATCCAAACACAACTAGGAAACCTTCATGTTCATTGTGTCTAAGATGTAGACATTACCACTTTAAAGGCAGTGTAAAAAATTTGCAAGTCCTATGCCTCCAATGGTCCTAAACAATTTGATACATTTTCATATCCCATATGATGCTGATAAAAATAATTACAAAGTAACAACATTTGGAAGATATGGTTATAAAACCCTAGCATAACATTTGGACCTTAAAATTGAATGCTAAATAGATTCAAATTCAGAGTGCCAAACCCTAATCCATACATTAAAAAAATCCAAAACCCTAGAGCATATCATTTCAATTGATTTATTAGCCATGAAACTAGCATGTAGAACCATGAAATTCACCTCCTAAATATGCCATGAAATTCACACCATGAATATGCTAAACAAATTCTTATTCAGAATGCCAAACCCTAAGACATGAAATTTGCACCATGGAAGAATGCCAAATAGATTCAGATTCGGAGTGTAAAACCCTAATCCATATAGAAAAATCTCATCCAAAACCCTATCATATCATTTCAATTTATTTATTACCCATGAAATTAACATATCAAACGATGGAATTCACACCTTGAATAACCATGAAATTCACACGAGAATACCATGCCATCCAAACCCAAAATTGATTCAATTGACAACAGAAACATTCCATTGCAATATGCAAAGAACCCATCATAAACCCTTACAACACATCATTGCAGTCAAATGTGCAGAGACCCCAACCCTTACAAAACCCTTACAACACCCATAAAATGTGCAAAGAACCCAACAACAAAAATGCAATAAATGCCTCAACCAAAATTGTAGCAGAACCCATCAATAACTCGAAACATCATTCCAAGATGTCCAATTGAGTGTGTTAACATACACAAGCAACTAAAGCTGGTAGGAACATAGCCCTGCTAGGGGTTGGAATGAAACTGATAGACGTCCGAGTGTGAAGAACCACAACTCAAGCCACCACCCTACAACCTGTACAAGAACCCATAAACCTAATGAGATGTAGGAAAAAACCAAAGGAAAAAATAAAACCACACAAACATATAGAGACAAGTCCATGTTCTTACCATCAGTTTCTTGTATCACTCACCACCAACATCGACCACCCATTGGAGGAGGGTTGAAACTAGAAACAACCACAAAAGGGTAACAATGGAATGCACATACCAACAACAGAGCTCACAACATAGGTGAGAACAACCACCATAACCAATGCAACGAGGTCACCCAACTAAAACTGATAGAACAACCACCACAACACTAGGTTAACAACCACCATAACACTAGGTTGCCACAAGAAAACCATTGTCACAATCACCAGAGCTCGTAAAAACATACCACAACACAAGCATAGTCATCATTGTAGAATAGGAGCAAACATGGACATAGTCGAGGGTGTGCCACAACCCGGGGGAATGGATGCACACCCATCGCTTGTAATACACCAAGATTTAATCATTTATTATTAAATTCTGCTAGAATATTTTATTTTATTATTTTAAATATTTTTGACAGAAAGTCAAAAATAAAACAAATGTAATGTATTATTCTTTTATTAATAAAAGATACTAAAGGGGACATAAATTAAATAGTTGTTGAAGAGTGTTTGCTGACCTACAAGAGGAAAATACAAGTGGTTGTAGCTGTTGAGTGAGATTTCAAGGTGCAAGAGGCATCTTCCCCAAAACCAAGTCACAACTCTTTGTTGAGTGCTAAAGAGAAGGAGGCTCATAAATGACCAAGTCCTAGGAAAAATACTATATAATAGTATGTCCATTACCAAGCAAGAGGATAGCATAGGCCATGGATTTAATTTGACAATGCAAGAGATGGCACATTAAGTGGATTTTTCTCTTGTGGTTCAACAAACAAGCTCGAGGGTTCTGGAGCAAGTGAATTGGCTACTCTAGGAGTCGGTTGGGAGGAACAACTATTCCATTTTTGTTTTCCCAGCAGTGGTGCCAAGTTCTTATTCTATTGCTTATTATTAAATTTAGTTATAGTAGTATTTTCATCTTACTTTGAATTGCAGCTATATTTTTTTAGGCAGAAATATTTTATGCATATGTATAGGACAAATATCTATCATGTATCTAAATATATTGCAGATTGTTACAGTTCAACATTGATTCCTATTATTGAAACTAGATCTTCATTTTTGTATTCTATTCATGTCTATTAAACACCATATTTAATTATCAATGTATCTCAAATTGGGCATCCATACCCAAATCAAAGATAGCTAGTAATGCGTAATATTTAGTAATTTGAACATAAACTACTTTCTCTCTAGTTATTATTTTCTACTCTGGATTCTAATATAACCCCTCGCTTCTTTGATTATTTTAATGTCTGTAAATTATTCCTGCTAAACTAATATCATAGTGTATATTAGTAAACTTGCAATCAAGGTAGATCGAGATAACATTCTCTAGTAATTATAACATAATTACAGATAGAGCATAAAAACAAATAAGATTGAATATTATAGTCAATTAATTCACTATGTAAAACAAATTTTATAAATCAAGAATGATAGATCAAGATACATCGCGATCTCAAGGAATTACATTAAATACCCTATACGTGTATACAAATATATATACATTATATACTATGCAATATATATAAATTGATCAAAATACAACTATATGCAATTTATGGATTATACCTTATATAACCATTCAAGTAGAGAAGTGTATTCATCCTAATCTAATATTAAACTAATAGTCAACAATCGGATTCAAGGAAACCATTAAATTAGATTTTGGTTCACACCCAACCGCATGATAAACAAATTAAATACTACAGACAAATGCTCGACTATTCGGAGCAGCAAATCTTTCGAAATCCAAGGTATAGTAGTAATACCATCGAAGGATGGAAACCATTGCAAAGGAGTATCATATGTATATATTTATTAAGTAAAATCAAATCTATATGCGTATAATCTGAAGCAGCAAGCAAATCCAATCAATTATTTTACATGGCAATAAGCCCATCATAGATGGAAGTCGAGTATTTAAAATATAGTATCCATATCTAAAAATAATTTAAACAAATCACATGCAAACATATAATATAACCGAAATATCAATTTATGACAGAATACTTCACAGAAATCACAAAGACCCTATGGGTCTACTAAGAGGTATAAAACAATCTCAAAAATTAAAACACGATTTGCAACCATGTGGCTGTAAGACCATTTGACAACATCCACATTCAGTTTAAACAGAAAACTTTATTAAATTTATTAAAGTTACATGTGGTGGTAAGTCCATCCACGATGGCTCCCATGAAACCCTTTTAAACCTTAAAACAAGATAGAATGCGCATAACCATCAACAAAAATGAATGTGGGAGTAGAGAGGTTATAAATCCCTCTGTCAGATAGGGTTTAAATCCAAAAGGGAAGCAAAAATACTGTAACTTATCTTGAATAAATCTAAATCATGAACTCCATCAAAACCCCTTTCCATAGTCAAGGAGCTACATGCATAACAAAGTAAAACAGTCAGCAAGCGGTGGAAAATGTTAAATGGATATTTTAAAAAGAGTAATAAGTTTAATGTTTCTTACCTTGGCGTTTTAAGACACAGGCCTGGGAGGAGGTGGCCCTCTCGCTATCCTCACCAGCTCTCGACCCTACATCCAACCGTCCAAAGTCAAAACTTAAAAATAGTAAATAATTTTTTTAAATACAGTGATAACCTTTGCTTATGCTTACTTGGTGGAGTTGCAAAGAGGGCCAAGGGTAGGCTCCTCCGGGATGCCCTTATCCCTCGTTTTCTTGTATAAAAAATGTAGTATCAGTATTTACAGTGAAATCACTTAAATTACTCAATCAACACTTTGCAGAGTTAAATAGTTGATTTGTACCTGGTGATCAATTTCGAAGTTGAATACCATGATTGGGTTCGTCTAAAGCGAAGCATCGAGCTACAGGAGACCATTGGAACCATGTAAACCATGGGTACACCTTGGGAAGAAACCAAGAAGAATGCCATTAAAACCTTTGGCAAGTTTCACACCCAAAACCTCATAAAATCACCATTAAAAGAGCAGAGCCTCGACTCTCTTATTTTACAGACGAAACAACCAAACAATGAAAGGTTCAAACAAAACAAACGACACATTAACCCTTTTGAAACCCTAGCAAGGGTGTTGTACAAGTGGACGACCGAGATGCATTCTCCATCCAGCTTTGAAATCTTGGTTGTGTAGTCAACTTGCAGCCTGGGAAGCACCATAAATTTTCAAGTCAACCAAGGTACAAATCCTTTTAACCATCATAACTCACAACCATTTTTAATCATAGCACTTCAATCATTGTTTCAAGAAAAAGATCAAACTTTGGGTTAAACCCTAGAATCATTAACATATAACCATATAAATCATAGCCCGCAAATAATTACGTTTATTCCAAGACCCAACCAGAGTGCAAACCGTAAGCATATTCTTATATATTATAAATTTGCAAATCAAAGTCACTAATCCAGGTAGTATTAACGTATGTGCATGAGGACCAAGGATAGTACTTGGATCCTTCTTTATGTTTAAACATTGCACTTAGGACTAAGGTTATACCTTGGGTCCCTTAAGATTATTACATCAAAAAAAAATATGGGGTCAAGACCATACACATGGTCTCCACTATATTGTCACATGCACATAGAGTTTCTTTGCAAGGAAGACCCAAACTTAGCCTTAGGTTTGAGCAAGGATTTAATAGCGAGAACAAGATAAATAGATCAAAAACATCACCTGTAGGTTTGATGACAAACTGATGATATTTTTCAGTAAACATCCACGTTTGTACAACCTGTCATATAGCATTAAATTTTGTATAAGCAACTGTACAAAACCATAACAGATGTTTGTATACCATAGCAGCTAAATACATTAATGATGTGTCTATAGATATATGTTATACCAAAAAAAATGTATTTATGGATTTTTGAGGTACATGAAAGAATGGTATCAAAGCATGGTTACAACGCTAGGCTTGAACCGACCCAATACTAAAGCTATTAAACCAGTAAAAATTAATTTCATTTATTTTGATTCTCTTACGAAACAAGAACAGAAGGATAATTTTATTTTTGTAGGAGAAATATGGCAAATGGAGGAATTTCTATGGAAGAAGAACCCCAACCGAGAAACCTGGTGATTAATGAAGAGGGTAATATAAGGGAGGGTGAAATCTGGGTAAACTTGAATTAAAGTCAGATAATAACCCATTTGAATTGCAAAGAATTGTTAAAGAACTAAGGTCAGAGTTAAAAAGAGTTAGGGAGGATAATGAACGAATTCTAAAATATCAAGAAGAACTGAATAACATTTTGCTGGCTAAAATACATAATGATGAAAAAGAGAAACACAAAGAACCTGAGCATAATATGACAAAATCCACACCTTACAAACGTAAGGGAATAAAATTGGAATTTTGCAGTCATGGGGCTGAAACCTCCAGTGAGGAATCAGTCAAACATCACAGAGAGAGAACCATAGAACCTGTAGCAACAGAGATAGAACCTACCACTACTTTTAATAAAAACTATGCACAGAAAGAACCCTTAAAATGTTGGGAATGTGGTGGGACACATTATTTCAAGGACTGTCATGTAAGGAAGAAAAAATTTAATGTTCATTCCATTCATGAAGCTATTATAGTTAGATACATGGCGAAGAGCATGCTCCAAATCAGTGTTGCATTGGAGAATCGACAAGTAGACCATCAAAATTCAATGGTCGAGATCGAAGGTATGATAAAAATTCAACCCATTTCCATAATAATTGATCCAAATGCAAGTTTGAGTTATGTATCACCTAAGATTGTTGAATTATGTAAATTAGTACCAAAAAATTTTGAAAAATCATGGTTGGTCCAGTTAGCCGCGACTACTAAACGTAAAGTCACTAGTTTTGTAAAAGGATGTGAAATATTAATGAATTATTTTCATACGCATGTTGATCTGAGTATTTTACCATTAGGTTCCTATTATATGTTGATAGGAATGGATTGGCTAGAAAAAAACATAGTAATGTTGAATTGTTATGATAAAACCTTTACATGCATAGATGATACTAGAAACACAATTATCCAGGTAGTATTAATGTATGTGCATGAGGACCAAGGATAGACCTTGGATCCTTCTTTATGTTTAAAAATTGTGCTTAGGACCAAGGTTATACCTTAGTCCCCTTAAGATTATTACATCAAAAAAAATATGGGGTACCATACACATGGTCTCCCCTATATTGTCACATGCACATAGGGTATATTTGCAATGAATACCCGAACTTAGCCTTAAGGATGAGAAAGGATTTAATAGTGAGAGCAAGGTACATAGAACACAAACATCACCTATAGGTTTGATGACAACCTGACGATATTTTTCATTAAACATTCACGTTTGTACAACTTGTCATATAGCATTAAAGTTTGTATAAGCAACTGAAAACCATAAAAGATGGCTAAATACATTAATGATGTGTCTGTAGATATATGTTATATCAAAAAAAAATTATGGATTTTTGAGGTACATGAGAGAATGGTATCAGAGCATGGTTACAACGCTAGGCCTAAACCGACCCAACACTAAAGATGCTAAACCAGGTGTTGCAGCCGCAATTGTTTCCCAAAATTTTCAAATTTTGGAACCCCTTGTTAATTTTCAACATTGCCTAGAATCGTTTGGATCCATGAACTCTTTCTGTTTTGCCATTTTGAGGTTAACTCTCTTCCTATTTTTTGAAAAATTACTTATGTTGAAACTGTTGTGGGTTGCGGGATTTAGAGTTTGGTTTGTTGCCCCTTTGAGCTGCGATTTCTAGTTTTGTTCTCAGGAGCTTATTTCTCATGCTAGCCACTATTTCGAAGGCCATTTAAACAACATCGGAGCCATGTTTCCTTAGGAAGCCTCTGTCACGAAAATTGAACGATGATTATTCTGCAGAAGGATCGTGATTTCTCCGTTGTTGCGTCGAATCATTGACTTGTTTAGAATATCGGAGTTTGGTCGAGGTTGAATCGGGACATTTGGTCTTTGTAAAGCCGTTGTTTCGGAAGTGAAACAGAATTTTTGGACCGATGCGAAACTTCAAGTTGTTCCGAACACTTAGCGTTTTTCATTGATCTGGCGTCATAGCAAAATTTCTGTTTTGGATCGGAGGTTGTAGTCTGTTTATCTTCTGCCCTTGCGGCTCCCAAAGAAAACTAGGTATCCGCCATGTAAATGCTCCGCCCACCGATGCTTTGTCAGGTTTTCGTCGCTTGTCTATAGCCTTTCCTCTTCCGCCCTTGCGGCTGTGTAACGCACTAATTTTTCGACATTGATATCTTTCCGCTCGCCGATTGGGAACTCTTCCACCCAGATTTTAGGTTCTAGCTTTTCGGACTCCAATAAACTTAACGGTCCCATAGAGCTCATTGCCTGTTTGAGATCCGCTGATGCGGTTGCAAGTGAGAATAGTCGGCTGATGTTTTGGTGTTTTAAGCCACCGATAAGTTTTTCTCTTTCTGTCGTTTGTGAGTTTTTTTTTAAACCCCTGTGTTGGCGAGACAATGTTTCTGATGCTTGTTAAGGTTTTCATAACAAGAGTGCAGTACAGGGCCTCTTTTGATAGCTAGTCGGTTTGTTAATATTGCTGGATTTTATTGAAAAAATGCAATCCTAACTAATGATAAATGTCGTTTAATTGTAGACGAACTCAAGATATTTTTACAAATTACTACTGCGAAAAGGCATAGCTGGGAGACGGAGCAGCAGAAAATTGGCTGGACAGTGTTAGGCAAAGTTCGTGCTGAAATCAATGGGATCTCAAGGAGGACAAATAAAAGACGAGGCAGAATCGATGATGACAAAATCCCAGGCTTGGAAAGATCCGTCAGTTACTAAGCAGATCCCGTTTTGTTAAGTACTCATGAGTTGAAATATGAAAACGTAACGCATGGAGTGAATCACGAGTACTCACAAAAAAGACAAAATGGTGATCTTCGACAGTTTTGAGGAGCCCAAAGGTCACACGGTTGGGGCAGCCCAATGGGTTGGATGATTTGGTTTACATATAGGACAGTTAGAGTTTACAAGGGCTTTTTCCCTGGAAAAACTTGTGAAATATTGTTTGTAAGAGGAACTACTTCATTTTACAATAAGAAATTGCAAATTTTTCCTGTTGGAGAAGGTGCTATGTGGAATGTTTCAATGTGATAAAATGAACAATGTTGAAGGGGAACTATTTCGTTTTCGATTGTGTTTCATTAACTGTGAGAGAGTTCTAACTTTCTGAACCTATGTTCTTGCTGGAATGTTCTCTAGTATATTCTGTGATATTTTCCACTATGAGTAATGGAAGTTTTAACTGTTGATGAGCTATCTTGTCGTGTATACTTTTATTCATGTTTATATGTTTGGTTCTAGGAACAGCTATCTGTGATTTTCCATAACTTGTGAACAATATTACATTACTCATGAATTAATATCTAGCTCTCTAGAAATAGCCTAGTTAGTATTTATTTTCTTGTTGTGTGTATGATTTAGATGCTTGAGAGTTTAAGACGAGAGGTAAGAACCTGCGCATCACATTGTGAATACTCCTTGCATTCTTTATTACTCTGCATGTTAAGTAGGCACTTGCATATCATCCTTTAAGTCAAAATACAAAAATATATACGGTGGATCGGGCCGCAACCGGTAAAACCTTTTATTTTTTGTTACTTGACCTACAGTAGCTAGACCGCAAACTGGACGGATTCCCTATACCAAATAGTCATGGGCTAGTTGGGAACGTTGACTGGGGAGAATCCCTTGCTATTGCTGCCTGTGATTTTTCAGGCCTCAATAGTTTCTGGCGCTAGAAGGAGGGCCACCAATGCATGGTTGGCCGAGGAAACCCATTTTCCCGAGATTATTCCACCAGTAACAGTATAGGAAGCAGTTTGTTTTCCAATCCAATTCTTGAAGAAGGGGGTAGAGAACATTTGTATTCTATCGACAACGAATTTGTTAATGATCTGAGAAGACACACTAGGGCATACGTGAAGAATATTGGAGGATTTCCGATTATCCCTAAATTTCCTAGAAGAGAATATAAAAGGAAATATCGTCCTATATTGGAAGACTCAGTGTTGGTTGGGGATTGGGAAGAACTTGTAGAAACAGCCTTACAGGAAGTTGTACAGCCTTTGAATCAAGTAGGCCCAGATACTCCTCACAGTTCTCCTGTTCATACTCCTATTTGCTTGCCTCCTCACTCTCCACCCAGACTCATGGTAGGCGTAAACTCAAATCAACCACCCAACCCACCAAATCCACCACCTACCTGGAAAGCCAGATCACCTTTAAACCTAACACCTCCTTTGCATGATTTACCTCAATCTTTTGAAAAGATGCTGCCCAAATTTGACCCAAATGAGAAGATGCTAGTAGACGACCACTTGCAAAGTTTCTATTTGGCAATAGAATGATTAAGGGATGGGGAATATGAAGATTTAGTTTGTAGACTTTTCCCACACACCCTTAAAGGAGCTGCGGCATCATGGTACTTTGGCTTGCCTGCAAATTCTATCCCTGATTGGGATACCTTTGAGAGGATATTTAGAAGAAAGTATGCAACCCAAAAGACTCATGCAGCTCTCATGAAAGGACTATGTGCCTTAAAGAAAGAAAGAAGGAGAAGGTGCACAGCTTCACCCAAAGATTTGCAGCATATCTTAAGAATTTTTCTGAAGCTGACAAACCTTCGGATAAAGTCCTTATTGAATATTATACCTCAGCTCTAGGACCCGAGTTGGCCATGTTTTCCAAAATGAAGGCCAAGCCTACTCTAGCGGAGACCTATGAGGAAGCGAAGAAAGTAGAGGCTGAAAGGGAAAGCATCAAAGATTATCCCGAACGGTCAGGAGAGAAAAATGTGGGGAGGAAAGCTTTGTTGTTTACCAAGCCTAAGGAAGAGCGGTCACCAGATTTTGAAGGAATGGAAAAAATGATGCAGAAGCTTTCTAACAGAATCATAGACTTGGAAAAGGAAAAGGAAGCCCAAAAGTTCTACAAGCCTTATTACAAGAAAAGGGAAGATAACAATCAACCCCAACCCCCTCCGCACAATTTTTCATCTATGAATTTAACAGAGGTAGGAATGGAAAATTTTTGCACTTTCCACCAACAACCCCACTCTGAAAAGAATTGTCCTCAATGGATAAATTCAATGACGTTGGTTTTGAATCAGCTGTTGGATTCTAAATTGACAGAAGATAAAGATGAAGAAAGGAAAGACAGCAATACATCAACGAAAGAACAAGAGGATGAGACCATGGTTTTATGGGACTGTGTTTCATTGTTTGACGTCGAGGAGGAAAAGGTTTTGAGACACAAGGAAATCCTGGAAACAAATGTAACAACAAGAAGCCAAGGGTTGGATAAATAAAACAGTCTCATGCTCCCAAAGATTAGAAGACTTCAAAGGAATGTTAAAAAATTTCAAAATAACTCCTCAGCTAATAAAATTCCAGAATTTACCATCACCAGTCAAGATCCTAGATAGACTAACATGTTTGTTGAGCCCAATGAAGGAAAAATAAATAATGGTAAACCAAATCCCACCGAACCTAAGATGGAATATGACATTGTGGAAGATATAAAAAGGTAAGGGCAAATATCTCGTTATCTGAAATGTGCAAGGTGCCGCAGCAGAAAGAAAAGCTGTTGAAAGCAATTGAAGCATCAGAGGAGGGGCTTCCCACTGACAATCAACCCAAGGAAGAAGAAGAAATTGGGGGAGCAAGTATAGGAGGTAAGTCTAAGAGCAAGAATCCACCTTTTCTCCTCACTTTTGAAATTTTTAACCACAACGTACACAATTGCTTGGTAGACTCAGGGGCATCAGTTAACGTCATGCCGTTGTCGGTCTGCAAAAGGATAAATGGGCATCCTAAACCATCCACCTAGAGGGTTGTTCAGTTGGATTGGGGAGATGGAGGATGTTCTAGTCCGCTTGTCTTCAAACAATAAGGTGTGTCAAGTTATTGATATTGTGGTGGCCGACATACCAGAAGCTTATGGGCTCGTTCTGAGCAGGGACTGGTCGGCAAATCTAAACAGATATTTTGCCTCGGATTGGTCACATCTGTGGTTGTTATATAAAGGAAGCCCGAATCAAATTAAAATTTTGAGGGAGCCCCACATGAATTACAATGTTACTCAATTCGAAGAAAAAAACGAACCAGTGGATTCTGTTTTGGGAAATTACTTTATTGAGTTAGAACCAGGAAATTACCAAGCAGAAGAAGCCAGCGACAAATCAGACGCTCGGCCTAATCTCCTTCGGTTTTCACAAGCTGATGAAATCGATTGTAAAATAGTAGGTTTAGCAGTAGAAGTAGATGTAAATTCCCGCACAATAGCTAGTGATTTCTGGACACTTTTTTTTGACGTATCTAAAACGTTAGAAGGGTCAGGAGCCGGTTGTGTCCTGATTGACCCCAAGAAGAACAAACATTTTCTTTTATGTAGGTTATAGTTTGAATGTACAAATAACACAGCTGAATATGAAGCGTTGGTTCAAGCTCTAAGGAAAGCAATTGAATTAAAGGAAAATAATTTGAAAGTGTTTGGAGATTCTGAAATAATTGTAAAACAAATTCGGAATCAAATACATTGCATTTCTCCTCATTTAAAAGCCTATCAAAATGAAGTTTGGGATTTACTCAAATGTTTTAATGCATTTAATATTGTATCAATCCCAATACTTAAGAATGCAACAGCTGACTTGTTGGCTACGTCAGTTGCAAGGCTTCTGCCCTCTAATAATCAGTGCTCTGTTGAATTGCTTTTCAGGCCCTCAGTTCTAAATATGATTACCAACCTACGAGTGTTCGATGACGATCAGCAGATTATAGAATTCTTAACAAATGATGAGACATTCAAAGGGGCAATTATTGACGACGAAGAACATCAGGCCGAGCTGAAATTCGATAATTTCATCCCTAAAGGAGTCATAACTTTAGAACGGATGTTTGATTTAAATGAAAAATTTAGAAGACCAGCAAATGTGAAGACTCATAGCTCATATCTACAGTTCGAATTGATTAATTTGGGGACTGAGATGAAGCCTAAATATGTGAATCTTGGAAAATGTTGTTCACCAGCTGAAAAAAATCAGTTCATCGCTCTTTTTAAACAATAAAAAGATGTTTTTTCCCGGACATATGAAGATCTGAAGACATACGACACCAGCATTATCCAGCATGTTATCCCCATCAAATATGGAGTCAAACCTTATCAGCAGCCTTTAAGGAAGATGCATCCAAAATTGGAACCTCTAATCCAGAGTGAAGTTAAGAAATTATTGGATGCTAGAATCATTTTTAAGGTGAGACACTCAGAATGGGTTTCGAATCTGGTACCAATGAGGAAGAAATATGGGGAAATCAAGTTATGTGTGGATTTTAGAAGCTTAAATCGTGCCTCATAAAAAGACAATTATCCTGTTCCACCCATGGAGCAACTACTGCAAATGGTTTCAGGTTCTGAACTATTCTCTTCACTAGACGGATTTTCAGGTTACAATCAAGTGTTGGTAGTCGAAGAAGACAGATTGAAAATGACCTTCAGGACCAAGTGGGGAACTTTCGCTTACAGAAGAATGCCCTTTGGACTTATAAACGCTGGGGCTAAATTCCAGAGGGCTATGGACATAACTTTCCGTGGTTTGATTGGCCACAGTGTTGTAGTATATCTCGATGACATCACAATATTCTCGAAGAAGAGAGAAGGACACGTGTTTCATCTAAAGCATGTGTTTCATCTAAAGCATATTTTTGAATGCTACCGGAAATATGGTATCTCACTAAACCCCAAGAAGTGCATGTTCGCTGCTACGGAAGGTAATTTGCTGGGTCACGTGGTTTCAAAGAAAGGGATCTCCATAAACCTAGAAAGAATCAAAGCCATTGAACAGATTCCCCTACCCCATAATAAAAAGGGCATGCAATCATTTATGGGGACAATAAACTTTGTGCGAAGGTTTGTGCCAGATTTCGCCCAAATTGTTAAACCTTTGCAGCAAATGGTAAAGCAAAGTGTACAATTCAAGTGGACCGATGTTGAGAAGAATGCATTCAATAAGATTAAAACCGCTGTTGCGCGTGCTCCCTCCCTCAAAAGCCCGGATTTTGATAAAGATTTTATTCTATACACTTTCGCATCCGATGATTCGCTAGCAGCTGTGCTTACCCAGAAGGAAGATGGGGGAGATGAGTTCCCCATATCTTTTATGAGCACTGGTCTGCAAGGGGGTGAATTGAATTACCCGGCTATAGATAAACAAGCATACATAGTGTTCAAACCGGTGAAACAATTCAGGCCCTACATACTAAAGAACCAGACCAAGATAATTGTCCCACACCTAGCTGTGAGGTCTCTTTTCGTACAGAAGGAGCTAGGAGAAAGAAGGGGCAATTGGGTAACAACTCTTCAGGAATATGACCTCGAATTCAAGCCAGCTTCTATAGTTAAAGGGAAAGGGTTGTGTAGACTGATGACTGAAAATAGGAGCAATGAATAACATGCTTGGGAAGACGAAGCCGAGTTACATTTGATGGATGTATGTCCTCTTTTCACAGATCCTGAATCTTGGTATCGAGACCTTGTGCATTACCTTCAGATAGGATCATTACCAGAACATTGGAATTCTAAGCAAAGAAGAGTCCTGCGTCTTAAATCAGCCTCATATCAAATTATTGAAGGAATATTATTCAGAAAAAAATTACGAAGGAGTTCTTCTTAGATGCTTAGAGAAAGAAGACGCAAAGAAGGTAATGACAGAGTTGCATGATGGGCCTGTTGGGGGGTATTTTTCCAGAGATACTACAGCTCACAAAATTCTTAGAGTCGAATACTATTGGCCTACACTTTTCAAAGATGCACATGCCCATGTTAGAAAGTGCGACATTTGTCAAAGGTGTAGTGGAAGACAAGCTAAAGCAGCAGGACCATTGAAGCCTGTGATAATAACAGAGCCTTTTGAGCAATGGGGTTTAGATATCATTGGGGAGATAAAGCCAAATTCCTCCCTACAACAAAAGTATATTCTGACAGCAACCGACTACTTCACTCGCTAGGTCGAAGCCATCCCGTTGTGCAAAATAAATGAGGATGCGGTCATAGACTTCTTGCAAGACCACATTATGACCAGGTTTGGAGTTCCAATTTCTTTAGTTTTTGATAATGCTACTTATTTTTCCTCAATAAGATTAACTGCTTTTGCTCATGAGAAAGGGATAAAGTTGCATTACTCTGCTAATTACTATCCACAGGGAAATGGCTTGGCTGAATCTACAAACAAGAATCTGATTAGGATTTTAAAAAAGACGGTGATAGAAAATCAGAGGAGTTGGCACTCCGCATTACCAAACACCCTTTGGGCTGATAGAGTCACCCCCAAATCTTCGATAGGAGTGTCTCTATATACCCTTGTGTATGGTAAAGAGGTCATTCTACCCCCCAATATCATGCTACCCTCTTCCATAATAGCTCAGGAATCTAGAGGATCAGATAAAGAAGTCTTGCAAATGAGGATATGTAATCTCCTGAAGGTAGAAGAGTCCCGATCTAAAGCCAGAGAGCGCTTTAAACAACAATAAGAGGTAGTAAAGAGATGGTTTGATAAGCACAAGGCAAGAACAATAGATTTTGAGGTGGGAGATTTGGTTCTCAAGTGGGACCACCCCCATGATGAGAAAGGAAAGCACATGAAATTTCAATAGTTGTGGGTGGGTCCCTTTCAAATTGCGGTAAAGCTTGGCCCCTTAACTTTTAAATTGCAAGATTTATAGGGGTGGGAAGAGAACTTACCAGTAAATCGTTTAGTTCTCAAACCTTATTTTTCCTGAGTTTTGTTTGTGTTCTTCTATCTTGTATATAAATAATTTGACTTGGTCGTTTACTTTGAGTCATGTGGTTCGGTTTTGTTTAAGTCTAAAATTTTGATTGATTTCAATAAAGGATGCAAACTCATGGTCACATGGAGAACATCAGAATTTTGGAATGATTAAAGTTCTTGGGTATAAGACCGTGTATCATTGTTCATCCAAAAGAATTTCTTCTATTTTAGCAGTTTTCTCGAGTGGCTATGTACACACTGAATTCTTGCTTAACCCTTGTAAAATAAACCAGAATCAAAGGGTCTGGAATACTATTTTGAGGCTCCATCCATATCACATTTAAAATTTCCTAGGGAATGACAGCAAAAGGCCCATGGAAAGTAAGCAGGGTAAACATTATATTATATATAAATGATCCCATGCCAAGGATTGAATTCCAAAAGGCAGATAAGAGTCGAAAGCTCCTATGAAAGCATTATATATCAAAACAAATGCAGAACCATATAAGTACTAAATTGCCAAAAGTTCCTCTCCGTCCGTGAGCTGAAAAGTTAATACATCTCTCACACAAAAGGACACTATGGATAGAGGAGCCTGAATCAAAATTCAGAAAGAAAGGCATGCAGGAGGACTCATATGAAAAGGACAAAAGTTCAAAAGCACAAAAAGTGCAAAATGGAATGGGAATGAGGAACAAATGGATATTTCTGTTTACCATATGCTACAATCCTGTGGTGTCCAAGCTGGAAGCTACCTGAAGACAGAGATAACAAATGAAATTCATCTTTTGGCCTCAAAAGAGTTATCTTGACTTGAAAAATCTTGGTTTCCACTCTCCTAAATTGGACTATCATCAATGATTAAAAGTACATATATTTGCCATTTGAGAAATCTAGATATCTGGAAGAATTCAACAGGTTCGTTTGTTGTTAAATAGTTTGTTACTCAAGAAGTAATCGTCCAGAGATCTAGGTTCACCAAGTAGTCGCCAATTGTTGCAGCCGCAACTGTTTCCCCAAATTTTCAAATTTTGGACCCCCTTGTTAATTTTCAGCATTGCCTAGAATCGTTTGGATCCATGAACTCTTTCTGTTTTGCCATTTTGAGGTTAACTCTCTTCTTGTTTTTGAAAAATTGCTTATGTTGAAACTGCTTTGGGTTGCGGGATTTAGAGTTTGGTTTGTTTCCCCTTTGAGCTGCGATTTCTGGTTTTGTTCTCGGGGGCTTATTTCTCATGCTAGCCACTATTTCGAAGGCCATTTAAACAACGTCATAGCCATGTTTCCTTAGGAAGCCTTCGTCACGGAAATTGAAAGATGATTATTCTGCAGAAGGATCATGATTTCTCCATTGTTGCGTCGAATTGTTGACTTGTTTAGAATATCGGATTTTGGTCGAGGTTGAATCAAGACATTTGGTATTTGTAAAGCCATTGTTTCGAAAGTGAAACAGAATTTTTGGACCGATGCGAAACTTCAAGTTGATCCGAACACTTAGTGTTTTTCATTGATCTGGCATCATAGCAAAAGTTATGTTTTGGATCGTAGGTTGTAGTCTGTTTATCTTCCGCCCTTGCGGCTCCCAAAGAAAACTAGGTATCCGCCATGTAAATGCTCCGCCCGTCGATGCTTTGTCGGGTTTTCACCGCTTGTCTGTAGCCTTTCCTCTTCCGCCCTTGCAGCTGTGTAACGCACTAATTTTTCGATGTTGATGTCTTTTTGCTCACCTACTGGGAACTTTTCCTCCCAGATTTTAGGTTCTGGCTTTTTCGACTCCGATAATCTTAACGGTCCCGCGGAGCTCGTTGCCTGTTTGAGATCCACTGATGCGGCTGCAAGTGAGACTACCCAGCCGATGTTTTGGTGTTTTAAGTCGTCGATCAATTTTTCTCTTTCCGTCATTTGTGAGTTTTTTTTTAAAGCCCTGTGTTGGCGAGACAGTGTTTCTGATGCTTGTTAAGGTTTTCATAACAAGAGTGCAGTACAAGGCCTTTTTTGATAGCTAGTCGTTTTTTTAATATTGCTGGAGTTTATTGAAAAAATGCAGTCCTAACTAATGATAAATGTCGTTTAATTGCAGACAGACTCAAGATATTTTTACAAATTACTACTGTGAAAAGGCATAGCTGGGAGACGGAGCAGCAGAAAATTGGCTGAACAGTGTTAGGCAAAGTTTGTGCTGAAATCAACGGGATCTCAAGGAGGACAAATAAAAGACAAGGCAGAATCGATGATGACAAAATCCCAGGCTTGGAAAGATCCATCAGTTGCCGAGCAGATCCCATTTTGTTAAGTACTCATGAGTTGAAACTTGAAAACATAACGCATGGAGTGAATCACGAGTACTCACGGAAAAGACAAAATGGTGATCTTCGACGGTTTTGAGGATCCCAAAGGTCACACGATTGGGGCAGCCCAAGGGGTTGGCTCATTTGGTTTAAAAATAGGACAGTTAGAGTTTACAAGGTCTTTTTCCCTGGAAAAACTTGTGAAATATTGTTTGTAAGAGGAACTACTTCGTTTTACAATAAGAAATTTCAAATTTTTCCTATTGGAGAAGGTGCTATGTGGAATGTTTCAATGTGATGAAATGAACAATGTTGAAGGGGAACTATTTCATTTTCAACTGTGTTTCATTAACTGTGAGAGCGTTCTAACTTTCTGAACCTATGTTCTTGCTGGAATGTTCTCTAGTATATTCTGTGATATTTTCCACTATGAGTAATGGAAGTTTTAACTGTTGATGAGCTATCTTGTCGTGTATAATTTTATTCATGTTTATATGTTTGGTTCTAGGAACAGCTATCTGTGATTTGCCATAACATGTGAACAGTATTACATTACTCATGAACTAATATCTAGCTCTCTAGAAATAGCCTAGTTAGTATTTATTTGCTTGTTGTGTGTGTGATTTAGATGCTTGAGAATTTAAGACGAGAGGTAAGAACATGCGCATCACATTGTGAATACTCCTTGCATTCTTTATTACTCTGCATGTTAAGTAGGCACTTGCATATCATCCTTTAAGTCAAAATACAAAAATATATACGGTGGACCGGGCCGCAACCGGTAAAACCTTTTATTTTTTGTTACTCGACCTACGGTATCCAGACCGCAAACCGGACGGATTCCCTATACCAAACACTCACGGGCTAGTTGGGAACGTTGACTGGGGAGAATCCCTTGCTGTTGTTGCCTGTGATTTTCCAGGCCTAAAAAATAGGTTGTACCTACCAAATACAGTAGAAATCAAATTAACTTTTATCAATGAGTTACAGAAACGACCCTATTCAGGACATCTTGGATACCAGAAGATGATCATCATGATCAAAAATGACTTCTTTTGGCCTAACATGAAGAAAGAGGTAGTAGAGTACTTATTTCGTCGCATCAAATGCCAACAAGTAAAGGCCTTACACCAACATCCTGCAAGGTTTTTACGACCGCTACCCATTCTAGAATGGAAGTGGGAAATAATTAGCATGGATTTTATAACATGTTTACCTAAAAATTCCAAGCAGCACGACTCAATCATGGTCGTAGTCTATAAATTAAGTAAAGCATCTCATTTTATTCCATTAAAATCTACTTATAAGGCTGCTAACATCGCAGATAATTTTATGAAAGAGATTTTCATATTACATGGCATACCAAAGGTAATAATCTCAAATAGAGATGTAAAATTTACAGCAAATTTCTAGAAAGCATTGTTTAAAGGACTAGGCACACAATTGAATTTCAGCACTGCATATCATTCGCAAACAGATTGGGCAGACTGAAAGATTAAACCATGCCCTAGCGGACATGCTTAGAATGTATGTGATGGACAAACCGGGGAAGTGGGAATACTACTTACACTTGGTGGAATTTTCTTACAATAATAATTTTCAAGTATCAATAGGTATGAGCCCTTTTGAAATTTTGTATGGACGCAAATGTAATACTCCAATTTCTTGGAGCAGTCCAGTTGATAGGTTAATTTTAAGACCTGAATTATTAAAGGATATGGAACAAACCGTGAAACATGTACAACAAAATTTGAAAGCTGCCTAAGACATCCAGGAAAGCTATGTCAATTTAAAAAGAACTCCTAGAGAGTTCCACGTAGGTGAGCATGTTTATATAAAGGTAAATCCCAAGAAAATATCTTTGATATTGGGAAAGTATGCAAAGTTGGAACCCAGGTATTGTGGGCCCTTCAAAATTTTGGCCAAAGTAGGTCTAGTTGCTTATCAATTATCCCTACCACCTGCTTTTAAAGTGCATAATGTTTTTCACATTTCCATTTTGAAGAAATATGTTCATGATGCTACTCATGTGATTGATTGGAATGTTATATAGGTGGAACCCGAAGGAGAGTTCTAGGTGGGACCAGAGCATATACTCAATAGGAGAGAACTTTTACTTTGGAATCGTACAATCGTACAATTCAAGGTGCAATGGAAGCACCTTAGTCCAGAAGAATCCACTTGGGAATTGGAAAGTTATATGTAGGAGGCATATCCGATCCTATTCCAAGATGAAGAAATGGAAGAATAAGACAGAAATTTAAAAACACTGAGGATGGTTTTATCCTCTAAGGGGAGGTGTATGTAATTCACCAAGATTTAATAATTTATTATTAAATTCTGCTAGAATATTTTATTTTATTATTTTAAATATTTTTTGACATAAAGTAAAAAATAAAACAAATGTAATATATTATTCTTTTATTAATAAAAGATACTGAAGGGGACATAAATGAAATATATGTTGAAGAGTTTTTGTTGACCCACAAGTGGAAAATACAAGCAGTTGTATCTCATGAGTGAGAACTCAAGGTGCGGGAGGAATCTTCCCCAAAATAAGGTCACAACTCTTTGTTGAGTGCTAAAGAGGAGGCCCATAAATTACCAAGTCCTAGGAAAAATACTATATAATATTATTTCCATTAGCAAGCAAGAGAATAGCATTGGACTAGGATTGAAATGAGATGGAACATTAAGTGTATTTTTCTCGTGTGGTTCAGGGAACAAGCTCAAGGGTTCTGGAGTAAGTGAATTGGATGCTCTAGGAGTTGGTTGGGAGGAAAAGCTATTCCATTTATGTTTTCCTAGCAATGGTGCCAGGTTCTTATCCTATTGCTTATTATTAAATCTAGTTACAGTAGGATGTTCATCTTACTTTGAATTGTACCTATATTCTTTTAGGCATAAATGTTTTATGCATCTGCATAGGACAAATATCTATCATGTATCTAAATAGATTGTAGATTTGTTACAGTTCAGCATCCATTCCTATTATTGAAACTAGATATTCTTTTATGTATTTTATTCATGTCTATAAAACATCATATTTCATTATTATGTATATCAGATCAGGCATCCATACCTGAATCGAAGATAGATAGTAATGCGTAATAATTAGTAATTTGAACATAAACTACTTTAGCTCTAGTTATTCTTTTCTGCACTGGATTCGAATCTAAACCCTCACTTATTTGATTATTTTAATGTCTGTAAATTATTCATTCTTAACTAATCTCATAGTGTATTAGTTAACTTACGATCAAGGTAGATAGAGATAACATTCTCTAGTAATTATCACAAAATTACAGATAGAGGATAAAAACAAATAAGATCGAATATTACAGTCAATTATTTCACTATGTAACACAAATTTTATAGATCAAGAATGATAGATCAGGATCCATAGTGATCTTAAGGAATTACAATAAATACCCTATATGTGTATATGAATAATATACATTATATACTATGCAATATATATATATATATTCATCAAAATACAACTGTATGCAATTTACGAATTATACCTTATCTAACCATTCAAGTAGAGAAGTGTAATGTTATGGGATCTGATGTACATATCTGAACACTATTTCTGCTGCAAATTTAATTAAAATTCTGATATAAAACTTGCATACATTTAGTCAATTTTTGGACTAGGCAGATAAAGGTATTTTACTCAGAGATTCATAGGCATGGCAGTGGGAAAACTGAAGCAATCAAGGAAAATTTCAGGACATATATATCATCTTCCCTAACACATTTATATCAGTTACCATTTAGGTTTTAGAGTCATCTATGTTGAAACTTACTCCCACGCTACTGGGTCACCCAACCGTGAAACTAGGAAGATTCCTTCAGGTCCTTTCGACTAGAGGCTCGGGGAAAAGTAAAGAGATGTTATCAGACATTTATAAATCATCCAATAAGGTCTTGGACAGTTCAGAACAGTTCTGGACAAGTTTGGGAATTTTAGGGGAGATTTGGAAGAATTTGGTAATTTTGGCTTGGTGAGGCCCTGCGTAGTGGAGGCTGCTCAAACCTTGTATGAATCCAATAAATTTTCTGATTTAATTTTTGTATATACATAGGGGTCATTTATTGACATATAACAATTTCTGTAATCGAATTTCAGTGAACAAAACTCTCATAATAAAAGAAACTGCGAAACTAGTCAATTTTAACTAGTTATCTAGCTAGGGTGTACAGTAAAGCATGGAATTCATATCAAAATTAATTCAGTGCATAGAGTGTAATTTATAAGAGACTAATACATATTTAATTAACATATTATATCACTCATAATCATGCTCTTTGCCATCACTCATTTACTAAATCAATAAACTGATCAAAACCCCTCATTTTAATGACAAATTAAGCTCATCCATGGAAGACTTGATATGTGAGGTTATTGGACAGAATCCTTACAATATTACAGATATTTTAAACATATTTTTATTTTATTATTCACATAAAATATAAATGGAGGACTAACCACTCCAAATGGTTCTCAAAATAGTGGGCAGGAGGGCCAGATTTGGCATCAAGATGGATGGGACCGTAAGTGAAGCATCCACTTCACTAGATCTCGAATTCACTATGGAGAATGGCTACAAAATTCATCTGATATGATCTCATGGTTTTTTTCATGAGCACTCCAACACCTGCAAACGGAAAGAAAGGGAGGACAAAGAGTGGGGAAGGAAGGATTTGGGGAACATCTCCCAAAATTCTGAGGCATAACACTCACAAGAAGTTATGCTTCACATAAAAACAAATCAATAAACATCCATACTGAGTAATAGATATCCCCCTATCTTTTTATAAACTTCTGGTGACTTGTTTAGCGGGTAGGTGACCTGTGAGGGCAAGACATCCACATAGAAACCCCTAACCCTAGCCACATATGTGCCATCCTTGATTAATTCACAAGTAGGGAACCTTGTGAGTTGTTTCCCTATCTATGTCCTTCATCTAACTTGTAAACTGTGCCCTCCTTAGGCCCATAGTTGTTGCTTTTATCTATGAAATTTTTTTCTGCCTTTCCTGCTTTTGTGCTGAGCCTCCAAAAAGGAAATTGCACCTTCCTTAGTCAATTGTTTCCTTCTTTTCCCTATAAATTTTTTTTCTGAATTTCCTTCTTTTGAGACTGAGCCTCCAAAAGGAAACTATACCCTCCTTTGGTCTGATGTTTCCTTTTTATGTCTAACTGCTTTTGTCATAGCTTTTAACACTTTCCTTCTTCCTCTAACTACTTTATTTTTTCAGTCTTTTGTCACTTTCTAAATCTCCTCCTTTTCAAGTTGACTTTCCCATTGCGCCCTTCTGACATGGAAAGCTCAATTCCACATGTTATTTGCACAATAGTTAATTAATAATAAAAATTAAACTAAGTATAATCCTCATAGATAATGTTTTGACAAAATTCCCTATGCTAGAGTAATTAATGTCACTGTGATGTCACTTGGAACCCCTAGGAGTTTTGGCATGGTCAACACTTTGGTGATCAAAATTGAGGGGACATGACAAGAAGCGTATTCATCCTATATAATATTAAACTAATAGTCAACAATCGGATTCAAGGCACCCATTAAATTATATTTTGGTTCACATCCAACCGCGGGATAAAGACATTAATTACTACAGACAAACGCTCAACTATTCACAACAACGAATCTTGCAAAAACCAAGGTATGGTAGTAATACCATTGAAGGATGGAAACCATTGCAATGGTGTATCATAAGAATATATTTATTAATTAAAATCAAATCTATTTGTGCATATGCTGAATCAACAAGTGAATCCCATCAATTCTAATACGTGGCAATAAGCCCATCATAGATGGCAGTCGAGTATTTAAAATATAGTATCCATATCTAAAATGAATTTATACAAAATCATATGCAAACATAACATATAACCACGATATCAATTTATGACAGAATATTTCACAAAAATTGCAAATACCCTATTGGTCGTATTAAGAGGTATAAAACATTGTCAGAAATTAAAACATGATTCACAACCATGTGTCTGTAAGACCATTTGATGGAATCACCATTCTGTTTAAACAAAAAAACTCCATTAAATTTAGTAAAGTTATAGGTGGTGGTAAGTCCTTCCACGATGGCTCCCACAAAACCCTTTTAAACATTAAAGAAATCTACAATGCTCATAACCAGCAACAAAATTGAATGCGGGAGAAGAGAGGATGTAAATCCCTATGCCAATTAGGGTTTAAACCCAAAAGGGAAATAAAAAACATTGTAACTTATCTTGTAGAAAGCCAAAGCCTGAATTCCATCACGACCCCTTTCCATGGTCAAGGAGCCACATACATAACAAAGTAAAACAATCAACAAACGATGGAAAATGTTAAATGGATATTTTAAATAGAATAATAAGTTTAACGTTTCTTACCTTGGCGTTCTAAGATGCAGGCCTAGGAGGAGGTGACCCTGTCTCCATCCTCACCAGCGCTCTCAGCCCTACATCCAACCGACCAAAGTAAAAAATTAAACATTGTAAGGAATTTTTTTAAACGTAATAATAACCTTTGCTTACTTGCTTGCCTGGTGGAGTTGTAGAGAGGGCCAAGAGTCGACTCCTCTGGGATTCCCTTATCCCTCCTCTACTTGTATCAAAACAATGTAGTATCATTGTTTGCAGTGAAATGACTTAAATTACTCAATAAACACTTTGCAGAGTTAAATAGTTGGTTCGTACCCAGTGATGCCAGTTTCGAAGTTGAAGACCATGACTGGGTTCGTTCAAAGTGAAGCAGCAAGTTACAGGTGGCCGTTGGAACCATGTAAAGAATAGGTACACCTTCGGAAGCAACAAGGTAGAATGCCATTAAAACTGTGGGCAAGTTTCACACCCAAAACCCCATAAAATTTCCATTAACATAGAAGATCCTTCGCTCTCTTATTTTACATACCAAACAACCAAACAATGAAAGGTTTAGGAAAAACAAATGAGACATTAACCCTTTTGAAACCCTAGCAAGCATGTTGTATAGGTGGACAACTGAGATGCATTCTCGGGCCAGCCTTGAAATCCTGGTTGCGCTGTCAACTCATAACCAGGGTAGCACCATAAATTCGCAAGTCAACCAAGGTACAAATCCTTTTAACCATCATAATTCATGACCATTTTTAATCATATCACTTCAATCATTGTTTCAAGCCAAAGATCAAACCTTGGGTTACACCTCATAATCATTAACATATAACCATATAAATCATAACCTACGAATCATTACCTTTATGCCAAGACCCAACCATAGGGAAAACCATAATCATATTGTTATATATTATAAACTTGCAAATCAAAGTCACTAATCCAGGTAGTATTAACGTATTCGCATGAGGACCTAGGCTAGACATTGGATCCTTCTTTAATTATGTTTAAACATTGCACTTAGGACCAAGGTTATACCTTGGGTCCCTTAATATTATTACATCAAAAAAATATGGGGTCAATACCATACACATGGTCTCCCCTATATTGTCGCATGCACATAGGGTATCTTTGCAACGAAGACCCGAACTTATCCTTATGGCCGAGCAAGGATTTAATAGAGAGAACAAGATAAATGGAACAAAAACATCACATGTAGGTTTGACAACAACCTAACGATATTTTTCAGTAAACATCCACGTTTGTACAACCTGTCATATATCAGTAAAGTTTGTATAAGCAACTGTACAAAACCATAACATATGTTTTATACCATAGAAGCAAAATACATTAACGATGTGTCTATAGATATATGTTATATCATTTTTTATGGATTTTTGAGGTACATTACATCGAGCCTAGTCAAAATAACACAAAGCATGGAGATGGATCCAAAACAATCATGGAAATAGGCCTGAAAAAGTCCAATAGTGTTGTTTATAAAGCATTGCATGGGGGGGAGATGTAACGGGTTCAAGGGAGATGGGTGACATATGCCACATGGAGTTGTGGGCCCCACTTGGTTGGGTGTGCCACTTATGGCGTCTCTCACCTAGTATATAACAAACAATTAATTACTAAGCTACTCTAGCTAGTGTAATAAAGATAACTAAATACACATTATCACATATTTGTTTGGTTGTAAATAAGTCAACAAAGATTAAATTTATAGTCTTAGTAATAATTTATACAAGGATCACATCCCATTGCCTCATATAATGGAATTCATGGGTATAAGTAGTTATATAAAAGTCATTATATGTGTTATTTGGGTTCATAAGTTGACCCTCAAACACTCTCAAATAGGGAGTAAACTATGGAACAACTAAATTTCCCTTGCTTTTTTAAAATTTGGTAATTGGCATAATAACAAGCTAAATACAATGTTCAAATTGCAATTTGGAATATCTAGGTTAGTTAAAAATATGCTTAAACCCATAGGATGTGGTTATCCATTAAAAAAATTATAAAGTATGGTAGATAAATTTGTGGTTTTAAATTTTCATCAAATTTAATATGAGAATGTCACCAAAAAATATGGGTATGGTTACAAAAAACGAGAACTAAAAACACAAAAAAACATGTTTGACTTAAAATTGATCTAACGCCATCAAATAATTAATTGTGCTTCTTACTAATTTATATTATTTCAATACAAGTATTTTTTCACAATTGAAAGTACAACTTTATACTATGTAAAGTTCTGTCATATATATATCAGAGAATTCAAAAAGGTCCAAAGACTGCAAAAAAAACTTCATTCGACAATCAGAAAATAGATCATATGTTCAAGATAGACACCCTAAAATACGAATTGACAACACCTCATAAGTTCAGTACAAAATCCATACTACCACCCATTCCATAGTCCCTAAGATCAATCAACATATGTGCTGCTACAAAGGAAAGAAAAATGAAAATCAGAAAATACTCATTTTACTAGAGTCTATAAGACACCCCTCAGAAGTTCCTTCCCAATTAATAACACTTCCCCCATAACCAATGGATTTCTTGGAAAGACCATCAACCTGCTTGTTGTATTCATGATAAATATGGAGGAAGGAAAGGTGGTTAAAAATCCCAAACAATTGCTTGACACGGCCCAACCAGTGATGTAAATCCACAGATTGAATAGTGTGAACCTCATTGGCCCAATCCACAATAACCTTGGAGTCCCCTAGCACCAAGAAGCCTAAAATGTGCTTCTTCCATGCAAACCATAACAAAGGCCATAAGGACAGAAGTTCAGCTTTAGTATTAGTGCCCAATCCTGCATCCATTGCGAGCTCTCCAGAACTCCCACAAAATGGCCATAAGGTGGACTATAATAAAAGGAGTATCCTTCACCCAGTGCTTAATATTTATTTATACATAAATGGGACCCCAATTCCATGACAGGTTTATACAACAAAAAAATATACCAAACCTCTTAGGAAAAAGGACAGTCACCATACGAATGCTCCGTCGACTACAGAGCTGATGAGAAAATAAAACATCTGTCTGGAGATGAGTAACCTCTGTATTGTAGAGAATCCCATGTCAAAATCATCTGATCAAGGAAAATCCAAGTGAAGCATTTAATCTTACAAGGTAGATTCACTTTCCATACTCCAAAATACCACCAACGAGAGTTTTGCTGCCACCTATGTTTAACCAAATATTCATAAGCAATTTTAGTCGTGGCATTACTAGTCTTCTTATTAAATGACCAAACCAATCAGTCACTATACTCTGTCAATACAACACCATCCAAGTAAATAAGGTTGACATACTTATCCCACTACAAATCCAAATCCCCTTGCAAACTAAGAGCCTCTGACGAAATCCACCTAGGTTTCATCTCCTCACTAGACACAGACGCCTATTTTAGGACCACAATTTTCCTATGATTTAAATCAAAGATAAGGCCACATGATAACCTATAACAGTGTAGCATACCCACAATCGGATCAATCCCAATATAAACTTGAATCCCTCTTCCAACTTACCAACAAATATCCCTCTTCCAAATGGCCAAGGAATTAGAAGCGTTGATATGAGCCTCAAACAACCAAATCTCCTAAGGCATTCTTCTTAAATACTTTGCCTTTAATACATTCCCCCAGATCCCAGGGACAGTGAGACCCCTCCACTGAGTTTTTTGATCCCCCTACCACCCCACATCTTTGGTTTAGATAAATACCCCCCACCCTAAAATATGTACCTTGGAAAACTTCTGTGTACCATCCCACAAAAAATAGAACATTATTTTTCTAATTCGCGCAATCACCCCCTCAGGAACCTTAAGCATTGAGAACCAGTAGACTGGGGTGCATAGAAGTACATATGTAATCAGGACGTATCTACCCCCAAGAGTCAACCACCTCTAATTCCATTTATTCATACCCCTCTAAGATTTCATTATAATCCAACAACATCCCTCCCTCTTGTAATTGTTGTGCTTAAGGAAAAAACTTAGGTAAGTAATTCCGTAATAAACCTGCTGCATCTTAAAAGGATTAAGGAGAGAGAGATCATCAATTAACCTTTAATCAGTACAACAATATATAACAAAATACTTTAGAGGACTTAAAGACATTCCCGATGCCCCACAGAATAAATCAACCAAGTTCTTAATATGGGTCCATTCAAAGAGAGAGCCATCTTCGAATATCAAAACATCATCAACAAAGAGTGTATGAGTCAGGAAAAGTGAGCCAAACTGATGCAGGACTATATCCCTAAGCCTGCATTATCTGTTTCAAGCAATGGTTAGCTAAAACCATAAGTTCAATCTTCAATATCTCCATTCAGATTTCACATAATACGCAGGGTTTTACATGGGTCTTTTCTCAATTACTCTCTCATCAGAGATGCTTTTAATACACCATCATTTCCAGAACTATATGCATCCCACATGAAATTGATAACATTTAGAAAATCCCAATATGTAGCAGGACTATACTAGTGCTAATGGGAATTGAACAATAGTTAACAAAACACCCTAATGTTACCATACCAAACTTGGGAACATCAACCTAAAATGGGGCTTCTCAATGTAACTTCGATCAACAGCTTACCAATCTTTCAGCAATTTTGACTTATGCATAACTATCCCAAATCTCAACGCGGCGTTCCAAATAGCATCTCATCTTAATGAGCCTTCCATCTTTGTTTTCTTTTACCTAAGCTATTGTTTCAACGCTATGCCCATAATAGGCATGGGATTCTTTCAATTTACAACCCAACTAAATGTGCCAAGAACACACAGAGCACACAGATATCTGATAAGACCATCAATTTGGATTCTCAATATTCACATTAAGCCATGAAAATACAGAGTACCCACATTACAATCGCATTCTCCACCAAATCTCCATGAACACTATCCTCTCTTCTTCATAAACGAAAACTGGTTATTCTGGTTATTTCATTCCTCACCAATGGTTCAACCAAATGTAAATTGATGTTCCATCAAGGTTACACATAGACAAGCGTGAATTCCCAGATAAATGAATATTCATCAAAAGTTTAGACATTCACAAATATGCATAAACACACACAAAAAATTATGTGTCTTCTTGCATTTAAGAGAATGAAACTATACATGCTCAGAACCCTAATCAATTCTTCTATGGCCTGACTCTTCTCTGCTTGGCCATCCCTTCCAAAAATCCTCATACGATTACATTAATACCTATATAATCTCTTGTCTCAGTTCATCAAAATCCTAACAAACTTCCTAAATCTCTCGTAACTAATTCCTAAAATAAGCATTCAATCCTATCCATATAAATGATTCATGACTTGAACATTAATGAATTCTTCCACCTAGTGCAGATTCAGTTACAATGAATCATCACTCAACTAACTTACCCATTGCTTTAATTAGCACTTTATCAACTATTAGAACCTTCTAAATTTATCCTTTATAAACTATGAAGTTTTTACAATCAAACCCCTTTCATGGGAAAATGTCAAGACTCTAGATCTGAGAAACTCGAAGATTGTTCATGACAGCAAGATGCTCCTGCATCAGACTCCTGAGGTAGAAAGAATTCATGACCTCCTGGTCATGTAGCTAAAGTGATTTGAATTCACCAGGATCTCAAACTTTATGTTGCAGTTGTTCATTTTCTTTGCTACATCCTTTCTTTGTCAATGTCTTATGTCTTCGAGGATCCCAAACCTTGTGTTGTAACTCTCCACTTCTTTTAACGTCATTACAATTCACTGCTAGTCTTATATTACCAGGCTTACACACTTTACTCTGCAATTTAACATCACTTTTATCTGTAACCCCCTATTCAGTTAATGAGCTTAAACAATTTACCTTCTTACTCTATCCTCTGTACATTCTCTTGGAATGTTTCAGCATAAATTTCCACAATTCTTCAATCTCTTTATCCAGTGCATTTTCTATATGACAAACACCATCCCTTTGTGACTAGATCTGCTCTTGAATAAAATATTTATAGCCTTTCATCCAATCTTCCTCCTCATGCTTCTCTTCATAACCATATGAGATATGGAAATGTCCTCTCCATTGATATCCTTCAGAAATTATGGTTTATGCTTCCATTCCAACTTCACTTGCTATCTCATCAATCTGATGTTGCTTGTAATCTCTTACCTTTCTCATTTCACATACCATTTCATATTTCAAATTACATTTTATAACTTCAATTTCCTCATTGTCCTTTAAGACAATCTTCTGTTCCACAACTTCAAACAACATACCTCCATCATCACGAGACATCAGGGCCTCATTCTTCTTCACTCCAATCTTATCTTCATCATGATTATTCCAATTAGCAAGCACAAATGTTCCACTATGTTTTCTCTTTTTATTAATGTCCTTGACAATTTCCTCATCTCCATTCAATTCCCATTTTTCAACTTGAATTCCTACCCTTTGTTTTTCCAATCTATGTTCCAACAAATTTAATTCAAGCCACAGATCTACCATCTCTTTCGAAACTTCTCTCAACAGCTCTGCACAATCTTCACCACTTTCTTCTTCTGCATCAATTATCAACCAATCTTATTTATCTTGAATGTCTTCAAGATTAACATACCTAGGTAACTGATGTTCATCTACAGCAACACTCAGTAGCTGCTCTTCTTTGGAGTCAACCTACAATAACTGCCCAATATTTACAACATCTTTCACAGCATTTTTCAACAACTACTCCTTCTCCTCCTTCATCATAAGGTTATATGAACCTTCTTTCATCTCCTAAAAAACTAGAATTATTCTTTCCTCTTCTTCTGTGACAACATGAGATAGTTGTCCTGCTTCAGTATTTCCCGCATTCACACACAAAACATTAGTTTTAAAATCATGAGACTCTTCAGTACCCTTTGATGATTTCTTCATCAATCCTCTTAGCTGACTTCCATTGTCAGAACGCTCCATCAAATTCTTCTTGAATTCTATACCCATTTCATCATTTTTCCTAAGAAAACTTTATGATTCATATTCACATGAACAGACTTCTTTCTACCTTATCATTCCTTGTTCAAACTCAAATTTCTTAATCCCTCTATCCTTCCTCAAAGCTAATGAGTGTAGTCTTTGCTTCTACTGCAATGTAGACCATTGCACTTCCTTCTTTTTCATCGCCCATCCATAATACTCATCTTTATTACTCTCTTGAATCAACTTCTCTAGTTTATTGAATCTTTCTTTGATCTCAGTAAACTCTTTGTCATACTCCTTTTGACTTGTTTTATAAATGTCCTTCAGTTTAACATATTTCTTTATTTGGCGATAACTCTTCTTTAAATCTCTTATATGACTAGGAATAGTCATCTTCCTTTCTATATTTAAGACAGTGTTAGATGATTTTCTATCATCTCTCATGCTTGAGCAACCTGCAAACATACAATAATCATTAGTTTCAAAATCATAAGGCTCCATAGCCTCTTTTGTTGTCCCAAACATCAGCTCTCTCAACTGGTTCTCATCCTTCCAAGGTTCCATGAAACCTTTAGCTAGTCTCATGTCTTCATCCTCATTAGTACTTTCACTGAGAATAGACCCTTGTTTAGGTTCACATAAGTAAACCTCTTCCTCAACACATATCTTATGCTGCAACTCAACTCTTTTGAGTTCTTCCTTTAGTTGTATATGTGTCTTGTGTCTCAGCCTACTATGCAACAAACTCCACTTGATTCTTCTCTTCTGAAGAATATTCCAACCATATCTCTGGTCTTCTTCACTTTTGTGTAGCAGCTTCATTAGTACATTCAGTTGTACTTTCATCTCATTAAATTCACTATCAAATTCCTCATCACTCATCCTCTTCTTTATACCATTAACCCTGGCATCTTCTTTCAATCCCTTGTGGCTTCCCTTTAAGCCCTTTACATGACTATCAACATTCATCTTCTTCTCCTTCTTCGTGAGGCTCTCCATACTCTTTATGAGCTGTACTAAATCCTCTGCCATAGCAAGTATTTTCCACCTTGCTACAAATGCCTAATCAAACTTCTACTAAGTTCAATCTTTTGCCACCACTGGTTCTCTTCACTTAGAACCTTTTGAGCATTTTATTTTCTCTTTCTAGGATTTCCTCTTGCAATCACCTTCTTTTGAGAACTTCATTGTTCTTTTTCTATTCCAACTGAAGTCACAACACTTTTGTTGTGTAGGGTCCTACCACCACAACTTCTCTAATAGGGTGTCTCCTTACTTTCTATATCACAACTAACAAGTTGCATTCTTCTGCATATTGAATAACATTAATAGAAAGCATAATAAACTTACCACTTCCTCAATTGATTCTTCAACTCTGTATATTTAGACTTTGATTGAGTTGTCCTCCTTTTGCTTGTAAATTTCTTACTACAGAGCTCCTCACAGGTTCTTCCACTTTTCAAAAATTAAAACATGATCTGCTCTTTTAAAGGCTATTGATATTTTTCTCACATCATACATAACCCACTTAATTCTGTCACTATCCTTTTCTATGCAAACTTCATTTACTTCTCAAGATGAAACTTGAAATTCTTCACTACTAATCATCTCCAACTAAAATGCTAGTCTGGCTCTATTATTGCAGAAGTCTCCAGAAGCACTTCCAGTGACATCGATGCCCTTATAACGATGTTGGAATTTTCAACGATTTTTAGGAACCATTAGAAATACGTCTTTGCAAAGTTTTGTATTTATATTGGTCGAGTTTCCTTTTGGGATTTTTGTCTCTGGTTTGGGTTTTGAGGGTTCTAAAATTATTCATTACTTGTTTGGTTCATTGCAATTTTGATTACAATGGTGGAGGTCAACATAGAGAGCGGTGAGGAGGAGACTTTAGCTTTCCAGGCTATCGAACACATTACCTCTATTTTTCTTTTTAAAACCAATTCCATTCTACTTTCCTCACAAAGTAGTCTTCTTTGCTTACAGATTTCAATCTATGCAATTTTCAATCCTCTATTTCAGTGTAAATTGAAGATAACCGCATTTCCCTCAATCAGATTTCCAAACCTAAGCTACTGTAAGTTCTGAACATCATCATTCCAAAAAGAAAACAACTCATGTTCTGACTTCTTTTCCCAAAGAGCATACTGCTATGATACCAAAAATGATGCAGGCCTATAGCCTTAAGCCTACAGTATATGTTTCAAGCAATGTTTAGCTAAAACCATAAGTTCAATCTTCAATATCTCCATTCATATTTCACATAATACGCACGGTTTTACATGGGCCTTTTCTCATTTACTCTATCATCATAGGTTCTTTTAATACACCGTCATTTCCATAACTATATGCATTCCATAGGAAATTGATAACATTTCAAAAATCCCAATATGCAATAGGACTATACTAGCGCTAACAGGAATTTAATAGTAGTTAACAAAACACCCTAATGTTACCAGACCAAACCTGGGAACATCAACCTGAAACACAACTTCTCAATGTAGCTTTGATCAACAGCTTACCAATCTGTCAGCAATTTTTACTTATGCAGAATTGTCCCAAATCTCAACACAATTTTCCAAATAGCATCTCATCCCAATGAGCCTTCCATCTTCGTTTTATTTTACCTAAGTTGTTGTTTCAACGTTATGCCCATAATAGTCGTGGGATTCTTTCAATTTACAACACAGCCAAATGTGCCAAGAATACACAGAGCACACAGATCTATGATAATGCCATCGATTTGGATTCTCAAGATTCACATTAAGCCATGAAAATACGGAGTACCCACATTACAATCGCATTATCCACCAAATCTCCATGAACACTATCCTCGCTTCCTCATTAACAAAAACCAGTTATTTTGGTTATTTCATTCCTCCCCAGCGGTTCAACCAAATGTAAATTGATGTGCCATCAAGGTTACACATAGAAAAACGTGAATTCCTCAAATAAATCAATATTCATCAAAAGTTTAGACATTCACAGATATGCATAAACACACACAGAAAATGAAACTATACATTCTCAAAACCCTAACCAATTTTTCTATGGCCTAAATCTTCTCTACTTGGCCATCCCCTCTGAAAATGCCTGTAGGATTACATTAATACTTGTAGAAGCTCTTCTCCCAGTTCATCAAAACCCTAACGAATTCCTAAATCTCTAGTAACTAATTCCTAAAATAAACATTAAATCATATCCATCTAAATGACTCATGACTTGAACTTTAATGAATTCTTCCACCTAGTGCAGATTCGGTTACAATGACTCATCACTCAACTAACTTACTCATTTCTTTAATTAACACTTTATCAACTATTAGAACCTTCTAAACTTATTCTTTATAAACTATGAAGTTTTTACAATCAAAACCCTTTCATGGGAAAATGTCAAGACTCTAGATCTGAGAAACTCAAAGATTATTCATGACAACAAGATGCTCCTACATCAAAAACACCTTGATGCCTTTAATCAGTTGTTTGTCCTTATCCTTAAGTAGAAGTCTGTTGAAACCCTCAATGACAAGAAGGAAGATATAAGGTGAAAGAGGACACCCTTGAAGAATGCCACAAGAGACCTTAAAAACAGGTGACGAAGAACCATTAATCAGATCAACAAAACTTGTTGAAGTAACACAAGACATAATCCACTGAAAGGACCAGTCAACCTTATCATACGCCTTCTCTAAATCCAACATAAGAATGAAATCAAATAATTTTTTCAACTTCACCGAGTGCGTCACCTCCTAGACAATCCCAATAGCATCCAATATTTGACGATTGGGCAAAAAACCAAACTGCACAGCAAACATAAACCTACCCATGGCAGGTTTCAACCTATCAGCAATAATATTCGAAATTAGCTTATACAAGAGATTACATATTGCTATCGGTCAATATTCATCAAAGGAAACAAGTCTATCCACCTTCGGAATAAGAGTGAGAAAGGTGGTATTCAAGTTGTCTAGAATAAAGCCCGACCTTCTAGACTCCTCAATGTCTGGCACCAAATCATTAACCAAAAGGTCAAAAAAATTGAGGTAGAATTCCACCATCCATCCATTAGGCCCCAAACTCTTGTCCTTGGAAAAACATTTCAAAGTCTCATACACTTCACATAGAGATAGGCCCCCCAATAACTTCACAATCAGGACTATTGAGAAAAGTGGCATAATGCTTGATAGTTTCCAACTGATCACAAATGTTGGATGACTGAGGATCACTATAGAGTTTACAGAAATACTCATTTGCCACATACTTGATGGATTTGGTGTTAAAGACAATTGAATCCCAGTCATATTTAGCTTCCCAAATAGCATTGGATATTTGAAACTTATTGGCAAAGTTATCGAACAATTTCTTCCTTCAAACAGATAGCTCGACTCTTTTTCCTGAGAGTTTCTTCTTTGTGGGAAAGAATCATCTACTTGCGCATATATAACTCCTGCAAAGAATTTCTTTGGTCCTCAGAAAATAACTAGTTGTCAACAACCTCCTCCAGGGACTGTATAGAGCCTTCAACCTCACATAAGGAAATGTCAATTTCCTTCTTCATGTCCTTTTCCCAACAGATCACTAGTGGATGCAACTTGTTCAATTTAAAGATCAGCCTTTGCATCGGATTAAGATGATGCAGAACTTCCACTGATAACCGACCCCAATTCTCCACAAACAACTCATTTTAAGCATCCTCCTTGAGCCAAGATGGATTGAACTTAAAAGGATATGAAACATAGCCCTTGTCAATATCTAGTTGCAAAACTACAACCTTTTGGTCATGAAAATCCCGTAGAGTAGGCGCAAGACTGGTACCTTCCATGTTGATTACAGAGAGAATCTGGCATGAAAAAGCGATACAAATGCTTAGCAATCGCAACAACTCCACACCTACCATTCAACCAAGTGGGAGTCAAAACCACAGGAACCATGTTTTTACAAATGAGCATCCCCAAAGAGAGCCTCAAAGTAGCCATCCATAGGATCAAGGATTCATCCTTCCCCCCAGACCTCGTCTGAAGACTAGGTAAAGTTAAAATCACCTACAATAATGAGATTTGGAAACGAGAGAAGACCGTAAACCTTAACCACATCTCAAAAAAAAAATTGTGGGCAAAAGGACCATAAACATTGATAATATGAATAGGAGCATCAAAACCTTTTAATTTATTATCAAGTAGAATACCTGCACATGAATAATACGCTTTAAGGTAAGCCATAAGGGGGTTCCAAGCCACCAAAGTGCCCCCAGAGTGACCCATCGCATCACAAGCACTAACCCACCATCCAGGTCTCATACACAAGAAAAAATCACAAGCACTAGGACCCATGGACATAGTTTCCTGAAGAAGAACAATGGTTGGACAAAGAAGGTCAAGTAATTGTTTGAGTGCAACTCTTTTCAGGCCACTAACAAGCCCTCGCACATTAAAGGAAATACAATTCATCCAAATGAATGGGCTGTTGAATCTCTAAGAGCCCAACCAAAAAGAGTGGAAACATTAACAGGACTTGAGGGAAGCCCTCTATCAGCCAAATAAACAACACCCAGGTTAACAAAAGAAGTGCCCATATGGAATCTTTAACACCTTTCATACTCCCCCTTTTCGAATTCATTGGTTTCCTTACAGAGAATTTCACATTCCTTATCGAGGATATAGGAAAAACATTCAGACTGGTGGACTCTTCCAATGTGAAGATGGGTAAGGGAGAGGAGAGAACATGGAGAGTGGCTATAGGATATTCAACACAAAGAGACGAGGTAACCAGACACTTGGGAGAAGAAGGATAATTCAACTCCTTCTCCGAATCAGTTTCCTAAATAGAGGAGGGAGAAATTGTTATATCCAGTAGAGGGGTTGAGGCAGGACGTAGGGGAGGAAAGTACTGCTAACAAAAAAGATGAACTACTAAATCCCCCACCGAGGCTAACAAGGAGGAAACAACAGGTTCAGATGGAGAATCACCCACTGAAACACCCCTAACCTTCCTCGTGCCGACATAAGGAATAAAATACCCAGAACCTAAGGATGAAGCATCCTTCGACACACCATCATCCAAAACCGACAAAGAACTAAGAATATCAATAGCTGAAATAAAGTTTAAGAGTAATGAGACAAATTGAGAAAAATTACCAACAAAGGAGCATGTTGTGTCCTTGTATAGAGGAATATGAAAGGGAATTTCCTTATCCATCCCTACCTAGCCATCCACGTATGACTTTTCCACCTCTAGCAATGTCGCTTCAAACAAAACCTTTAAAGGACAAAAGGATTTAGAATGACCAGTGTTACGGCAATGGCGACGCCTAAAAGGAACCCTCTATTAATCAAGCATTTAAACAAAGGAGCCCCCTTCCCAGATAACCTCCAACCTAGCCAAAAGACCCTCAAGCATATCCATTTCCACCAACACCCAGGGAGAAGTCCACTCAAATCCAACAAGTTGTTCATCTTCTATTAAAATAAACTTGCCAATTGCATTTGCAACCCCCATAAATACTTTCAAATTCCAACATTGAATTGGGAAGTCAGGTAAAATGACCCAGAGATGGCGCTTCACCATTATTTTAGACCAGGGATAGAATCGCACAGGCCACCGACTAAGAACAAGAGAGCCATGGCCAATAACCCAAAACTGACCATTAATGACCCATTGGTCTTCCTCATACAAAAATTGGAAAATAACCCATCAATTAACCAGAAGTAAGACCTTAGGAACGGATTTGAGTAACAGATTCCAGTTTTCGCGTACCCGACAAAGCCACCAACATGTCCAGGGTTACATCCTTGCTGAGCACACAGACAGGATGACCGCCCTTCACCTTCTCAAAGGAAAGCTTCCAAGGGCGAATAGAAATAGGTGAAAAAGGAGCCTTAACAAAGGATAGTTCATCCCACCCGTGACCCGAAGAATCCCTCAGAAAATCCAACACAATACCTTCCCTATTATTCACCCTAACATTCTGAGACAACCCTTCAGCAACAGAGGGAACCACATCGGACAAGAGTAAAACCAGCTTCGAGAAGTGAACTCGTTCTTTGGGGTTAGTACGCACTCCCGGTGAGAACAAAGCCACATCCACCATCGAAGAATCACCAATAGTAGGAACAAAAACCACCCAAAACATAAATATTACAAACCAATGGCACAACAAAAAACCACCAACACCCACAAAACTAGAAATGCCAAACCAGACACCAAGACAAGAAAAAAAGAACAGAAAAGGATAAAAAAAACAGTTCCCAATTTTTGTATTGGTTGCACACTGGTTGGTACTAGTTCTGTCTATCTGACAGACTAGACTCCCTGATGACTAGGCCAACCGACAAGCCAGAGAATAGAAAATTCAAAGGTCAAGGGACCAAAAAACCATCAAGCATCAGATGACAATGAAAGGAATACAAAACATCCCCACCAAAAAAGACCCTGCCCATCATACATCATAAGAGCAAAACTATACCAAAACACGACCGCAAAAGGTGCCAAGTCAACCTGAAGGCAAGATCTTCTCCAACCATGCTAGGGTCTCCAACGACGGAGCTAGGGTTTCCATCGCTGAATGCCTTGTCTTGACATATACCCCATGTGCATATATCACAAACACGTTATCGTGATACAATGTATAAAATATGGGTGTAGAGGCTTCCTACCCAAACACTAAATTTAGCATGAACATGAATAAAACACAAGGTATACACTTTTAGCCTTTAAACTTGTGAGTATGCCACCAATGAAAGATATCTTTAAAGACAATTTCATGATAATAGGTGCTCAACGAAAGTGAAAGAATCCCTTTAAAATAATGCCAAATATTATGTATAATTTATATAGTCACAAACTTTTTATTTAAACAAATTTTTATAACCATAAATTCCTTTGAAATCTCCAACTCATAAACCAAAATAATATGCACATAATTGTAATCATAAACAATTAAGCTCAGACATGTTATTAAAAAAAAATATTATTCTTTATCTTAAATACAAAATTCCTTAATAAGATTGGGCGATCAATAGAGGCATCCTATTCAATGTTCTAGAAGAGTTGCTACAAGCTGTTGGATCTCAGACTACTTGAGATCCTACAACTGCTCTGAGTTGTCGCATGCTATATCATAAAATTGCATTCCATTTAAGTGGAAAGTGACTTAAATTCCCTCATCAAACTTGCATTTATTTGAAGTGGAAAATGACTCTTTTTTTTGTAAGTCTGTACATTCTATTAAGCTGAAAAAACAAAAGTTACAGGTGTGACAAAAACCATAGGAGGTCGCAGGTGGTGCAACCACCACCAGAGCCAATAAAAAATACAAATCCATCTGAAGAGGCTGTTACAGATAGATTCCAAATGCTCAAGAAGCCAGAAACACTAGAGACTACATACATTTAAACTATTTGTTCTGCCATCAACCAGAAAACATAACTGCAACTGAAATATCCACATATAAAAAAAAGACATGAAAACACAGTCTAAACCAGGAGGAGACTGAGACGCGACTGAGGACATGATCAGGATTTAGGGGCGAGGTGTATCTTCCAATATGGATCAAGCCCATCCATCCTCCTCGGAGTTGCTGACAGTGTTGGTGTTGGGATCCTTCGCAAGCAGAGGAGGCATCTGGCTGCTCAGCCTCTCACCCTCCCGCACCCATTTGATCAACGGTTCGATGGTGGATGGGATGGGAAAGGGCGAGATGGTAGCCACAGTCTGAAATAAAGCCAAACCAATGTCCATCGACCTTCCTCCTGTTGCGCTCCCGCATTCGACCTCCATGGTCCTAACTTGTCTTGAACCGCTGTCCAAACACCTCCAAGCAAATGTGATGTCCAAGATACTAATCAGTTGGTTGTCCATCTCAATCATTTGGCCTTGACCAAGAGGACAATGTCGCGAGCCGAAGTCCAAATCCCCAACATATCCTCCATGAAGACTCCCATCATATTTTTTACCAACCATTAATGGTTGATCTTGCCTCCACCTCTCCTAGTGGCTAGGCTTTCATTCACCAGATGCCCTTCCCGGGTCATCAATTAAAACTCGAATAGGGATTGAGATGCCAACATCATAACCTTCCTCTGTCATGACACTAATCCCACATTGTGATTTTCCTCGGTCGTTGCTACCCCTTATGTGGTTCCCCTTTGCCTAGACATCTTGGAAAACCGAGTGCCTAGATGTCGGTAATGTAGGTGGTGGAGCTATATAACCAATAGCAGCTGAAGAAGATGCAGAGCGAGTCAGTCGTTAAGGGAGCAGGCGAATAATGCAAACCATAAGAAAACACCAGATGACAGGAAAGCCTGAGACCACAAGAAAACACTAGTCCATTGAAAAAAACCCACTACGACGAATTGACTGATAATGCAACATTCAACCATGGCTCTCTGTTTAACTTCATCTCTCCGTACGTGCTGGAACTTAAGACGTTGCATGCTAAACTCCATAAAAACCAGAGTAAATTCGATGGAACATGCCCGATCTTTGGCCAGCTGGGGACTAGACGTTCTCACCCACCTGCTCAGTGAGGCTAGGGAGCAACGGGGGAGTATTAAAGACTCCGGCATGCGCGGTGCCATGCATCTCGTTCCCGACCCGAGGCTCCATGCGTTGTCGATGGGGATTGCTGACACCCGCATCAGGGTAAGTGGAAAATAACTTAAATTCCCATATGAGTGAAACTGATAATATTTCGATGGATGACCTAGATTCCCAGGTAGCAGGTCAACCAAAGAAAATGTTGTGTATTATGTATTTTTATGATAATAGAAGGTAATACAATTAGATTAACAAAATTATTTTAATATATAAATTTGATAAAATTTTAATAAAAATGAAGATAGGATAAAAAATTATTTTGGTTTAAATTTTGATTATGGTCAATTTTTTTATTTTTAAGAGGAAGGCTTTCTTTCTGTGAGGTCGAGTTTGAAAAAACCATGTACCTTTTTCGTCGTCTATCTGCCAATAACTATGTGTCAGTTGTCTTCTCTGTAAAGTTTTATTCTTCCAACAGTAACCTGCCATGTGCATCGTTGTCATCATCATCTTTTCGATGGCGTGTTTCTCTGAATCGTCACTCCGCAAATGATCTTCATCCAAGTCCAACCTTCCCTAAATGAGATTACGTCCAATTCCAACATTGAAGTATGCAGAGCTGATAATGTAATGCAGAAACAAAGTACCCTTGGAATTGATTTTGAAGAGACCTGTGGATGTCGTTAGTTACGCTGTAGAAAATGAACATTCAATATATCACAGCAAATTCGACGTATGTAATAAGGAACCCGACTACTTTGAAAGAGTTGTTGATATTGTTTGTTAGTAGAAGATGAAGAAAGTTGTGAAATGATTATCTAGTTACATATATTTATTTACATTGTAATTCCGTTATAAAAGTCTACATACTGTCTGTATGTAAGAAGGAAAGGCATGCATCGAGGGCACCCTATAAAACATCCACCGCCTGGACTTTTCAAATACAAGAAACGAGAGGAGTGAAGGGGAGGTTTTGAAGGATTAGAATACCATGAGCTTCTTCAAAATGATGCAGCGATTGTCTACCTGGCTGCAATCATGTTTGGAGTAGCTTAGACTGCGACTGTAAACTGTCCAAGTAGAAACAAAGCCTTTAATAGAAAAATGGGCAAATTGGGAAGTGTTGTCCTTATGGATATTTATTCTGAGTGTTCACCGTTCCGACCTCCTAACAGGACGTGGGAAAGTTTGATATCTCAATCAATTAAAGGCGATGCCAGTCACCTCCACTTTCTAAAGCGGACTTCTCGTTCTTTCAAATTCGACGAAGAAGAGGAAGCCAACGTCCCTATTCAGTCAGCATTGAAATTCAAAATTGGGGAGTACATAATACAAGTCGATTTCGGGATGCCGAAGCAAAGCATGTAAACACTTATAGACACTGGTAGTGATCTTGCTGGGATTCCATGCAAACAGTGCCAGAATTGCGACTCGACTACCACTTCAGCTTTCGACCCCACAATGTATTCGTCATATGAATCACTAGCCTATGATTCAGAGCCATGTCAGCAAGGAAACTCCAGAGATATGACTTGCGGGATGCATTCAGAATGTGAATTTGATCTCAAGTATGGATGAAACCCATATCGCGAGCGAGTTTAGCGCTTTTCTTCGGATACCATCAATCTCAGCACTCACATCTTCCTTATAATTTCTCATTTGTTTGTGCTGAGGCTATGAGCGGAGAAACTATATCGACGTCAGGGCTGATGGGATTAGGGGGTAGAGCACTTTCATTGTTGAATCAACCTGCCAGTACTGAATTATTTGGTAGCACATTTTCTTACTGTCTCCTGATCTTGGAGTTGTCTGCATCTACGGGATCCCAATCCCTTGTGCTTGGGACGGAAGCTGCCACTTCCACTTCTGATTTGAAATTCACCACACTGCTAAAAGATCCTTCATTTCGGACATTCTATTACGTGAAATTGCAGCAAATCAGCATTGGGACACTGTCGTTTCCATCCAGACAACGAGTATAGCCAATGAGGGAGGAACGATGATTAACTCGGGAACAACGATCACCCATCTTGTTGCTTCTTCTTATACGGCTCTCAAATACGCTTTTCAGGCAAAACTCCCAAACCTGCAGCCGACGTTCTCTAACGAACTCGAAACTTATAAAAGGAATAAGACGAAAGATTAAGAATGCCAAAAATGTTGAGATTCAAGAGGACACACAAAAATGATACATTCTTGTTACACCCTATTTTACAATATAATGAAGAAAGTTCCACGCTATGATAGTATACTCTTTTAAAACATAAAATAGAATTTCGTGCCATGATAAAAAAGAGAGAAAATATGTGTTACTTTTTCTTTCTTTCAATATTCGAACCTCAATCTCAAAGGAAGGAAGGATATAGACTTACGTTATAGGTTATCCTTTATGCCTTACGTGTTGAAACAAGATAAAGTGTTTCTTTTGCTTTATTGACAATTCTACCTTTAATCAAGTGAAAAGTACTCTGTTCACATTCCATGGCACAATATCATTGACCGAACAATAATAGGATTTTGAAGTTGGTTTCCTTGTGGTCCAATGGTTAGGGATGGGTGTTGTTATATGCAAAGGCTTTCAACAATAAATAAATAAAAATATTATTATTATTAAAAATTATTATAATGTTTTAAAATGTTTATGGGATATACTCTTTTTTTAGTACTTTGTAAAGGTTATTAGGAGAGCTATTTTTATGGTGATGAGATATTTATCACATTACTTCACTAGAGGTGAAAATTCAACCAGGTTGTGCCAAGTTGCATTGATAAAGTGTCATGAAAGTGAAATATTTTGTTGTAATTTAATTGAAGTATGATGGGTGTCAGTAGTCTCACTCAACCCCAAATTCCACAATTTAATGGAACAAATTATGAATATTGGAGCATTAAGATGAATACTTTAATTTGTTCACAAGAATTATGGGACTTGGTTGAGAAGGGTTTTATAGAGCCACCAAATCAAGCAACATATAATGCTTCATCACAAGCACAAAATGATCTTCTCAGAGAAAATAAGAAGAAGGATGTCAAGGCGTTGTTTTTAATACATCAAGCAATGGAAAAATCGATTTTCCAACAGGTTACAATAGCTACAAGGTCCAAGCATGTATGGGACACTCTACAAAACTCTTATCAGGGTACTAGCAAAGTTAAGTTGGCAAGATTACAAATGCTTAGAAGAGATTTTGAAATTTTGCAAATGTCGAATTCTAAGACAATAAATGGATTTTTCACTCGTGCATTTAGTAAATCAAATAAAGTCTCATGGATATACTTTGGATGATCAAAAGGTTGTAGAAAATGTATTGATGAGTCTTCCTATTAGATTTGACCCAATTGGTGTAGCTATTGAAGAATCTAAATATGTGTCTCAAGTTTATATTGATGGTCTTATGGGGTCTTTACAAACCCATGAGCAAAGGCTCAATAGGTCAAATTGTTCCTCTATGTAAAATGCATTCAAATCACAATTTCAAGCTAGTAGCAGCAGAAGAGGAGGAATATCACTAATAGAGGTGTAAGAGGATTTGGAAGAGAAAGAATCAACAATCACAATGAAGGTGGCAGATAGTAGATATATCTCATGAAGAAGGAGAAAATTCCATTTTCTTTGCAAGCAGAAGAAGTAGAGGTGACATACATTCTCTTGAATTTCATGGCCAAAGAAAAAGGTATGGAAAATCACCTATCCAATGCCACTATTGTCAAAAATTTGGTCATTATGCACTTAAACGTAGGAAGAATTAGTTTGGTATGAATAGGCAGAATGCAAATTTCTCAAGAGAAAGAGCACTCTAAAAAAAGTGATTCAATGTTTATTACTTGTAATAGTGCACAAGAAATATCAAATTAAGTATGGGTTTTAGATAGTGTTAGTAGTAACCACATGATTGAAAACAATGCTATGTTTGCAAACATAGATGAATCTGTGCAGTGAAGTAAAATTGGGAGATGATCAAAGTAGTTGTCATGGGTAAAGGTAGCATAAAATTTGAAACTAAGCAAGGTGAAAAGAAACACATTCCAAATATTTATTTTGTCCCTAATATCAAACGCAATCTAATTAGCATTGGGAAACTACTACAAAAGGGATATAAATTCTATTTTTAAAATGATGCATGTGAAATTCTTGATTCACATAGAACACTAATTGCAAAAGTCCAAATGACATTAAACAAGATGTTCCCTTTAAGGTTGCAAAGTGATTCGTCTATTGCTTTCAAAGCAGTCCTCTCAAATCAGTCATGGTTATGGCACTTAAGATTTGGTCATTTAAGCTTCAATGGTCTAAATTTGTTGCATAGAAAAAACATGGTGAATGGTTTTTCGTTGATTGAACAACCAAACAAAGTTTGTGAAGGGTGCATTCCTTGTAAGTAGCAATTGCTAAAAAATGATATACACAGCAATTGCTCTAAGAAGGTGCAATAATACACTGATAAGGTGGTTGTTAGAGGGTAAAAGAAGGAAAAAAATGTAATATTAACTTGAGGGAGTGTATATAAATGTTTGTAAATGATATGATCATTTTAACTTTTGTGTTGCATGGGCCAATGGTTAAAATAATGTAGTGCTCCTAGTGTGCAGATAATGTCTTTTATTATTATATGGGGATGTAAAATTATTTATAACAATCATATTTCTATATAAATATGACAGAAAAAATACTGTGATAACTATTTCATTTAAACAATAATATATTGATAAATGGAACACTGCAATTAATACCACAACAAAATGGAACACTACAATTTCTCAAAAGATAGAGAGTAGTCCAAATCACAATACATAACAAGTTTATTGAACTTAACACTTTTTCAAAATACCAAGTAGGGATTTCCAATTAACATCACATTATAGTTTGGCATGGGATGCCATAGCATATTTTAGACATGTCTTGTTTCTTTTCAAAAAGAGAGCAATGCCAAATGGGATTTACAAGGAAAACAAATCATAAATTGGGATGACATGGAAGAAACTAATATCACCAAGAAAAGACTCAAATGTGTTGTTATAACTGATGCAGTAACAACTATAAAAAATGAAAAACATGTTTGATACAAATCGAAGTACAAAATGAACAATAATAATCTCGTCTAGGATTCAACAGAAAAAGATGGTGTTGCAAACATATCGATCCAGGATAGGGAGTTCAGGTACATGAACATTGTATCCTTGTCCTCCGAAATGGCACTAACCCTTTCCCTTTTCCAGAGTGTAAAGTTGTTTTTGAATTCTCTACTTTGAGAAATTGTTGCATCTAATTTCCAGATAGATGTGCATAGTTGATTGGAGCAACTACATAAGAAACACGTAATGATCAGATCCAATACATTTGACAAAAGACATTGCAATTGCTATCATTGTTTAGGTGGCACACTATGTTTAATTCATACCTAACAACATATTTTATTTTTCCAAACATATAGTTAAAATGTTATAAATGTCTCTAAAGGAAAATGATGAGTTAATGAACTATGTGAAGATGGATGGACCACCCAATAAGACCCTTGTTAACCCTGTCAACCAATCAATCAACCGACAATTAAAGATCCTTTTGGAATGGTAAGTACTCACTTAATTTGGTAGAGACTTGCAAAACATTTTTATATTCATTATTTATTATTATAATTTTTTTATATTAATCATTTATTATTATCAAACTATTTAAAAGAGACTTGCAATTATGTATGAGACAAGACATGTTATCTAGAAACCACTTAAACAAAGGTTATTGGGAAATATAAAAGTACAAAACCTCTACCAGTTTGTTAATTGCATTGTGGTATATTTTCATTAAAAAAAGAAATTCAAGTTTTTTTACATAAGAATATATTTATATTTGGTTTCATGTGTTTTGTTTTTATTTTTATAAGAGTTATACATCCTAAGCTTGCTATCATATCATTTAAAATTCAAGTTTTTTTACATAAGATTATATTTATATTTGGTTTCATGTGTTTCATTTTTATTTTTATAAGAGTTAAACATCCTAAGCTTGCTATCATATCATTTAAAGATTAAGGCGTCAACTTTGTTGTCCAACTAAAACTTTAATAAATAACAAAAACATGCCCACTTCAAAATGACTTGCTTGCCCTTCCAATCTCCAAACCACAAAAAAAAAATCTCAAGACGTCATGCTTGACAATATGAAACTAAAATTTATTTTATTTTTCTCATAGGATAATGTTGAGTAACATTTATTTTGTTCACTATTTTTTTAAAATTTAAATTAAAGTGTGTGTGTGAGAAGATATCTCCAAGTTGGTATCTCCATAGTCAAAGTTTCATAAGCTGGTATGTGTTGCAGAAGATCTTTTTAAGAAGAATATTTTTTTTTGTAAATGTTAAGCACAAAACTTTACTATTTTATAAAACGTCAATTCAATTTTTTAAAGTTTTTTGTTTAACTTTAAAAAGTAAAATATTGTATATTTCTAGTGATGATTGTGGAGATGAAAACATTTCTTCAATGTTTGGTTTTACAAAAATATATGTATTGCTAAATACATACTGGAATAATCATATTCATGAAATCCATAAGGAACAATCATTTATTAGTGATGGTTTGATTACCTTGTCCAATGATGATATGGGCATTGATGTTGAAGAGATGCCATATATAACTCCACTTTCGAGTAAACTATGGGGACTTAGTTCTTACTCTTCGAGTAATTTTCCTAGTATTTGTTAAACCACAAATATTCATTTACTATTTAGAAGTACCTTGATAGTAAAATGACACTTTATTATAAACTTAATTTAGAGTAGTGTGCAAATATGGGTGGACAATTAAATCTTTTTTGGAGGGGAAACTACCAAATATACTTTGAGGAGCATAGAGTATCAAGGATAGATGTTGAGTACTATGCCTATTTGTGGTGTTTTAATGTTTTTGTTCATCTAATGCAAGTAGGCTAAGTTATATTTTAACTGGTAGAGATGCATGTTATGTAAGAAGTGTGGTTTAGATGTAGTGTGATTATGTAGCTAATCTAAGATTTAAACTATGGTAAATTGTAGTTAAATTTAAATGTGGAAACTACCTCTTTGAAACTTGAATGGGGATAAATATCTTAACATTCATGCTTTAACAAATTTTTATGCCTATGTTTTTTAGTGGCTTTGGATGTTTGAAATTTTAAAGCTAATATAGAAGGCTTGCCGGATTTGATATTTTATGCATAAAAATTTTTGGTGGCTTGCCTATATGTTTAGTTTTGTTAATTTTTGTCTGTCTATTATACAATTGAATCCTATAGGTTTTTACATTTTAGAAAGCCTGCATATGATATATCTTCTTTAGCTTTTTCTTTTGCTTGTGCATTGTGTTGTCAGTTTTGTTACCACCTAAGTTGTACTTGGTGGTTTTTTATCAAGTGAGCCTGGTGAACCAGACAAGGATAACTTGTTCGGACTGCAAAAGACCTTGGGAAGTACTTCTGGGAAGTGCTTGTTGTATCATATCACATGTTCATACCCCATGGGGGAATTGTAATAAATGTTCTAGCATGATAGTGTCTGTAAAAGACTCGGTCTCTTAGACTTCATTTGTCAATCTGATCAGCCCAGGGTGTTTTTTCCCTTGGTTATTATTGGTTGTTGAATAAATGACTGATAATTTCTGAGTTTTTCACTCCATACCTCCAAAGTTGGGGTGGTCGGCTTGGCATTTAGGCTGATTGAGGTTATTAGAGTCTATGTGTCAATGTATAGACATGCTAGACATCATTTTTGAGTCATATGAACATGTCTAAGTCCCCTTAGGTCTTTTTCAATTTTTCAATTTTTTAGGTTTTTCAGTGTTTTTTATTAAAATTTAATTTTTCCAAAACTTAGGCAATTTTTTAATAGTTTAATTGGAAAAATTGATTTTGTAATAAAAGTGGGCCAAATAAATGGTTTCAGTCATGTAGGTGCTCATTTTCAAGCTAAGAGCACCATGTAAACCCATGGACCCACTTTTTCCTAAGTTTTGAGTGATCTTCCATCACTCAGGTCAAAAAGCCCCAAAAATCAATTATTGATTATTTTAATTAATAAATTGATGAATAATGGAGCAAATCCAAAATCAATAAATCAGTGGATACTCAACCGATTTGACTGAAATCAGTCAGATCTTAAGCAGATTGACTGGATCTGACAAATACTTGACAGAAGGAGGTGATCAAATCAAATCCAGAGTTGATCTTGAGCATCCTTTATGGGGAATTTTGCCCTCCCTCTCTCCTCAACACGTTTTGGCTCATCTGGATGAGTTTTGGTGGATGCTTCAGTCAACAGGTTGAGGTTTCAGTCAGATCAGCTCTCTGATTGACAGTTGCACTCAGTGAGACTCAGATCTGGCTCAGCTAGACACAGATCAGGCATTAATGGACTCTCCATCAGCTGATTTCATCTGATTCCATGAGGATTTGCGCCCCCCCTGGGATGGATCTCCTGTATTTTGTATATATCCAGGCACAACCTCCTCTTCCAAGCTAGTTAGAAGGATTGAGGTGCTGCTGCTATTGTAACTCTGTAATTCTTCATTTGAAATAAAGAAAAGCTTTGGAGGCAATACGGTGTGGTGCCATTACATGTGTGGATGATTATTGCCATTGTTTTACTGAGGTAACCTGTATATGTGGTCATTTTCTGCTAATTTCTTGTAGATCTATGGTTAAGATCGGTAATTAGCTTATTACAATCTTGATGGGAAAGGTGTTTTTCAATAAGTTTATTGACTGTCACTCTCCTTTGATGCATGTTTAGAGATCTAGATTTAGCATGTCCTATAAGCTTATATGCATGTTATCTTGAATCTCTTTGTATGTACCAGTCGGATCTCACAAGTTTCTTGGCAAGTTCTTTGATTTCAGCTGAGTTGCAGGTTCATACTTTGGAGAGGATGCTGATCTAGTTTGCTTCTTCATTCTCTTCAAAACATTTCAAAGGCATAGTCCCTCGGCATTCCACTTGAAAGCTCTACTGCGGATCTTCAAGGAAACCAGGGCTTTTCTCCTCTTCTTCCTCCCTCAAAATCAACACTTTACCCGAGTCTGACAGAAGGGAAAGGAAGCTGCTGTCCGAAGTGGCCTCAGGAGTGTTCAAATCCCCCCAAGGGTCTCCCTTTTCACCAAAAAACTCAAATTTTTTCCAAAGTTGTAAAATCTTGGTTTCAGCCTGTATAAGGTTCAAGAAATTTCTGATATATCAGTCCTCTGATACTGTAACCATTATTAAATAAAATCATTTTTGGAATAGGCAATTTCGAGCCCATTCCCCATCCCCCCTGGGGGAATTTGCGTCGGTGCCCTTTTCGTCGCTTTTTGCTTATTTATTTTTTACTAGCATTGATCTAATTTGCAGGGTAGTATACTTGATTTTGTTATTAATTCCATACTCCATATCTTACATTTCAAAGTAATCGTAATACTTACCCCACGATTTCCCGATTGACCCGAAAGGGGAAAGAGATTCGTGGTAGGATTAATTAAGAAACTAGAACTGTGTATCTGTTTGATTTTTTCTATCATTTGTTTATCAACAACTTTAAAATTAACCCCTCCTTGATTCCCCGATTTATATCAACTTGGATCGAAAGAGGTTCTTGGAGGGTTTTCTTTTAAACAAGAACACTCTGTTTAAAACTTATTAAAATTTACAAGACTCCAGTGTGTATGCTCTACACTTGGCTGTGGTTCGTCCAATCAGTCAAGCTGTATCAAAAGCACTCGGGTGACTAGCATAATTAGGACTCACTCTCCCCAATTGACAAACCATCAAGTGAAAATCCAACACCTAGATCAAACCTCTACGGTGGCAAAATACCCAAAGGAAGCGGGAACTTCTGAAAAGTGACCTCGGGGCGCTGATCTCTATCACACCCTAACGGGTGCATTACGAAAAATAGCCCCAGAGACTCCATTTCAGCCCACATATTCCTTGCGGGTAGCCGTGAAGGTTTAGTTTTGGACATACTCCAAGTACTCTCGGGTATATCTGGAGTCCCCCCTGTGCCTAATTTAATCAACTCATACTTCAATCTTAACTTAAAACATACCAAGATGCAATCGCAAAACATTCACTCCAAGCACATGCAAGCACATTGATCCTATTGATTTGACTCCATTTTAAGGCACTGGTCATTTTTGCTTCATATATATATTGTGTATCATCTTTGTGCTTTCGTGTGTTTATTTTCGTATCTCGTCATCTTTAATTGTCTATAGTTAAAATATTCAAACTCCTAAGTAACTGATTCAGTTTAACATCATCACACTAAGAAATCATCCTTAGTAACTTAGTAGGGTCTACCCCCCTTGGCTTCGTTAGGAGTTGAGCCTAAACGGAGGAGTCAAGAACAAGGTGATAGCCTTGACTCGAGACTTGCCCCCAAGGACACACCGAGTGGCTTGAATATTTCTGCCACGTGACCCAGGTGTGTGAAAGGCGGCAACACTTTTTGGTGCCGTTGCCGGGGATAAATCTTTTTATTCCCGAGTACGACTTAGCTTAACTTTTTTCTAAAACAACTAAAAGGATAAAAACATTTGATTGATCTAGTCTTTAAAAAACATAAAAACTAAAACTCGATCCATTTGGCAACTCCACTGTCTAACATCCCTTCAATAATTTCTACCCGAAGAAACCGCCGACAATTATTCAATCCTCTCCCTGATCCCGAAAGGTTTATTAGGGAAATACTGAATAGGCAGAATTCTCGTAGAAACCTTGAAGATTTAGGAGACAAATCCCTCTCAGATAGCCTTCACATATTTGTAGAGAGTCATGTTCACTAATCTCTAGAAATGACAGATTTTTACAAACCCCTTGACTTTTCTCAGATAGCAGGTGCTCCTCATAACATTCTGAATGATGCTATCAAGAAGCTCCCTAGGTTCGAGGGAAATAATGCTACCACTACCAAGACTCATCTCCGAAAGTTTGAAAGGCACCTAGTCAGTTACTGCGATAATGTTGCCTCTAACCATGAAGATATCAAAATGAAGCTCTTTGCTTTATCCTTAGAGGATGATGCTGCAGAATGGTACTTCGACCTAGATGATGATTCATATAAAACTCTTAGTGAATTCTTAGAGGGTTTTAAGAAGAAATGGGGGGAAAAGAAAGAACCAAGACATCTGCTTGCTGCCCTCCATAACATAAAGAAGATGGAGAATGAAACCATTGATGAATTTAATACTAAGTTCAGGCGTGTGGTTACAGACCTCCCTAGAGAAATCAAGCCAAGGGATGCCTCCATCCTCATATATTACATCGAAGCTTTCACTGGTGATTTGAGGTACCAGTTAAGGGACAAAGAGTCGGACGATCTAAAAACTACTCAAGATCTGGCCAAGAAAATAGAAAGGAATATGCAATCTTCGGGAAAATCCAACATTCCAGGTTACATTAGGGGAAACACTTCGTACAACAAAGAGAAGGGAAATGCCATTGAATTAGAGGAAAAGGCAACCTCTAAAGACCCCATGGAAAAGGTAACTAGCCTGTTGGAAAAATTCATGACAAACCAATCTGAGCAATTGAATAAAATTTAGAATAGAATAGTTACATTGGAGAGAAATAATGGACCTAGGAATTTTCAACCAAAACAGAATCAAGTATATCAAAGGAAGTTTCCTCAGCAAGAGCCTAGGATTCCAAACCAGTTAGACTCAACTAATCTGGTAGATGAAGTAATTCCATGGTGTAGACCTTGTGAGCAATTCCACCCAGAAAGTACTAGCTACATAGTAAACCAGGTTATAGAACATGGGATGGTGGAGGTCAGTAATCAGGAAACAAATTCAAGCGAGCCTGATCATATATACATGGTAGGCCAGGCCTACCCTTTGTCACCATCTAAACAGAACAAGCCTAAGGATGAAACCATTACAGAATCTTATAGTGAAACTTATGATGAAAACTATAATATACATGATGGGACTCCTATGTGTTCTCCATATAATGATGATAGTCTGGAAGGTTTACTACCTTGTGACCTTTTCTCTGAAGAAGATGAGTATGAAAATGAGGACAAGTATAGCTTGGAGCATGATATAAGTGACGAAGACTCCCTTATCCCTGACAAAGATGTTGATGAGGAGTCTTGGACATTCATGGAAAATCCAATCTATGACATGAATAAAGAGGAAAATAATGAAACAGAAACTTTTGATGGTTTTGTTGATTTTTCTGTCTATGGCATATCTAAAGGAGAAAGCATGGACCATGTGGCCTTGGGAAACTTTGATATGAAAAAGAAGCATGCATTTTATCCACATAATCAGTCTGAGCCATATATCAGTATCAGTAATGAAGACAAAGAGAACTTGATATCGGAACCTGATATCAACAATGGGGAATCCATCACATTTAACATAGATGATGGTGATGACTATTGGGATTTTTGTGGATATCTTATTAAGAATCCTATCTATGCTATATCTAGCAAGGGGAGTGTCTGTTTAGAGATTTGTGTAAATCCAATCTACTATACTTCCATAGAGGGAAGCATGAATCTGGAGACCTTGGAAAATCCTAGTATGGAAAAGCAGCATTCAAAACTCTTATATGATCATTCAAAGTCATATCATGCAGAGCCGCAAAAGGGTATCAGTAATGAGGACATGGAGAAGAAGTGTTGTGAAAAGATAGATGTGATGCAGTTATTAGAATATCAGTCTCAACTATCATCTTCACATATAGATTTTCCTCATGAATTGGAGCCGCTTGGGGCTTATACAGTGAATTATCATCTGGTAAGCCTTGATGATCAGTATGTTGGTGTAATCAATCTGCCTCATCATTCCAATTTGTACATCAACCCTATCCAGTCATGGATAGAAGCAGCCTGCGCAAGCACTTACCAGTTTGGGAGGAAGTTTGATGACATTATTCATGCCTATTATTTCCCATCCATCCCACCCCTTCCGGATCATCACGTAGGTTTGCATTTTCTGAATAAAGTATCCTTACTTTAGCTGGTAACCAAAGACAAGGAAAAAAAAATTTATGTTAATAAAATTCTTAGGTGGTTACATTGGATTTCTGATTACACTTAACCCTTTTTATATCATGCTTAGAGTAGGAAAATAAACTCCTTGAAAGAGAGCATTTACTTTCTGCATTTCTATTTTATACTTAGCTATAATAAAACTTTGCTTCTTTTAGTTAGTTACATTTATTTTGTTTAAATAAATCAGCTTAATGGTTCATTTGGTTTTTTATAGAACTTGTGCTACTGAGGTTTTTCTTGTCAAGTTGAGATGTTTTTACAGGGTATATAAACCAGAGATTCTGGTGTTCTCGTATCCTCTCCTTGCCTTAAAGACTAGATCGAGCACACGTCCCACGGTTGGAGCCAGAATGTTACCACCTAAGTTGTACTTGGTGGTTTTTTATCAAGTGAGCCTGGTGAACCGGACAAGGATAACTTGTTCGGACTGCAAAAGACCTTTGGAAGTACTTCTGGGAAGTGCTTGTTGTATCATATCACATGTTCATACCCCATGGGGGAATTGTAATAAATGTTCTAGCATGATAGTGTCTGTAAAAGACTCGGTCTCTTAGACTTCATTTGTCAATCCGATCAGCCCAGGGTGTTTTTTCCCTTGGTTATTATTGGTTGTTGAATAAACGACTAATATTTTTTGAGTTTTTCACTCCATACCTCCAAAGTTGGGGTGGTCGACTTGGCATTTAGGCCTATTGAGGTTATTAGAGTCTATGTGTCAATGTATAGACATGCTAGACATCATTTTTGAGTCATATGAACATGTCTAAGTCCCCCTAGGTGTTTTTCAATTTTTCAATTTTTTAGTTTTTTCAGTGTTTTTTATTAAAATTTAATTTTTCCAAAACTTAGGCAATTTTTTAATAGTTTAATTGGAAAAATTGATTTTGTAATAAAAGTGGGCCAAATAATCGGTTTCAGTCATGTAGGTGCTCATTTTCAAGCTAAGAGCACCATGTAAACCCATGGACACACTTTTTCCTAAGTTTTGAGTGATCTTCCATCACTCAGGTCAGAAAGCCCCAAAAATCAATTATTGATTATTTTAATTAATAAATTGATGAATAATGGAGCAAATCCAAAATCAATAAATCAATGGATAGTCAACCGATTTTACAGAAATTAGTTAGATCTGAAGCAGATTGACTGGATCTGACAAATCCTTGACTGAAGGAGGTGATCAAATCAGATCCAGAGTTGATCTTGACCATCCTTTATGGGGAATTTCACCCTCCCTCTCTCCTCAACATGTTTTGGCTCATCTAGATGAGTTTTGGTGGATGCTTCAGTCAACAGGTTGAGGTGTCAGTCAGATCAGCTCTCCGATTGACATTTGCACTCAGTGAGACTCAGATCTGGCTCAGCTAGACACAGATCAGGCATTAATGGACTCTCCATTAGCTGATTTCATCTGATTCCATCAGGATTTGCGCCCCCCTAGGCTGGATCTCCTGTGTTTTGTATATATCCAGGAACAACCTCCTCTTTGAAGCTAGTTAGAACTGGGATTGAGGTGTTGCTGCTATTGTAACTCTGTAATTATTCATTTGAAATAAAGAAAAGCTTTGGAGGCAATACGATGTGGTGCCATTACATGTGTGGATGATTATTGCCATTGTTTTACTGAGGTAACATGTATCTGTGGTCATTTTCTACTAATTTCTTGTAGATCTGTGGTTAATATTGGTAATTAGCTTATTACAATCTTGATGGGAAAAGTGTTGTTCAATAATTTTATTGACTCTCACTCTCCTTTGATGCATGTTTAGAGATCTAGATTTATCATGTCCTATAAGCTTATATGCATGTTATCTTAAATCTCTTTGTATGTACTAGTCGGATCTCACAAGTTTCTTGGCAATTTCTTTGATTTCAGCTGAGTTGCAGGTTCATACTTTGGAGAGGATGCTGATCTAGTTTGATTCTTCATTCTCTTAAAAACATTTCAAAGGCATAGTCCCTCGGCATTCCACCTGAAATCTCTACTGCAGATCTTCAAGGAAACCAACACTTTTCTCCTCTTCTTCCTCCCTCAAAATAAACACTTTACCCAGTTCTGACAGAAGGGAAAGGAAGCTGCTGTCCGAAGTGGCCTCAGGAGCATTCAAATCCCCCCAGGGGTCTCCCTTTTCACCAAAAAACTCAAAATTTTTCCAAAGTTGTAAAATTTTGGTTTCAGCCTGTATAAGGACCAAGAAATTTCTGATATATCAGTCCTTTGATACTGTAAGCATTAACAAATAAAATCATTTTTGGAATAGGCTCTTTCGAGCCCATTCCCCATCCCCCCTGGGGGGATTTGCGTTGGTGCCCTTTTCGTCGCTTTTTGCTTATTTCTTTTTTACTAGCATTGATCTAATTTGCAGGGTAGTATACTTGATTTTTTTATTAATTCCATACTCCATATCTTACATTTCAAATTAATCGTAATACTTACCCCACGATTTCCCAATTGACCCGAAAGGGGAAAGAGATTCGTGGTAGGATTAATTAAGAAACTAGAACTGTGTATCTGTTTGCTTTTTTCTATCATTTGTTTATCAACAACTTTAAAATTAACCCCTCCTCGATTCCCCGATTGAGATCCACTTGGATCGAAAGAGGTTCTTGGAGGGTTTTCTTTTAAACAAGAACACTCTGTTTAAAACTTATTAAAATTTACAAGACTCCAGTGTGTATGCTCTACACTTGGCTGTGGTTCATCCGATCAGTCAAGTTGTATCAAAAGCACTCGGGTGACTAGCATAATTAGGACTCACTCTCCCCAATTGACAAACCATCAGGTGAAAATCCAACACCTAGATCAAACCTCTACGATGGCAAAATACCCAAAGGAAGCGGGAACTTCTGAAAAGTGACCTAGGGGTGCCGATCTCTATCACACCCTAACTGGTGCGTTACGAACAATAGCCCCAGAGACTCCATTTCAACCCACATATTCCTTGCGGGTAGCCGTGAAGGTTTAGTTTTGGACATACTCCAAGTACTCTCGGGTATATCTGGAGTCCCCCCTGTGCCTAATTTAATCAACTCATACTTCAATTTTAACTTAAAACATACCAAGATGCAATCGCAAAACATTCACTCCAAGCACATGCAAGCACATTGATCTTATTGATTTGACTCCATTTTAAGGCACTGGTCATTTTTGCTCCATATATATATTGTGTATCAGCTTTGTGCTTTCGTGTGTTTATTTTCGTATCTCGTCATCTTTAATTGTCTATAGTTAAAATATTCAAACTCCTAAGTAACTGGTTCAGTTTAACATCATCACACTAAGAAATCATCCTTAGTAACTTAGTAGGGTCTACCCCCCTTGGCTTCGTTAGGAATTGAGCCTAAACGGAGGAGTCAAGAACAAGGTGACAGCCTTGACTCGAGACTTACCCCCAAGGACACACCGAGTGGCTTGAAGATTTCTGCCATGTGATCCAGGTGTGTGAAAGGCGGCAACAAGTTTCGTATTGTCATTTTAATGGATATATTAGAAGGATTCGCATTGTTGTTCATTACTACATATTATGCTATGTATGATTACATGAAGCTTTTGTTGATTTATTAATTGGATTGTGTTTAAAATTATTCTAGAGGTCTTGAAATATTGCTCTCTTTTCACTTGATCAAAACCACTTCACTTCCTTCTTCTTTTTTCCTTCAGCTTTTTATTGCACCTTTTTGGGGCAATTGCTAGTTTTAAATTGCTTAGTTTCAAATCAGTTACCAATTTAATAAGAATAAAATGTAAAAAGTTAAAAGTAATAGCTGAAATTGTGAGTTACCAATTTAATAAGAATAAGATGTAAAAATTTAAAAGTAATTAGTTATTTTGTAGTTAACTATATAAAAACATAAAGGGCATTACTTTTCACTATGAAACATTTCATTTATTATTTATTGAAAGGAAAGCTTTGTCTTGGGTAAGAGGAAAATGATATTGGAAAATAAGAGGTCATAAGATGGAAGCCTTATATCTAGGTGACGACCTTAAGGAAAGCTTTGTCTTGGGTAAGAGGAAAATGATATTGGAAAATAAGAGGTGATAAGATGGAAGCCTTATATCTAGGTGACGACCTTAGATATGGTGACCCAAACTTAGTAAGCCA
>LPNX010210796.1:794370-866002 GCA_001517045.1 Pseudotsuga menziesii
AATATATTTTGAATGATCTCATGATAATAAAATATGACATCCTCACATAAATTATCTTAAATTTAACTTAAAGATATTTCACAATAACATTTCGAGGCCCAAGACAAGCAGTGAATAAGATAAGTTCTTGGTATTATTGTTTTAAAAGAATAAAGAAAAAATATATATTCGAGTTATTGTTGAAATGTAAAATATGTTTTGAATGATCTAATGATAATGATAATACAATTATATGAAAATAACTATTAGATGTTATTTGGATGAGTCACAGGGTGACCAAATACACACAGTGAGTGTGCACAAATATGAGTGGCAAGAGGCTAGTGACTGACCAAATCTATGTGAATTAGCAGATGGGATATACATGAAAAGGATCATCGGCTGGGCGATGGAGCGACGGAGGGCTCTGAGTGTGTCATGTGAAGGGCCACAATCTCGATGAGGTTGTCTACCAGATTCCATGTCTTGGCAGATCGGCTTAGTTGTGGTCCTGGAGTCAAGCTGAGGTTCTCTCATCCTAGTACCAACCATGCTTTCAAAGTGGGAATAATATTCTTTTTTTACCTAAATCCACAAGTAAGTTTTCATCCTCCTGGTTGTTTTTCGTTTACAGGGTGTTTGGCGATTCACGGGATTTTCTTGGTCTTTCTCGCCATGCAAATGGGTTCTGTTTTATCCCCGCATTCCAACACATCGCCCTTGGATATGGGACGTGTTTTCATCAAGGGTGGTAAGGGGATGGGTGAAGCGGAGACTGGTGTTCATGCTGCTAATAATGAGGGTAGGGGTTTTTCCTATGAAGATGCAATTAAAACCCCTGTGAGCTAGTAGAGGATCCATTTTGAGAAGGTTTAGGTTGGAAAACCATTGTGTATCTTGGGATGGGATGTAACCATGGATTTGGTCACAGCTTTATCCCTTCGCTCTCTGGTTGGAAAAATGGAGTTCGTGAAGCTCAATAGAACATAGCTTCTTGAGTGGATTAGTGAGAAATGGAAGCCATTCATTCAGAACATTCCACGGGTCCTGGCCTTAGTTAACGTTTGGTTTGTTTTCCATTTCCTATCGGAGGAGAATAGGAAGGAAGTGGAGGAAAGATTCTAGGTATTTAGTAAGGGATCCTTGGTCTTATCCCGATGGAACCATTCATTTTGACCCTCAGGTGACCACTCTCGCGAAACACCATTTATGGGTGATTCTTCCCCGTTTTTCATTATTTTGTTGGAGTTTCAAGGGATTCAGGGTTGTCGCCAACTCCATTGGCGGGTTTAGACACATTGAAGACTGTCACTTACTGGGTTCTGGCAGGATTGCTCCTCAGGTTTTGGTTGAGATGGATATGGAGCTTGGGCTTCCAGAGGCATTGGAAGTTGTTTGAGAAGGTGGATCCTTTACTCATACTCTTGATTACTGGAAAGTGACTTTTTGATGCCATCGATGTCGAGGTATGGGGCATTCCAAGGAATTATGCACTTCTAGTCATTGAGATCCTCAAATATCATTAAAAATTCAAATTTAAAACATAACATTTCTGAAGAAGTTTACTGAAAATTCTCAACATCCATCCAAAAATAGTAATATCATCATATATACATACTAATTATTCATCAAAAGAACATTGATAATTTCCAATATAAATAAAGAAACAAGACATGACTAATAATATCATCATCTTCTTTAATCAAATCAACTAAAATTAAAATGTTTGATCAACCTATCAAAACCTTTCATGGATATCACTAGGGTAAAGTAAAAAATAAGTTATATATATATGATTTAAATACCAATCTAACATAAAAAAGTTGTATGATCTCCATATATAGATATACAAGTCGAAATTATAAATGTATCATGTTCTTTAATCAAATCAACTAAAATTAAAATGTTTGATCAACATACCAAAACATTTCATGGATATCATTATAGTAAAGAAAAAAGAAGTGAAATATATATGTGATTTAATTACTAATCTAACAAAAAAATTGTTGTATGATCTTTATTTATAGATATAAAAGTCAAAATTATAAATTTGTATCATAGTTATATGTGTAAATATAATCCAAAATGTATCATGTTTTTCCATAGCAGCAATCTCTAACTTGCACCACCAACATCATTATCAAGATCATGTTCATGATCATCAAAATGGTCATCTTGATCAACCTCGTTTTCATTCTTGTCGTCATCATCATCATCACCATCATCTTCTTCCTCTCCTTCTATATCCAATGCAGGCTCAACATAGTTTGGATCATTATCTATAGAGTCATCGATTGTTGTGATATGATTTTTTTTTTCAATATTAGATGTTAGTATTAATTTCATACCACAATGCATATTTCTTATATATTTTTAATATTAACTCTTACCAAATTAAAACTAAGTATAATACAATTGCAATTAATGTGTGTTTGTACTAATATAACTACAAAGAAAAGAAAAAAGTAGAACTAACTGACAAATTTATCAAAAGGTTTGAAACTTTATCCAAGATATTGACTTTTCTTTGGCATTCGAATGTATTGCCTTGGTACCACAATGAATCATTTGAAGATTTATCCAAGATATTGTAATTCCCTTAAGTTTTTACTGAATCATAAGTGAAATGGCTTCACTGATGTATTTTCAAGTCTTCTAAAAGTACATCCTACGTTAGATGTCAATGTGTTTATGACATATAACATCAATTGAATAGCCCAATGGTGATTTACACACAAATATGATAAAACTACCAACATGACATGAAAAATAAACTGAAACATACAGACAGTTAGACCAAATTTCATGACAAACATATTGAAATGGACCCAACTTATGAAATTCAAATTTCTCAAAATCCATTCAAAAGTTCAATTCATTTCAATAAAAATCCATCAGACTAACTAGACATATAACATTGACATGTGCTGCTCCATAAATACTAGACATTGTAGTAGCTAAGCATGCTAGACTTACAATAGACTATGATTCAACTTATCTGATTTTATCTCTTCTATAATACTCAAACATAGGTTTGAAGCTAGTGTGTCTGAAACCTTTTACAGACCCTGACATGGTACAACAAGCATCATGGATGCAAATTCTATGGTTTGAAATAGTTGTCATAGATATTTAAAACACACCAAACAAAATATATGATTTAAGCATTTGAATCAAAATAATACACCTTAAAAAAAAGTAAACCCTAGGATCCAAGTCAATGTCATAGGATGACACTAAAGGGATTGGGCATTTTGTAACCATCTCAATAACCACATTTTATGACCCACCAATCTTACTTGGAAGAAATATTCTATTTGATGCTATGTTACTGGATACATGGGATCTTGGATATGGATTCATATATCTACATTTCAGATCTAGATCCACTAATATTCATGAAGGATATGCCTACCAAATATTTTCTACCTCATTGGAAATGGATCCTGTGAATAGGAGGCCAATCACGTGATAATCAGACCCACCATGCATGTATCCCAACGGAATTTCAATTTAGTATTAGAATTTAGTTTTTAAATTAGGTTTATAACACTTGTTCAAAATCTAAATCCACTGCCCTACTTAAGATGCTAGAAGTATTAACATGATCCATTTTAATGTGAATGTAGCATCTGACTGAGCAGTGAGAATTGGGTGACTAAGCAGGGAATATAAACATAAAAATAGTGAGAATTGGTCTATTTATTCAAGAGAAAATCACATCAAAATACTCCACTTATAGGATCTTCTATTATTCCTTAAATACTAACTAGTAACAATTAACAATCCTACATTGAGAAATGGGCATACAACTGACAACCTTAAACTCTTACACATAGGAATGACAATCTTAGACCTACATGTATTTGATATTTATCATAATTTTATGCATAATTGAATGCAACTATATTTTCAGGTGAACTTATGGATCTGTTCATAGAATGGTTCTACTACTTTATTTCCTAAGTGTGTTCTTCCCTTATAAGTTCTCCATTGGTATGCTAGAAAAAACACAGTTTTTTAATTCCTTGGATTATTTCTCAAGTTGTTTAGAAGAAGTGAAAGAAAAGGGAAATATGGATACACTCTTCTTTCTATTATTAATTTGTGAATGGCATTCTAGGAACCTCAATCTGACAACTTTTCTGCTTTTAGATAAATGACAACTTTTTAGCATTTAAATAAAAATTAATCATGTTCGAGAAAATGTAAAATTCCCTATAACAAATACACGACGAATTGATATTGTGAACTATCTTGTCTCATATAAAAACCCTTAAGATAAGAAATCCACTAAAGCATTAAATCTAATGATTTCAATTTGAATGTTGTGACTCTTAACTCTGAATATGTTTTTGTTTTATTTAAAAAAAAATATTATAATTTTTGTTCTTCACATTTCCCTACCATATATGAATATGTAATTTTAAAAAATCATGAAAACCCATATCCATATCCTTGTAACTTATATTTATTGTGAATACAATCATACTTGAACCTTGCCTCTTATTACAATTGCCAGGTCTGTTATGTTCTCGGTCTAAATACCCTAAACTCACATAGATTTATGCTATATTATATTTATGCTACATAACTTTATAAATCAACCAAAAGTGAACGTCTCATCCAAATATTGCCTCACTTTGTGATGATTTACTAAGTTTGAATGGAAATTAGGCTTGCAATTCAAAACCTAAGTTGTATTAAATATTCTCTATAGTGATTTTCAAGTTTGGAAGAAGGAGAATGATGTATCTACAAGTCATAACAATATTGTTTCAAACAAATCTAAGAGGAAGATTACAAATAAAAAAGTACAATTCTAAGCTAATCCTAGAAGCATGAAGACATATAAAACATTATTCCCAAGCATACATACTATGCCTCATAAAATGAGACGCTTTTTTAGCTTGATATGCATACTATATTTTTTTACATAAGCTAAAACCTTTCATTATTTCAAAGACCTAGTTTATTAGCCATTGATAATAGACCTTGGGTAGCCCATGCCAAGAAGAAATAAGCATTTGAGGGTAGGTTAAATGATGTATAAATGACATTGAAAAGTGTTGAACGTGGGTATTGATTGAATGCCTTTATGAAGGTGTGTAAATATAGGGGCCCATAGTAAAATAAAGAGGGGATTCACATTCACTTGTACCTACGATTCTCTTACAATACTTCCATGTTCATTCCTCTTACATTCTCTCAATTCTTTCAATTAAGATCCTAACCAATGCAAACACCATACATTTGTATTCCAATGACTTCTCATTTTGTTTCCACCACTTGGGAGCTATGGAACATTATGAAGTAAGTGTGTAAGAAATTTAATACACAGAGAAGCTTCCATGGATTTTAATATTGGATTCCAACTTTAAGAGAGATTGTGCAGTATTCAATGATATTCAGTACAAACGTCTCTCTGAGAGTTAATATATACCTCAAAAATTCACCAGCAATTCTCTATATAAAATGAGAGTCTTTTAGAATTCTCACATGAATTTGTATCTTAGATTGATTTAGATTGTCTCTCCCCAACCTATAGTTGTTTTCCTTTAAACCCTAGTACATCCATTGAAATGCAAGATTATGTGTTTCTTGTGTAGTTGCTCCAATCAGCTATGCACATCTATCTGCAAGTCATATCAAACAATTCATCAAGGAAGAGGATTAATAAAAAACTTTACGATTTGGAAAAGGGAAAGGGTCAGTTCCATTTCAAAGGAGGAGGATACAATATTCATGTACTAGAATAATCCACAAAGAGGATGGAAGAATTAAAACCCCTTGCTGCTATAAAATGAAAGTATTTAGGACACTCTAGAAACACCTTTTAAATTGAAAGTGGATCCATTACCATTAATTTCAAAACATTAATTTCATTATTTTCCATGAATTATCCAAGGAATGTCCATGAGACAATCCACCCACTCAAATGATTCCTTCATGCAACCAACTAAAGACTTATCTAACAAGAAAGATCTAGGGATATCCTTAGATGCAAAATGTCCTCCATAAGGATGGTTGTTTTCCTTAAATCTGTCCACTTGGAAGCAAAATCCAACGTAAAAGCAAGACTCCAAATGGCAGTGCTATGCAAGGGAAGTGTCAACATATGTGAAACAAGAATCTTATGTCCAAAACGTCCCATAAAAAGCATGCAAATTGAGGCAAGATTCCTTCAAATGATGGGTCTATTCCAGTACTAATCCAAATAGACTCTGAAATGATGTCTTCCAAGGATCAAAGGGTGAAACTATGTTAGGAAACCCCTCCTATGCTGAACACTGGCTGAAACAAGACATAAAAATACCTTAAACTGAGGAGGTCACCATTTTATGGCTCAATTTTCCAATTGAGACTTTATTCTGAGGTTGTTGCTACATGTTTTATGAGGTTATAAGGCTGCCATGAAAACTGTTTGAACAATTTTCTTTATACCCTGCCCATAATTTTAGATGAGGGTTGTTTTTATGTCCAAACCGTATAAAATTTCTAAAGCAAGGGTTTGGACTGTTGATTTCCCTCAAAAGACCACCCATATTTGAATTTAAAGTATCTTCATCGGTGATTTCATGCTTAGAATTCAAGATGGACATGTTTTAAGTGATGGTGTAAGCCACAAACCACCCAAAATTAGCCTGGAATAGCGCAGATATTAAAAATGATGCTTTTTACCACTGTTTATGCTTCAAAATTGCTCGAAACTCACCAAAACTTGGTTTTGATGCTGATTCCACATATATGAAGGCCCAAAACTGTTTAGAATAATCGAAGACTTGAATTCAACCCTCTTTTGCTTTTGTTATGAGGGTTAAGGAATTCCAAATAATGCCCAGATTTGAGGTTTTAAAGTTGTTTCTTCAAAACATGCCTAGTTTGGATATTGGTTGATGTTTGATGAAAAAATTGTGTCCCAAATTGCTGCAACGTGCCCAGGTTCATTACTACATATTATGCTATGTATGATTACATGAAGCTTTTGTTGATTTATTAATTGGATTGTGTTTAAAATTATTCTAGAGGTCTTGAAATATTGCTCTCTTTTCACTTGATCAAAACCACTTCACTTCCTTCTTCTTTTTTCCTTCAGCTTTTAATTGCATCTTTTTGGGGCAATTGCTAGTTTTAAATTGCTTAGTTTCAAATTAGTTACCAATTTAATAAGAATAAAATGTAAAAAGTTAAAAGTAATAGCTGAAATTGTCAGTTACCAATTTAATAAGAATAAGATGTAAAAATTTAAAAGTAATTAGTTATTTTGTAGTTAACTATATAAAAACATAAAGGGCATTACTTTTCACTATGAAACATTTCATTTATTATTTATTGAAAAGAAAGATTTTTCTTGGGTAAGAGGAAAATGATATTGGAAAATAAGAGGTCATAAGATGGAAGCCTTATATCTAGGTGACGACCTTAAGGAAAGCTTTGTCTTCGGTAAGAGGAAAATGATATTGGAAAATAAGAGGTGATAAGATGGAAGCCTTATATCTAGGTGACGACCTTAGATATGGTGACCCAAACTTAGTAAGCCATTGAACTAAAAGATATTCCACAATGATATTTCCAAGACCCACGACAAGCAATGAATAAGTTATTCCACAATGATATTTCCAGGACCCAAGACAAGCAATGAATAAGATAACTTATTGGTATTGTTATTTTAAAATAATAAAGAAGAAAAAATCTCTTCAATGAAATGTAAAATATATTTTGAATGATCTCATGATAATAAAATATGACATCCTCACATAAATTATCTTAAATTTAACTTAAAGATATTTCACAATAACATTTCGAGGCCCAAGACAAGCGGTGAATAAGATAAGTTCTTGGTATTTATATTTTAAAAGAATAAAGAAAAAATATATCTTCAAGTTATTGTTGAAATGTAAAATATGTTTTGAATGATCTAATGATAATGATAATACAATTATATGAAAATAACTATTAGATGTTATTTGGATGAGTCACAGGGTGACCAAATACACACAGTGAGTGTGCACAAATATGAGTGGAAAGAGGCTAGTGGCTGACCAAATCTATGTGAATTAGCAGATGGGATATACATGAAAAGGATCATCGGCTGGGTGATGGAGCGACAGAGGGCTCTGAGTGTGTCATGTGAAGGGCCACAGTCTCGATGAGGTTGTCTACCAGATTCCATGTCTTGGAAGACCGGCTTAGTTATGGTCCTGGAGTCAAGCTGAGGTCCTCTCATCCTAGTACCAACCATGCTTTCAAAGTGGGAATAATATTCTTTTTTTACCTAAATCCACAAGTAAGTTTTCATCCTCCTAGTTGTTTTCTGTTTACAGGGTGTTTGGCGATTCACGGGATTTTCTTGGTCTTTCTCGCCATGCAAATGGGTTCTGTTTTATCCCCGCATTCCGACACATCACCCTTGGATATGGGACGTGTTTTCATCAAGGGTGGTAAGGGGATGCATGAAGCGGAGACTGGTGTTCGTGCTGCTAATAATGAGGGTAGGGATTTTTCCTATGAAGATGCAATTAAAACCCCTGTGAGCTAGTAGAGGATCCATTTTGAGAAGGTTTAGGTTGGAAAACCATTGTGTATCTTGGGACGGGATGTAACCATGGATTTGGTCACAACTTTATCCCTTCGCTCTCTGGTTGGAAAAATGGAGTTCGTGAAGCTCAATAGAACATAGCTTCTTGAGTGGATTAGTGAGAAATGGAAGCCATTCATTTAGAACATTCCACGGGTCCTGGCCTTAGTTAACGTTTGGTTTGTTTTCCATTTCCTATCGGAGGAGAATAGGAAGGAAGTGGAGGAAATATTCTAGGTATTTAGTAAGGGATCCTTGGTCTTATCCTGGTGGAACCGTTCATTTTGACCCTCGGGTGACAACTCTCGCGAAACACCATTTATGGGTGATTCTTCCCCGTTTTTCGTTATTTTGTTGGAGTTTCAAGGGATTCAGGGTTGTCGCCAACTCCATTGGTGGGTTCATACACATTGAAGACTGTCACTTACTGGGTTCTGGCAGGATTGCTCCTCAGGTTTTGGTTGAGATGGATATGGAGCTTGGGCTTCCAGAGGCGTTGGAAGTTGTTTGAGAAGGTGGATCCTTTACTCATACTCTTGATTACTGGAAAGTGACTTTTCGATGCCATCGATGTCGAGGTACGGGGCATTCCAAGGAATTATGCACTTCTAGTCATTGAGATCCTTCAGGGGGTTTGAAGGTTCACGAATCTGCTCTGGAGGAGGTTGACTGTATCAACCTTCCACTTCCCTTACACCATTCATCGGTTGAAGAATGTGTTGGTAAGTTCATCTCTACTATCCCTACACTTCTAAAGTTCTTGACTGTCGAGGAGCTTTTAGGGTCCCTTTCGGTTGATGACCGGGATGGCCTAGCCATGGAATCTTCGAGGCCTTCTGATCTTCTAGGTGATTATTCAGAGTCTCTGTCACCTGATGGTGTTGTGAGAATGGATGAGGTCCCCACAGCCCTAGTTCTGCCTCCCTTTGATAGTTCTGGACCACCATTTCAAGACTCAATCTTCAACTCCTGTGACTTCCCTCCTCTACCTAGGGCTTCCGGAGACCTGCCTCCCATTCATATATCCTCTTCCCTTGTAGGGGAGTTCTCTCCTCCTCCTATACTAGCTTCCATTGCTAATGGTAAAACTATGGATATCTACTCAACCAATCTAAAGGGATCGGACATCCTTGAAATTTTTTCTATCAGGAGAACTTTCGTATCCGTTCACAAACCTAGAAGAAGCGGTAAGGTTAAATCTCTTGTTGAATCTGTTTTGTTGGGCGAGGAGGATGAGTCGCTATTTAAAAACCATAAGGTCTCTTCTCTGTTTACCAAAGGTCTAGCATGTGACTCTAGTTCGGCTTCTATTAACACTGATTTGGCTCTTAGAGATGTAGTGACCCCCCATCTGGTTCCGAAATGATCTTTGTATTCCTCAACATTAGAGGGCTATGAAGGGGGCCCAAAAGAGATTCCTTAAAGGGGTTTCTAGATAATTTAAAACCCTATGTAATTTTACTGCAAGAGACTATGACAAATGTTGGTTTGGCTTGTGACTACCTTCTAAAACTTTGACCGTCTTGGCATGTATCAACATGGGACTCTAATGGACATTCAGGTGGGACGTTGGTTGCATGGAACCCACTCATGGCTAATTTGAAGGCATTTATTACTGCTGCAGGTATTATGGTGGAAAGCCGCATCTAGGGTTACTCGAAGGTCCTAAGGATTCTTAATATTTATGCCCCTTGTTATAAAAGGCAGGAATATTGGGATAGCATATTCTTGTTGGGTTTACTTGATGATCGATCTCTCATAGTGGTGGTTGATTTCAACCTTACACTCTCACAGGAGGAATTTTGGGGGGAGGGTAAGGCTGACGACCCACTCTCATATTATTTCAGGAATAAACTGGAAGATATGAAACCGGTGGACGTTTGGCCTAGTGTTATTGGCCCTACATGGTCAAATGATAGGGGTGGGAAGGCATGTCTCACCAAAATATTAGACCGGTTTCTTCTGGTTGAGGAACTCTATGATGCCTTCGGCAAGTTCAGAACATGGTCACATTCTTTGGTGATTTCAGACCATAAGGAGGTTATCTTCCAAGTGGATTTCGACAAGGGCTTGTCCAATTACCCTCCTAATTTCAACTCGATTTGGATTGAAAACCAACAGTTCTGTGATTTCATGAAAGAAAGGTGGTCCATTCTCTCTAGTGCTCACTATTCCTCAATAATGTATGGGCTTACTGATAAGCTGAAAAACTGAGATTTGAGATACAAGATTGGGAGCGACAAAAGAAATCTAAGGATGCCAAAGATTTGGAAGATATTGAGACTGAAATCCAACTTCTCTCCTCCACGGTTGATGATTTTGTTTTCACCAGTGATTGTAAACTGAGATTACAGGCATTGGAATCTGTTAGAGGTGATCTCCTTCGGCTAAAGGAAGAGACTCTTCATAAAAAAAATCATGCTAGAGACTATTCGTAAAAGAAGTAGTGCTATATGGCTTAGGGCGGGTGACAACAACTCCAAATATTTCCATAATTGCGCTAATCACATACATATGATCAACTCTGTTTTGGACATTCAGACTAAATATTGGGCCATCATTGAAGACCACAAATATATTAGAGATGCTACGGCTGGACACTTCAGAGCTCTGTTCTCACAACTTCAGAAGATGAATGTGATGGAACAACTGAAAACTATTAAAACATTTCCATGTTACTTCGAGGCAGATGATTGTATCAAGGTTGGTCAACCGGTAACCATGATGGAGGTAGAAAATACTTTGAAGTTGTTTGCGCAGGATAAGAGTCCAGAGCCCGATGTCTGGAAGGTAGAGTTTTATTGGAACTTCTTCGATATCCTAGGGGATGAGATCATAGAATCAGTGGAAGAAACCCGACGATCAAAGAAGATAAGTGAGACCCTTAACTCAACTTATTTGACTCTTATTCCCAAGAAGGATCACCTGGATTCATTTAATGACTTTCGGCCTATTGACCTGTGCAATTTACTCTATAAACTGGTCTCCAAGATCATAACAGAAAGACTTAAGCCAGTTCTGGGAAAATTCATTTTGGAGGAGCAATTCGCATTCTTTCCTAATAGGAAAATAACGTATGTTGTTGGCCTAGTTCAGGAGTGTTTACACTCGGTTAAACTTCTTAAAAAAATGCCTTTTTTTCTCAAATTAGACTTATTGAAGGCTTAGGACAAAGTTGACTGGTCTTATCTTAAGCTAATTCTTGTTGACATTGGTTTAACGTCTGACATTGTCGGGTGGATTATGTGCTTCGTTTCTACAGCTAGGTTATCGATCCTGATAAATGGAGTGCCTTTATCCTCCTTCAAAGGAAGTAGGGGTATTTGTTAGGGCTTCCTTCTTTCGCCCTATCTGTTTATCTTGGTAATTAAAGGCCTCAACTTGCTCATTAGACAAGCCAAGGAAACTTTGATGTTCACCGATCTGAAGGTATCGAGGGGCTTGGCCATTTCGTACCTATTATTTGTGAACGACGTAGTCATCATCGGAGGTGATTCTCTGGCGGAATGGAAACATTTACAATATCTTTTGCATATTTTTTTTATAGCCTCAGACCTGGAGATTAGTGGGAAAAAATCTTTTTTATTGTCTGCCATCAAATAGCATGGCCAGATTAATCTCATGAGAAAGTTGTTCCCTTACCAAACAGGAAGCCTCGACAAGGGGATTAAGTATCCTGGCTTCTTCTTAAAACCCAATGGATATAAACCGAGAGATTGGGATTGGCTCGTCAGGTGTATTATCCACAAAATAATTAGTTGGTCCTCTCGGTGGCTCTCCTTGGGAGGCAAGCTTATCCTGGTTTCTTCAGTTCACTACCTTTGGGCTGGCAAATCGGAGATAGAAAAATTTTACTTATCCTCCTGGGAAAGTTTATCATTTCCCTGTGATCTCGGAGGATGGGGGATCAAACATCTAGTTATTTTCAACTCTTCATTATGCGCCAAGTCGTTATAAAGATGCTTAAACAGTTCCAGTCTCTGGGGTAAACTCATCTCGTCCAAATATTTTAAGGGATTGAGCCATATCTATTGGCTGTGAGATCAAAAGGTGGCGAAGACTGTTGGTTCGACAGTTTGGAGAATCTTGGTCAAAAGTATTCCTATTCTCGCAAACAATCTGAGTTGGTTGGTAGGCAGGGGTTCTCAAGTTTATGTGGGGATCGACCCCATTTGTGGATTGGGAGAGAATTATTTGATATCTGAACCGTTGTTGCAAGAATTGCATAAGAAGAATATACAGGTGCTCAAAGACATTCATTGACCTCCTGGAAATTCCATATGGGAAGACGCTGAAATTCTAGGCCTTGGGAGTCGTTTGGATGATGAATGGGATAGGTTTATCACTGGTCTATATTGTGGGAATATTTCTCTCGGCTCTTCTCCAAACAGATTGTTATGGGCCTTCAATAAACGTGATGGATAGGTATCTGTGAAGCTTTCTTACCGGTCGGTGAACTTGCACAGTTGTTTTATCAAGAATGAATGGTGGACGATTTGGGTTTGGAAAGGGATGGTCCCCTTAAAAATCAAACTATTATGCTAGCTATGTTTTCATAACAAAATACTGACATGGGATGCTTTACAACATAGAGGTTTTATGGGTCTAAGCATGTGTTTCTTGTGTCATCTACAAGAGGAAAGCAGGTTGCATTTGCTTGGAGACGGTTCTTTTTTCCAGGCCATATGGCATCTTCTGATGAACTACGTACTTCAAGCTGGAACATAGGTGGGAAGCCGCATCGATCAAGGAAAACTTGTGGAATTGGTACAACAGGAAATCTCCTGTTGGTTATCTCCTGGTATTCATGTTTTGGGAAATATGGAAGGCAAGGAATGCCGCCATATTCTCAAATTTATAGCAGACTATTGAAACTATTTATTTGAAGGTTTTAGCAAATTTTATGGAGTGGATCCAGGTGAAAATCAGAAAAATAAAAATCATTAGTAAGCTGGCCTCTTTGATGCAGGAGCACCCAATCGAATTCTTCGATGGGGCTGCGACAAAGGGAACTTGTGGTGCGGGGTTTATCATAAAGTTTGGGAGTGGTGATATGATTAAAGGTTGGACAAAGGCTGGTTCTGGCACTAACACCCACGTTGAAGTGGTGGGGTTATTGTGTCTTCTTACCTATGCCATAAAATGTGGTATAAGATATCTTTGGGTATTGGGTGACTCGCAAGTCATCATAAACTAGTTCTTGGGGGAGGCATCTGTGACATCATTGGAGCTTCATCACTAGTTAAAAAACACCAGGCGCCTAATGAAAGATTTTACATTACTATCCTTCAACCACATTTACAGAGAATTGAACGTTGAGGCGGATTCCCTTTATAAGCGAGAGATTGGGGCGATGGATGGTAGGCTGTGTGTTCTTTTATCGTCTGTAGGCTTGAGCCCGCGGGCTGTGTGTTCTTTTATCATCTGTAGGCTTGAGCGCGCGTTTAGGATATTTAGACTTGTTCTCTTAGTCTTGCTGCAATCATGGGCAACTTTTTGGATTATTGTGGTTCACGGATGATGTTGTTAACTATTGGAATCTGATTGGAAGGCTATCTTAATGTCAGGATTCTAGCTTGTGGTTCTCATATTGATCAGAACTGTAAGAAGATCAGTCTAAAGTGACTAGTTTCAGACTTTAATATTATGTATTTCTGATTCAGCTTTAATTAATGTAAAGTTGGTTTTTCATTATTGAAAAAAAAAGATGTTATTTATAGTAAATACACATATTTAAGCTTATTATTATGTAAATGATTATTATGTTTTCTTTTATTTTGTTACAACAATTTTTTATAAATAAATAAATAAAAATGACATCTTCATATAAATTATCTTACTTTTAATCAAAATTCTAAATAACAACTAACTTTTATATTATTGTATTTTAACAATAAAAACATTTTCAAAGATATTTAAAAATATGCATTTGTATGTTAATGTTTGTATAGTGAATATATATTAATTGAGTTTAGTAAAGATAATTCAAAAGATAATATTATTTTTTTCATTTGAATTTAAATCTCACTTGTAATATATTTGAAATTATTATTTTTATTTTTATTTAAATTAATAATTGTTTTTCACGAAGATGAATGAGATAAACAAAACTTCAAGAAGTGTATTTTTAATTAGTTTTAGACAAAGGTAAATACAAAAAAATTACCTTTGTTTACCTTTTGGGAAGGAGGTTTAGAAAGCCAAGAAGCGTTGTATTTTTTAAGGAAGTGACCTACTTACCCGACCATTTGCACCGATTGGACGATCGGCAACGTCGGATGTGAATGCTCACGCGAGCCAAGTTGGATCGGTGCAAATGGTCGATTAAGTAGTCAACTTCTTTTTTAAGACATCAAGCCTTTTTCCTTTACCATGTGAGTATGAAAGTACTTAATGCTTTTAATGAATTTGCTACTTTTAAACATATTCTAAAGCAAATAAATATAAGATTCCCATATATTATTGAAGATATATGGAGAGATTTCTTTGATTTGCTACTTTTAAACATAATCTAAAGCAAATAAATATAAGACTCCCATATATTATTGAAGATATATGGAGAGATTTCTTTGATGGGGTGGTACAGGATGATTTATGTGGAGCAAGTCTAATCTTATAAATATCAAAAAGGAACATCACATGCAACTAAGGATGGCTATAGGTGAGGGCACTAATACCAAGGCAGAGTTTTTGGTATTTTGGAGCTTGTTGTGGTTCACTCGAAATATAGATGTTTTCAGAGTAAAAAATTATGATGATTCAAAGGTTTCCATTCATTGGGCTAACTGTCTTGTTGAGATACACACTCTATGCTTGGAACATTGGTTGAGCAAGCTCCGTACTTTTATTTATGATTTCACATAAATTTCCTTTGAAGATGTCTACAAGGAATTGAATATGCGGGTGGATGCACTCTCTAAGGAGGTTATCGATCCAATGGATGGACATATCTTTTTTGATGAATATTTTTCAAATCGACTCGTTCATTCAGGCTCTTGTTCTATTTTTTAAGAAGCACTTAGTTGGTATGGGTAGTTTTGTCTATTATGTTTCTTGAAGTAAGATGCCTTTTGTTTTTATATTATGTTTGGTTCTGTTTGTGGAAGGGTTTTAGATATAGATGAAAGCCTGTACGTAAATATGTTCGATTGACTATTGTGTATTTAATTGGAAAGCTTTATTTTGACTGAGATGTATATAACTTTGATTTCCTAATAAATAATCATTTACAACTTTTTTATTCTTAAAAAATGCTAAATATCCACATCCATTGAAAAAAAACCATGTTACTCAAGAGTTAAATAAAAACATCCATTGAAAAAAAACCATGTTACTCATGAATTAAATAAAAACAAGAATCAATAATTGTCAAAGTTACAACTTTTTATATTCTGATAAAAAAAGCTCGATGTCCACATCCCATTGATAACCAGAATCAATAATTGTACTTTTAACAAAAGGAATATTGCAATCAAGGAGATAGGTAACTAGCGTGGCAAGAATCTCAACATGCCACATATAAAAGATTACCGATGGGAAGGAACTCATACTTTTCCATTTGACTTGTAGTTTTAAGGCCCTTGGCCATCAATATGATTATGGCATAGGTAAAGAAAATAAATGGATGCAAATAGTGTTAAAAAATCTTTATAGTGTTTCAAACTTTTGACTTTTACCTCTATTGTAATATGAGAGTCTAAGCACAATGCCTTTCCGAAACACCTTTTTAAGATTCCTAGCCCAAGGCAAACATGATTAACGCATGTGATTTAAAATCACATTGGCAATGTGAGATAATCATGCATCTACCGATCTTAATTATATTTCAAGATTATATTTCAAATTCTTAAGCCTCTCGAACATTAGTAGCGAGGGTTATCATCATACTATTTTCTTTTTCTTTACTTTTGAAAAGCATTTTTCATGAAGAGTTACATTCATAAACCAAGATCTCATAACAACAAATTCCAATTTTAACTATAATAATGTGAAAGTTGTTTTTTTCAATGGGCTAGATATTTTGAATGGTAGTCCCAAGGGTTAGTTCAATTGGTAAGACGTGCGCATACTTTCTCGGTTTGGGGAGAGGTCACGGGTTCGAGCCTCGAGTCCTTTGGGGTTAGGCCTTCTGCGAGGATGGCCGACGGTTTACCACCTCTACCATCCACTAATGTGGGGAAGTATTGCTGGGTTTCCCGTGGATCTTTCCATCTGAAAAAAAGATATTTGAATGGTCTAAAATCAAATCGTTTGAATTGGTATAAGTAAATGAATGCCTAATGCGTCAAATGTGTTAGCTACAACAAATTATGCATTAGTTTATTGAAAGTTGTTGAAGCCACTATCAATAATTTCACATCATTTATACGCATTAGAATAACTATTGTGGTCACTTTTGGAGGAATTGGAAGTAGTGTATATTTAGTCCCTCCATGGCATACATGGACTTTTGTTGCCGCATTTTGCAATTACTGCACACAAATCAAAGATTTTATGCAAAGTTTTTAAAATTATAGTTTTTCTTAAACAATCGTATTGTCAAAGCCTTTAAATCCTTCAATCAATCAAATGGACATATTATTTAGCCTCTTTTTGAGGTCGGGATAGCATGATGTCCTAAGTTTTTGAGTGACCTACATTTGTTTCACCTCACTTGGATTAATGCTAGCAATACCTTAGCATTAGTTTGAACATTTAGTTTAACATTTTATGTTTGTGTTTTGGGCATATTTTGATTCCACGTCCTCAACCTTATCTATTTTTCCATCACCCACCGCCATCCTACCAAGCCCCTTGCTATTATATATATTTTATACCTTTTATACCTCGAACATGTTCTCAACACTCAGAAACTCTTTGTCATGCTTAGGACGTATTGCAAGCCTGCTGCTATTGCATATTGTATATCATGATAGGTTGTTAACACTAAAAAAATCTCTGCTCAAGATGTGGAGTTTGAATCCTGCAAGAACCTGGTGCTTCGTCTAGCACTATATATCAATAAGCTAGCTCACGAGGGTTGATTCTATCGTTAACCACTTTGTATATTGTGGAGAAGCTGCTTGAAGAATACTAGAAACCATTAACAGGTAACTTGTTTTACATGGTTGGGCTTGGCGGCTTATATGTTAGATGATCTAGATTTATGGCTTGTTGGTCTACTTGGCTCTACTAGCTACATGTATATACCATACCCTTTGGTATGAAAGGAAAGTGATCATCGAAACCTAGATCATAGAATCAGAAGGCAGGCACCCAACAGGGACCCAGAAAAAGAAACACACCTAAATAGGATGCATAAGGATACTCATGCATTTCTATACGATAAGTAAGTATGTGAAGAATCAATATCCATTGCGCGATGGTATTTTTCATTCCATAGGGATAAGGGAATGTACAGTGACACATCTAACATATTGGTACTATATATTAGTTTTGTGTCTCCCCTACTTTTATGCCTTCGTTAGAAGGTAAGGGATAACCCTCTTATTTCTGTCTTTACAAAGCCAAGCCTATTAATATATGAAGTATTATTTTAACATATTTACTCGTCTCAATAAATTGAGCAATACTTTGTTGATGAAGAGCTGCTAAAATCTAGGGAGATAAGTACCAAGTGAGGGAGCGAGCACGTGAAAGTGAGGTGTAGCATATTGAAAGTTGGGTGTAATGTATTGAAAACTAAGTTAGTTTCGGACGATCCCTCACTCTCTTCTATCGAGTGAGCCTTCATACTCGCTATAATAAAGGAGAGGTTGGCCTTCCTGTAACCTACATTCTTTACCAAGTATGTTTGTGGGCCTTAGATATCTTATACCGGCTCTTAAAGGTTCCACCCACTAAGGAAGGATTACTCATCATTAGTATAAAAGTGAGGGGCAAGGGACAAGCCGTGGGCCAACAATACGCTAGGAGGGGAAGGAGCATCTCATTTATCTACAGAGAATCAAATCCAAATCATGCAAATGACCAAATTATTCACTACATGACACATTAGTTATATATAATGTGTAGCCTGTGTGGGTAATCCTTTAATACTCATGCAGGCTTCACTGCACAACATTTGTACATTAAAAGAAACAATATAGCTATTTCCAAGCACACTTGAAGATGGGGAAAGCTAAAACGGTTAAGCTTTAGCTATTTTTAATGAAGTACTGGACTTAAAAAGGAAATTTCATGGCCTAATTTAGGAAACATCTTTGCTTCCCATTCATGGAATTATCCAAATAAAATAAAAAGAAAGGGAGATCAAATGAGTTCCAGGAGTCCATTAATTGTAGTCACTTGTTACATCAAGTTAAGCTGGAAGTGTAGCACATATCTATTCAGGGAACTTATTTGCCAAACCTTGTTTTGACAAATTGTTGAATACTTTACCGGATGTGAAAAACTATTAAATGTTTTGTGATACTATGGAAACATTAATTTGTTTTTCTGTTAACAATGTATGGGGTACTCATCTACCTTTTTTATACAGATGCAAATGTAATTTTGTTCTTCTGAAATAAAATTATGATTTTTTCTGAGGTTTTTTTATCTATTCAAGGAACTTACAAACAAAAAAAGGCACGCTCAATTGAAAAAGAGAGAGAATGGGTGTCATGCACACTGAATGTGCATCCCTTTCATTCACTGACATAAAAAGATAAATCAGTTATGATTCCACCCATACAACAGTACGATACATGCCAATGGTAAGAGATTACCAACCTCTCAGCAAAGGATACTTGCAAAGAAATAAATAAAACTTGATGGTGTTATAAACATTGCACCCAAGTGAGCCCCGCGAGACAGAGGAGTAAGACCAGCTGAAACACTCCTAATTAAAGCACAACACAATGAAACTCGGTAAGAAGGAGAATAAAAACACCAGTATAAGAACATAGGAAAATAAGATAATTGGTTGAATAAATAGAAAACCTTTAATAGGGCCATGAGGGTCTTGGTAAATTCTCCTTAATTGACAATCCTAGTAGTGGAATTGTTACACGAGGAATCTGGTGATTTAGGTTGCTCGGGAGGCCAAATTGTCTAGATAGTATCTCGCTCATTTCTAATCAAATCTCTAGATCGAAGGATTCCTCTCTAAACATAAATTTATCATTACAAGGATTTAATTAAACATTCTTCTTATCAAAGCGGCACCAACCTTTATTCATGGTTTATATTCATTTTATATGGTTATATTCTTGTTATAGCCTTATAAAATCATTGGAACATGGCATAGAAGTGGGATAGGTTCACAAAACCACGAAAAAATTTGTCACTAGAAATTTTTTAGGCTTCATATGTTTTGTTTTACGATAATTGTTGGCCCTAGAAAAGTTAAGCAGAATTTGGCTAGAATTCTGCTCGAGAAGATAAAGAATCTGGTCACAAGACATAAAAGAAGAGTTGCGATGGAAGAGAAGCTGCAACAAATGCAGCTACAATGGAAAGATTGGCGACAAGAGTAGACATGACGCAAGAAACTGTGACATAAGAAGAGCCGAGCAGTTGTAAAGGACAACTCGACGGATTGTGGGTAAGGAGTTAGTTAGAATAAAGCACACTTTTGGTAATAAATCATAATTGTATTTTGGGTGGATAGTGCCTATTTTCAGTTGTAATTAAATGTACGAGAATAGAATTGACATCTTATCAGCTAAAAAAAAGAGTCAGTTGATTAGGACAGGTAGGCTCTTATAAAAGGGAGAACCCAAGCTGTGTGTGGGACTGATGTTGTTTATTGATTGTTTTGTTAGCTAAGTAGTCAGTTGGTTGGTTAAGCCATTGTGTAGGTAAAGAAGAGAAGAGTAGATTTGTTGTGTGCGGATCGACTAAGGAGTGAATAAGAGAAGAGTAGAGTTGTTGTGTGCTAGAGGAACAATCCAAGTTGTGTGTGGATCAACTGAGGAGTGAATAAGAGAGGAAGTATATCAACCCAAAACCAAAGATCATCAGGGGATGGAATTCTATATGAATTATAAGGAATACCTGGAGAAGAGACTGCAAGCTGAGTGCGCAAACAAAAGGTGCTAACATATTTCTCATGTTAGATGAAGAGCGCCTTTGTGGTTTTTCCCAGATGGGTAAATCCACATTAACTGTTGTCTATGTGTGTTATTGATTAATGTGTTTATTTCTATTGCATGCATGTTGTGAATAAGTAAATATGAATATGTCACACTTCATCTGTTTATGAAGAATCCAATATATGTATGTGTCACACAACTTATTGAATGAATCTGTGATAAGGTTGTTATGTTGATTATTGTAATATGTATCGACTAGTAATTCAACTGATATCTTGAATGAATAGACAAGGGATAAGAAGTTTAATCCTCGACTTCAGTCGATTGTTGTGATAAGGTACCATGAGAGTAGAAACCCCCACCTAACTGCAAAAACCTAGTTATGGCAGTTCCCCATAAGATATCTCGGGTGAGACTGCATCTGCGTTGCAAGTTCTGCCTACTAAGCCCTACTCTGTCGGGCAAATATCTGGGTATTTGTTGACGACCAAGGATCTGAACTTGGGTTGACCGGAGGTGAAAGCGAACAAATGGTTTCATTTTCGAGACCATAAATCATTTTAGTGGGGATATGTTGTGGCACTCGATGAAGCTAGAAATTCAAGATTGGGTAGATTTTAAGGCACTAGAATTTACACAAAAAAAATGAAGGATCTCGGTTGAATCAGACTGAGTGGTTGGAGCGATACCTCTATACAGATATCCATGAGTTTTTATTTTGTGAATTTCCTGTTTTGTTGTATGAGTGGTTGTTGAGGCTAGCAATCTAGCGGAGAAACTTTCAAGGGGGAGAACTGATAGATTGGAGCCCTCAATTGATTTAGCAATTGAAAAGTATTAGCGACCCCATATCAAGGGAAGTTGAATTTTGGTTTGACGATATTTTGGAAGGATACATCACTAAAATTGTTGTCGACACAGTAAAATCATATAGCGAGGAAGAAAGAAAATTTTTCCAAGGGCCTAAAGGTTGCTATTTGAAGTATTTGAATATTTGTATTGAGATGCTTGTATACGAGAAAGGGTTATTAAGAATGGAGTCGGACAAATAAGGATTTGTGCATAGAAACCTAGGATATGTCACAAGAGAAGTTTGAGAAAAATGGAGCAGAGTAAGCTAAGATGTTTCCTGGTTATAGTGAGACTGAACTAGAAGATGGGCATCTAAGAAGTGGAAGAAGATTTCAATCGGGAAAGAGGAGAAAGAATGTGACTAGAAGAGGAATTTGTAGCATGATCGAAGGAGAGGACTACGATTTGACATCGCATTTTGACGAAGTTTCTTGCGATGAGGAAGCTGAATACGAGCCTATACCTTAAAAAGAGGAGGAAGAAGAAGCTCCAGCTCCAAAGTACAACTACACCATACCCACTACCCTCGCATACATCCACGGAGGTAAGATCTAGAATCTCATCTCCTAAATTTTTTGTTAATCAAGGTAACATTAGTCGTGGGAATATGAGACAAGGGATTCCTGCTATCCAAGCAGTTCCCAAAATGAATATAATGGTCGGGAAAGATATTAAGTTTCCAATATTTAATGGAAATGGGTTAGAAGACCCTCACCAACATTGGTTTCTATGTGAAGTTGTGTGGACCGTGCGACAGGTCCAAGATGAAGCCATCAATAAGGCTCAAATGATCACAACCCTTAGGGGTCAAGCGTTGGATTGGTACATGAAATTCTCTGTGGTTCTGACAGGAGTCCCATAGAAAACATTAGATCAAATCCAAACAGGACTAATAGATGAATTCAAAAATCCCAAATCTGAGTCATGGTGCATTACATATATTAAATAAATTAAGCAATTTCCTAGGGAATATGTTTGGTACTTCGACCAGAGACTGAAGACACTGATGGCCAAAGTAAGTTTCTAGATGTCGGACGTTCAACACAAATAATGGTTTATTGCAACATCGTTACTGCATATTTGGATTCCCTTGATGCAACAAAATATTATGTCGCAGGCCGAAGCTCTTGAATTGGCTATGAAATTGGAATCCCAACATGTTGGAGAAACTGGTGTCGTATTGATGCAAATCTAGTCGTAACTAGCCAACCTTACACTGCAACGTCAAGATATTAAGAAAGGGAAGGAAGTACAAGAAGAACTGTGGTTTACTAGATGCATTACAGAGTGACACCACAAAGATAACTGCCCAACTTATATGAATTATGTCGCATCGGTAGCACCGAGCCCGATAAATACACAAGGGATGCCTTGATGTAGAATATGGTAGAATATAGGCCATCGGTCGTAAGAATGTTTGTCATTACATAAGATTGTAAGTGCATTGGCCAGTTTATACTGCAAGTTTTGTCAATCAGTAGGACATGATGAGAAAGACTACAGAGCATATCATATGCTATAGGAGAAAATAGTTGATACCTATTTAATGAAGCACGACGAACAATTGCAGGCTTAGAAGACTCAGGTTCAATTTCCCCAAGTTCAATATTCTCATAACCAATACCCTCAAACCCAGTATCCAGAACAAAAATACCCTCAACTCAGGGGGGTGGAAATTTTAGAGGCAGAGGACAAGGAGGAGGATTTGGTCACGAAAGAGGCCAAATTATATGTTATAATTGTGGGAAGCCTGGATATTTAGCCAAGGACTGCACAAGTCCTACTACGACATGCTCGTATTGAAATTTTTTTAATCATACTGTCGAGCAATGTCTGCAGTTGATTGTAATGTGGCATGATAGGAATGTGGGAAATCTGAATCCACTGCAAAATATGAATCCAAACCCCAATCATAATATCCACAATATTTCTGCTAAACCAAGGGAACAACATATTGTTGTCGTAACAAGAGGAGGTGCTACAATGGGAGCAGATCAAGAAGCATTGTATAGACAACTGTAGGTGCGACCAGCAGCACAAAATAAAGCACCATTCAACATCCAAAAAGAAAAGGAAGTATTCTTAGAGGTGTGACAAGAATTCGTTGACATAAATCAAGTGTCAACTTACTGAAGACCAATATTGGAGATGCCTGAGAGATTTGACCAGCTACTCTGAAAGAAATCGACATGAAAGGTTAGTAAACTAAAATAATTCTTTAAAACTTTACTACTGCTAATCCAAGATAAAGATGATGTCGCAAAATTGACAACTTTGATAGAAGAACCCCAACAAGAGGTGCAACTAGAAAAAATGGTTAATCATATTGGGAAAATACTGAAGACTGGTTGTGAACTAAGGATGACTCCACAAATAGGAGATTATGATATGCATTATATTATTTTGGAATTGGGCTTTGATGTCAACGTTCTGACTAGACAAACATGGGAGAGCATGGGAAATATGAGACTCATATGGTCTCATGTCCAACTCCGATTAGAGAATTAGTTGAAAGTTCTACCTATTGGTCGACTGACTCAAGCGCATGATGAGATAGAAGCCCTTAAAACTTAAATCGACTTCGAAGTGATTGACATTATGGACGATACAAATATGTATCCTGTACTTCTAGGGATCGACTAGGTGATTGATAATCAAACAATTATAAATTTAAAAAAAATAATCGTAACGTTTGAAGATTCAGAGATAAGGGTGGTTGCACCAATTGATCTGTTGGAAGGACAAAGATATGTCGAGCAAGTGAATAGTGAAGGACAAGGAAATTATCTGGACCAGATTTATAACATTACTTCTATAAGGGATGATTATGTAAATCCAATGGTCGACGGAAAGCTCAGTTAGCACAGTGTTATCTCCTATACATCGGATTCTGGAGAAGCTTTGGAAAATTGGCATAACCGATCACATGAAGTATTGATGAGAAGATGCTCAATAATTACACAGTCTATGCGACGGGTAGGTAGCGAGGAAAGTGAGATACCCACATATGAAGGATTACCTACTGGGCATCTTTTCTAACAGAATTTGAAGAAAAAGTTACAGAACATTGGCGCTTGTTTGCTTTGGAATTTTCACTAAAATATGGACCTTCAAGATGGTGGGCTGCACATAAACAATCTATCTCAGACTTGCCTCAATGATGGAAATTGATGTAGATACGATTTGGAGATAAGATCAATTTTACTTGCTAGAAGAACACAGGATTGACTAATCCTGTTGACCACATTAAATACTTTCATGTGACATGGGAGGCATGCATGCGACATGAATGGGATCATAATTTTGTGCATACATTGGATATGATATCAAGGAACTGGTACACATCGGTTGAGCTACAACGAGGGACTCTTGAATGGGATGAACTAGCTGCTAGATTTACATGCACATTTGAGTTTATCGATGATCATCCTTCGATTTATGTTGCATTGCAAGTGATCAAGACAAATATATTTGAAGATATCCCTATGTCGATGTCAAACTTTAATCAGAGCAGCACAACAGTCCAACACTCGATAGAGTGCTATAATGTGGTAGGTGAACCTAATGATGATGACTCGTGAGACACAAACATCCGAGATTCTGAAGATACTCACGCGATGGAGGGATTTGGTATTTCAAGTAACCAGTTCCCAATGTTAGATTTTTAACATTAAGCTAGAATTATTAGAATCTTTTAACTGAGAGAATAACAAGCACAAAAATCAAACATAAGAGACAATGAACACAGTGATTTTCCTCGGGGAAACCATAAATGGAGAAAACTCTGCAACTTCCTCAGAGATAGAATCAGCACCAAATAGAAAAGCCCAAAACAGTAAGATGATCTCCCGACAGTAGTAACCTCTTTCTTCCTAACCCCAGTTTCTTCTTCTTCCTCAGATATGCACTACAACTGAGTGTGAGTGAGTGTGTAATAAATAGAGAGGTCACCTTTCTATTTATACTGATTCCCGATGTGACTAAAACCCTACTAGGGCCGACTTCACTAGGTGAGTCTAATAACCCTAATGCCCTAGAACTACGGGGACTTTAACCCTTAGACAATAGGAGGGTTACCCACAATGACTTGATATGACTTGTTTACATTATAGATTCTCCCGATTGGAACATCGGGGCATGACATCATGACTCAATTATATTACAGACACATCCCAGAATAAACATCAGGGTACAAGACATAAGATACATAGGTGAATACATTCCGAAGTTACAAATACATCAACACTCCCTCATAACTAGGAAGGTATTATTTCGACAACTTTTCAGCATTGGTCTTCCTCTCTGTATCGACTGGGTCATCTCATTATATTCATCTTCAAGTCTTCTTAGTATTCAAGTCTTCTTCTTCATCTTCGAGTCTTCTTCTTCGTCTTCGAGTCTTCTTCATCACGGAATCTGCATCATCATGACTACTGGATCATCATTGCTGGATCATCATCGCATCTGGATCATCACTTGATCTGGATCATCATCAAGTCTGGATCATCATCACATCTGGATCATCACTTCATCTGGATCATCATGAAGTCTGGATCATCATCACATGCTATCTCAGAATGGTGCTATCTCGATTCTTCTCGTCATAGGAAGTTCTACAGAGTCAGCCCTGTAGCCCTACCCTTCATGTAGGTCTTCATCAGCGCTTATATCTGGCACTTAAGTCAGAATGGCATGCCCAGCTCTTACATCTGACCTCATATTGTCAGAAAGGCATGCCCAGCACTCACATCTAATATCATCTTGTCAGAAAGGCCCAGCACTCACATCTGACCATGTGTAAACACATCACGCCAGAATGGCTCAACACTTATATCCGATCATGTGCAAGCACATCGCATCGGAATGGCTCTGCACTTACATCCAACCATGTGTAAACACATTGCATCGAAAGGGCTCTCAGTCCCAGACTAAGGATTCCTGGTAACTGACCAGGTGCCTCCATTCTCCCAGAGAATGGCAGTTTCCCTTACATCTGACCTACTCGTCAGAATGGCCAGCACTCACATCTGATGTGGGAGGAACCTAATCATTTAACCATGACAGAATGGGTCAGCCCTTACATCTGACCATGGAAGGAACTTAATCCACTCCCATGTCAGGATGGCTCACGGACTCATCACTTCCCTTTGGAGGGAACCTCGTTTTGGAGAACACCAAGCTTCTCCCTGAAGTACTCAAACTTCACCCTAGCCAATGGTTTCGTCAACACATCAGCTATCTGATCATCCATCACAACATACTGGAGCTTCACTACTCCCCTCTACACCATATCCTTGATATAGTGATACTTGATCTCGATATGCTTCGACTTGTCATGGAACACCGGGTTCTTTGACAACTTCACACAACTCTGGTTGTCGCAATATATACAAGTAGCATCCAACTAGAGATCAAATAAATCATACAGTAGATTCCTTAGCCATACTGCCTCACAACTAGCTGAACAAGCTGCGACATACTCTACTTCAGCTGTGCTAAGTGCCACACACGATTGCTTCCTGCTAAACCAAGAGACCACACATGTTCCCATACTGAAGCAACACACTGAAGTTCTCTTCCTATCGATGGCACTTCCTGCCCAATCTGAATCAACATAACCCTCCAAGTTAATCTTCTGATTCGATTCATACTTGAGCCCATAATCAACTGTACCCCTTAGGTACCTCAGAATATGCTTTGCAGCAATCAAGTGAACATTTCTCGGATCTGTCAAGAACTGGCTCAAGGTGTTCACAGCAAAGCAGATGTCTGGTCTCATGTTCGTCAGGTACATCAAGGACCCAATCATCTGATGATATATCGTAGCATCAACAGACTCTGATGAATCATCGCTCAATAGATTCAGGTTCGATGCCATAGGTGTGGCCATAGCCTTGCAGTCCATCATCCCAAACCTCTTCAGGATCTCTACTGCATACTTCCCTTGTCAAAGGGAGATTCCATCTGTATTCTGCCACACCTCCATGCCTAAAAAATAATGCATCATACCCAAATCCTTCATTTTGAATTCAGCAGCAAGATTTCTCTTCGTATCAGCAATCAACCCATCCATACCTGTTACAAACATATCATCTACATATAGTAGAAGCATCACTGGGTTGCCATATTCAACCTTGTAGTAAAGGTTGGAATCTGCTTTACTCTTGGTAAAACCCAAACTGGATAGAAATCTGTCAATTCTGTCGTACCATGTCATGGGTGCCTGTTTCAAACTGTACAGGGATTTCTTTAATCTGCACACATGAGACTCTTTGTCATGTGTCTCAAAACCGAGTGGTTGTTCTACATACACTTCCTCTTCCACTACACCATTCAAGAAAGCGGTCTTGATATCTATTTGGTGTATCTTCCATTTCATTACTGCAGCCAAGGCAAGTACTAATTTGATGGAAGTGTATCTGGCTACAGGTGCAAAGGTTTCTTCATAATCTATTCCTTCTTTCTGGGAGAAACCACGAGCCACAAATCTTGCCTTATATTTTTCAATGCTACCGTCTACAGAATGCTTGATCTTGTAGATCCATTTGGAAGTTACAACTAACTTCCCTTCTGGTCTTGGGACAACATCCCAAACATCATTCTTCATGACCGATTGATACTCTTTGATCATAGCATCCTTCCATTCTTTTCGTTATGTCACTTCTTCATAATTGGAAGGTTCTTTATCGATGAAATCACATAGTAATGCTACATACCCAGAGCAGGATCTGGTCCTCTTTCTTTCTCTATGATTTTCTTCTGGATCCCAATATCTTTCCGCACCTTGGATAATTTCACGTACCCAAGCAGGTTTCCTCTTATGAGGATTCTTCTCCAGAGGTGGATCTACAGGTCTTTGTGGTTCTTCAAATTCTCGATCTTCTCCTTGAGTTTCTTCATTCATGGTTGTATCATGAATTATGGGTGCTTCTGCTTCTTCAGGTTCTTCAGCAGGTTTCTTTCTGGATTTGTTGTAAGCCGTGTCTTCATCAAATGTCACATCCCTGCTGATGTCAATATTCTTGTATCCTGGGAAATAGATTATGTAAGCCTTCGAGCTTTCAGAGTATCCCACAAATATACCCTTCTTTCCTGAAGGATCTAATTTTGTCCTCTTCTCTTTTGGAATGTGTATGTACACAGGAGAGCCGAATATTTTGAGATGGATAACTTCTGGTTTCTTGCCAGAGAAGACTTCTTCAGGAGTCTTGTTCTCGAGTACTCTATGTGGAGTATGGTTATGTACATACACCGCTGTTCTGGCAGCTTCTTCCCAAATATGCATAGGAATATCTTGATCATGAAGCATAGCTCTTGTGGCTTCCATGATAGTTCTATTCTTCCATTCTGAAATCCCATTCTGTTGTGGATTATAAGGAGTGGACAACTCCCTCTTAATCCTTGGGTCTTTGCATAACTCTTTGAATTCATTTGACGTGAATTCTCCACCATTATCTGATCGAAAGGTCTTAATTTTCTTTTCAGTGTGATTCTCGATCAAGGCTTTGAATTCATTGAATTTTCAGAATACTTCATCTTTGTTCTTCGTGAAGTAGATCCATGTCTTCCTAGAAAAGTCATCAATGAAATAAACATAGTATACATATCCACTTAGTGAACTTGATGACATTGGACCACATACATCGGAGTGGATGATTTCCAAGATTCCTTTTGCTTTGCTTTCGCTACTTGTAAATGTCTTCTTTGTGTTCTTTCCTTTCGCACATCCTTTGCAGACCCCATCATGTTTTGCTTGTATTTCTGGAAGACCTTCAACATCTTTGCTTGCAAGAGGTAGTGCTCTATAATGCACATGTGCAAGCCTTCTATGCGAAAGTTCATTTTTCTCTATTGTGTCATGGACCAACGCTTGTTCTGAATGGCCCTTCAATTTGTACAAACCTCCTTCGTGTTCCCCAATCACTATTGCATCATCAATAGTCTTTCCTTTTGGTCACATCATGACTTGACCATCTATGAATGCAACCCTCATTCCTTTTGCATCTAATGCAAATATGGAGAAAATGTTCTTCTTGAGTCTTGGTACAAACAATACTTCCTTCATTGTCATAGACTTTCCAGAGTCTAGCTTATAGGAGGATTCCCCACTACCTTTTATTGGATACTGGTAGTCATCTCCTAGTTTCACCTTGTGAGGTGATTCATGTTCCGAAAGTTTCACAAAGGATTCCTTGAATCCAGTCATGTGCTTGGAAGCACCACTGTCTATAAGACAATCATTGCTTCCATGAGTAATGTTTTCCGTGAGAGCAGAAATCAAAACATATTCTTCCTCGCTTGAAGAATCTTCACTTTCGTATGTGGTTCTCTTTGATGAAGGTTCATCATCCTCTGCAGCATGAGCATGATGTCTTCTCTTGTTTCCCTTCTTCTTGTGAGATCTACTTTTGTTCTTAGCACAATCTCTAGCAAAGTGTCCTCTCTCATCACATGTATAGCAAATAAACTTAGACTTATATCTAGGCTTTCTGAATTTATTCCTTTGATTAGAATACTTACTTATGTGATGGTTGGATCTGGGTTTCTTGGATTGTACTGTGACAGCTTGATCTTTACTTCCCATCTTCTCTTCTCGAGCTACTATCCGAGCTTCTTCTTGAGAACATTCTTCCCATAGTCTACTGAACTTGACTAACTTCTTCCTGGAACAGATCCCTTGAATGAAGGAGTCCCATGTCCTAGGGAGACCATTCAAGGTGGTCATCACAATCTCTGCATTATCCACTTCTTCATCTACTGCTTCCAATTTTTCCTTGATTTGATAAACCCTTATGAAGTAATATGGGATGATTTCTGCATTCTGGATCTTCACATTCTTCAATTGGTTCCTCAAGGTCATCTTCCGGTTTATGTTCTTTCCTTCAAACAATTTGGTTAGGGCATCAAACATAGCTTTAGGTGTCTTAATGGAGGACACCTATGGTATAAGGTGATCCTTGATAGAATCAGCAATGATCCTCTTTTCCATAACCAACTTCTTCTTATGTAAGGCCTTAGCCTCATCTCCCTCTGGAACTGGAACCTCCTCATTGATGTAGGAGTCCAACTCATTCTCTTCCAGAACCAGGGAGATCCTATATTTCCAAGATCGAAAGTTATTAGCTCCCTCAAGCTTTTCATCCAGCTTGGTATGATGAGACATCTTAACTGAGAACCTCAAATAGAAATACAAAAGATTTAGATCTTACCAGGTTAAGATGTCAGATCTGGATTTGGAGCTGAAATCCTGTAGTGCTAGTTTAGGAGCAGATTAGGGTTTTTCTTTTCCGGAGTTCTGTCCAACCAAATGCTTTGAAATTGATCCCTAACTTTGATTTTGGGGAGGAGATCAATCCAGGCTTGGGCTCACTGAAAAATTCATCTTCTATGAAAATCCCTAATTTCCGGCAGTAGTGTCGGGTCCAAAACTGAAAAATCTCATAATTGGATTCTACTTCGACAGAAAGATGCGCCCTAAGGAGGAGATTTAATCCAACCTTATTTTGCTGAAAATATGTGGAGGAAGATCCACAAAGTAGGAATCCCTAGTTCTCGCAGCTGCACAGTGTCTTCTTCTCAGGTTAGCTCTAATACCATGTTAGATTTTTAACATTAAGCTAGCATTATTAGGATCTTTTAACTGATAGAATAACAAGCACATCAATCAAACACAAGAGACAATGAACACAATGTTTTTCATCGGGGAAACCATAAATGGAGAAAACCCTGCAACTTCCTCAGAGATAGAATCAACACCAAATAGAAAAGCCCAAAACAGTAAGATGATCTCCCGACAACAGTAACCTCTTTCTTCCTAGCCCCAGTGTCTTCATCTTCCTCAGCTATGTGCTACAACTGCGTTTGAGTGAGTCTATGATAAATAGAGAGGTCACCTCTCTATTTATACTGATTCTCGACATCACTAAAACCCTACTAGGGCCGAATTCACTAGGTGAGTCTAATAACCCTAATTCCCTGGAACTGCGGGGACTTTAACCCTTAGACAATAGGAGGGTTACCCACAATGACTTGACATGACTTGTTTAAATTATAGATTCTCCCGATCGGAACATTGGGGCATGACATCATAACTCAATTACATTATAGACACATCCCGGAATAAACATCAGGGTACAAGACATAAGATACATAGGTGAATACATTCCAAAGTTACAAATACATCAACACCTAAATCCATTAAAAACCAAGAAAGTGAACTTTGGATCTCTAGAGAATACAAAGTTCACTAATATTGGAGATTATTGGGATGATAAAACTATTGGGAAGATCACGGACCTACTGCATTATTTCAAGGATATGTTCCCTGCAAAACTTTCAGAGATGAATGGGATTGTCGGAGATTTTGGAGAGATGAAGACATCGTTAAATCATGACATAAAGTGTGTGAAGAAACGACCATACCGACTGAATCTGCAATGTAAAGAGAAAATCAAGACATAATTAGATTGAATGGTAGATGAGGGTATCATAGAACTAGTTGACAAATCTGAGTGGATCAACTCGATAGTAGTGAAGGATAAGAAAAATACCGGTGAAGTACACATTTGTGTCGACCTAAGAAAGTTGAACGACACCTGCTTACATGACCCATTTTCGACTCCGTTTACAGATGAGGTATTAGAGAGTATCAGGGGTCAAGAAGTTTATTCTTTTACTGATGGGTTCTCTGGCTACCATCAGATCATAATCATGAAGGAAGATCGACACAAGACAACCTTTGCGACGGAGTGGGGATGTTTTCAATACACAGTCATGCCCTTTAGACTCAATAATGCTCCTACTATCTTTTCCAGGATAGTAGTGGTTGCTTTCAAGGATTTTATTCATAAGTTTCTTGAGGTCTACTTCAATTATTGGATAATATTTGGGCTCATAAATGATCACATTGAGATCCTCAGAATGATGTTGGAATGGTGTCAACAGTATCATATTTCATTAAATTTAAAGAAATGTATATTTTTTTCCCTGTTTGGAATTCTATTGGTCCGTGTAGTTTGTCGCGATGGAATCATGGTCGACCCTGCTAAAATTGCGATCATCATCGACCTACCTCCCCCTGTAACAGTGAAGCAACTGAGAACAACATCGAGACATACAGGATACTATCGAAAATTTGTCAAAGCATATGCAGAGGTAACTACTCCGATGGAGAAATTGTTAAAAAAGGATATTAATTTTCAGTGGACAGAAAAATGACAAGAAAGTTTGGATCTCCTAAAGAACAAGATGGTCAGAACACCCACACTAGTTTCTCCATACTGGAAGAAGGAATTTCACGTACAAGTCAATGCATTGTCTGTCGCACTTGGTGTTGTACTTGTGTAGCCTCACGAAGGATAGATTGATCCTATTGCCTTCGCTAACTGAAAATTATCAACAACAAAGAAGAATTACTCTACGACTAAAAGAGAAGGATTGACTATGGTGTATGCACTACATAAATTTTGACGCTATTTATTAGGTGGACATTTCAATATGTTCACAGACCACTCAGCGTTTTAAATACCTGGTGAACAAGCTAGCGTTGGGCGGGAATATTATCAGTGGCACCTCTTTTTCCAATAATTTAATTTTGAAGTTATTGTTACCAAGACAACTAAACTCGGGACCAGAGCACATATCGAGGATTGAAAGTGGTGAAGAACCTGTGAACCTCGACGATAGTCTTCCTGATGTGAAACTATTTGTAATCATGATGTTTGATGATCATTACAAATATATTATACATTTCTTGAGTATGAGATATGCACCAGAAGGATTTAGTACTGCGCAAAAAAAAAAAAAATTATTGGTACGAGTTGCAGATTCCAATTGATAGCTGGACAACTGTATAAAATGGGAGCAGATAAATTCTTCGTCGTTGTGTATTGAAACATGAGTGACCAGTGTTATTGAATGAAGTGCGTACTTGTGTCGCAAGAGGCCATTGTGCTGGAAAAAGATACAGTGCGCAAGATATTGCAAGAAGGACTGTGGTGGCCCACTTTTCATGCGGATGCTAGATAATATTGTCGCAACTGCGATATCTATCAAAGAACTGGAAATCCATCACGATGAAATGAAATGCCGCTAGTACCTCAGATAAACTTGCAGGCATTTGAAAATGGGTTGTTGATTTTGTTAGACATATTAACCCGCCAAGAAAGCGAACAAGTGCAAGATACATTATTACTACGACGGATTACCTATCTAGATGGGCCGAAGCAATGCTAGAAAAGGATCGTACTGCTATGACTGCTACCAAATTTTTATTCAATAATGGTGTCACTAGATTCATATGCCCAAATATTTTGATAAGTGATCAGGGCACACACTTTTTCAATCAACTAATCGAATAATTCCAAATCCAACATAGGAAGACAACACCATATCACCCACAAGTGAATGGTGTTGTCGAAGCATTCAACAAGATCTTGGAGAACACATTGACAAATATTTGCAATGTTCAAAGAGATGACTAGGACTAGAAAATTTATGTGGTATTGTGGGCATATCGCACGACCTGTAAGAATTTTATAGGCTGAAATCCATTCTGACTAGTGTATGGATAAGAGGTTGTTATATCGATAGAATACATTGTACCCAGTTTAAGGATTGTTGCCATTACTGAAATGACTGATAGTGGTGCTATCAAATAAATATTGTCGTAGCTTGTGCAGTTGGAGGGAGAATGTTTTGTCACAGGTTATCACCAAAATGTTGAGAAGGAATGACAGAAAGTATGGCGTGACCGAAACATTAATAATAAGCAATTTCAGGTTGGACGACTTGTCCTTTTTTATGATAGTAAGCTTTTAAAGCATCCTAGTAAGCTAAAAACACGTTGGTTGGGGAGTTATGTTGTCAGTCAAAGCATTGAAGGAGGAACAGTACAATTGGAGAAATTAGGTGGAACACCTTTCAAAATACTAGTGAATGGAATTCAGCTAAATCCTTACTAGGATATCCTCCACTTGGTCGAATGAAAATAAAAATGCAGATTTATGAGTGTTTCTATTTTGTGTCGTAGACAATGCGTCTGTTAAGGAAAGAGAAAAGTGTTTGTAGACTATTCTTCTATCGCAGAAGAAAAATGGTGGTGCACACTCTTTGTCTATCGCAAGGGAAGAAATGTGTCCAAGGTTAAATACCTTCCGCAAGAAGAAACAAGTTGTCACATGAGGAAATTTGGCCGCAAAAAGACAGTTGGTTGTAGTTGAATTAAGGACATGGGATATTTCGACGACGTACTTTTTCGTCACTTCCGTCATTAGTTCACAATAACTATGACTGAAGTGACAGGAAAAATGACGATTGAGTGGAAATTCCCTTGTAATGATTCGAACAATTTCCCATGTGATGGAAATCGATGCCACCTTTCCAATTTATTGCTCGCTCGTGTGAAGGAAAGACTGGTTGAACAGGTGAATGCATATCATCTTCGCGTCGAATTTTTATTCATTTTGTTTGCACCCAACCAAGTAAACTGAGAGCCGATTCGATTTTCCATAGACTATGGTCATTTCTATCTCTAGTAAAAGCACTGTTGCAGAATCCGATGTCGGGACACCTTCACTGATGCCCATTATGGAAGACATTGTCACATTTGTTCCACTATAGGTCATGGTTGCAGAGGAAGCTGAACAGATACCATTCATCCCTTAAGTGAGGTTACGACCAGATCAACCTGACACGCCGAAGAGAAAAAAATCTAGTAGGCGCAAGAAAACAGCAACATCGCCACCAAAAGTTGAAAAACCAAGCTCCACGAGCATGCTTCCAGACTATGTTCCGCCAAGACCAGCTGACGCATCAAAGATTCGAATCGCCAAGAATGCAAGGTACCCACTGGTAGCACCGACTGTACCAAAAGGAGTTAAGATAACAACGAATAATGGTAAAATCATGGGAATTCACCCTCAATGTTATAAGAAGCTCAGGATATATTTGGTGATGTTGATGAACTTTTGTTTTCATTAAAATCAAAATTGGATAGCAAAGGGCTTGCACGGTGTCGATGAGATAAATTACGAAGGATTCAAAATACTGAAAGATAAGTTGGAGCCAAGCGTTGTGGCAGAGAAGTACATGATAGTGAATGATGATCAAATTCGTGAAATAGAGGTGTAAGAACAGTTTAACAAAAATGGTTTTCTAGTCCTGAGGTCCTCTAAAAGTAATCCTATAATCCTAGAGTGGTTATATTTTGCAACCCTCTAATCAAATCTGTCACAATAGGCATTGGAAATATTGTTTCACTGATGGAAAACTACAGTCGCAAAAATTAAGAACCAAGAGGGCACATTAGTTAATCAGGTTAGAGAATCAAACATGACTGTTAATAAGATGAAGAAATAGTCAAATAAGCAGAGCATAAAGCTAAGACCTGGAGGAGAACATGCAGTGACTTGATATAGCCATAACACTTTCTTGCAACAATTTTACTGATGAAGGCATTACCCATGAGATGTTTGCAAACCAAAGTGTTTCGACTTGGCGAGACTGCAGAGAACCTCTACAATAAAGTCATGGAGTTGTAATTACAAGTGACACCCAATACACCTCCATAAGTACTGGAAGAGAGAAGAAAAACAACAACAGAAGTTGTGAAGAGAATAGAAGAGGCGGAGGCACTTTGTGCCAAAGCAGTGAAGCAAGTTTCTCAGACGTGGGAAGCTTTGATTGACGATTAAGAGTTAGATAAAGTCACATAACAACTGCGGGTTTGTCAAGACATAGGTGAACCAACTGAAGAATGAGATTAATAAGCTTCCATTAGTAGAGAAAATGGCTAAGTCTGGTGACATGAAGACGCTACAACAGCAGGATGCAACATTGCGAACACAACAACAAAAGAAGACTGACAGGGTCATAGAACTACAAGTAGAGGCAGACAAAATTACAGGTATCATTCAAACTGTACACCAAAAAGTGCGACAAGAAGTAGAGTCAGCAAGAATTACAAATTCGGAAAACATCAATTCCGAACTTGTGGAAAATTTGAAGAAGACAGAAGTAGAAGTACGAGAGGAAACTGAGCGGATAGTGAAAATATTTCAGGATTTTCAAAGTAAGGGTGTGACAACGAAGGTTTCAGACTAATGTGGCTCGAGACGAGCCACGGGTGAGTGTTTGGGGCCTGTTGTCCCTAGGAAAGCAGAATTTGACTAGAATTATAGTCGAAAAAATAAAGAATCTAATTGCAAGACAAAAAAGAAGAGTCGCGATGGGAGAAGAGCTGCGATGGAAGAAGAGAAGATGTGACAGAAGCAACCGCGAAGAAAAGATTTGTGACAAGAGTAGCCGTGACAGAAGAAACCACGACAAAAGAAGAGTAAAGTAGTTGAAAAGGGCAGTTCAGCTGATCATGGGTAAGGAGTTAGTTAGAATAAATCACACTTTTGGTAATAAAGCATAATTGTATTTTGGGTCGATAGTGCCTATTTTAGTTGTAACTGAATGTACGAGAATATAAATGACATCCTGTTGGAAAACAAAAAAGAGTCAATTGATCAGGACATGTATAAGCTTATAAAAGGGTGAACCCAAGCTATGTGCGGGATTAACGTTGGTTATCGATTGTTTTGTTAGCTAAGTAGTCATTTGGTTGGTTAAGCCACTGTGTAGATAGAAAATAGAAGAGGAGAAATGTTGTAGCTAGAAGACTAATCCAAGTTGTGTGCAAATCAACTAAGGAGTGAAGAAGAGAGGAAGTATCTAGACCCAAAACTAGAGAGCATGAGGGGAGAGAAGTTTGTATGAATTGTAAAGAATACCTAGAGAAGAGTCTATAAGATGAGTGCACATACAAAATGTTCTAACATATTTCTCATGCCAGATGAAAAGCGCCTTTGTGGTTTTTCCCATATGGGTTTACACGTTAACTATTGTTTATGTGTGTTATTGATTAATGTGTTTATTTCTACTGCATGTATGTTGTGAATAAGTAAATCTAAGTATGTCACACCGCATCTGTTTATGGAGAATCCAATATATTTATGTGTGGCACTGCTTATTGAATGAATCTGTGATAAGGATGTTATGTTGATTATTGTAATATGTGTCGACTAATAATTAGAACGGTATCTTGAATGAATAGACAAGGCTTCGGTCGAGTGTTATGATGAGGTGTCGTGAGAATAGAAACTCTCACCTAACTACAGAAACCCGGTTATGGAAGTTCTCATAAGATATCTCGGGTGAGACTGCATCTGCGTCGCAGGTGTCACCGACTGAGGCCTGCTCTGTCAGACCAATATCTGGGTCTTTGTTAACGACTAAGGATATAAACTTGGGTCGACTGAAGGTGAAAGCCAATAATAATACTTCAACCTTCATGTTTATTACTACATGGTGACAACGTGGAAGACAAGTGAACTATCTGGGAGAAACCTTGGCATATTTAACCTCAAGATAATACGTGTTGGTTTTCTTTGTGCATGGCTTGCAACCGTGTCCACATTTGATAAGGACACTCTTAACTATCTTTTTTATATCTAATGTGAGTGTGCTAGGGACGTTCACATTGTTCCATACTATGCGATACACCCAGACATTCCCGTTTCGTCTAGTTACTAACCACGCTTTGCATTGAGAAATGTAACTAATTTCTTTCATTCAGATTTTGTTAGTGTCTTTCTTCTTCCGGGACATTTCCTGAATGTTGTCACATATGTGGATGGCCTCCAAGATGTGTTTTTCCTATTTCAAATCATTTGTTTTCATTTTTATTCCGTTGCATCTCTTTCTGAGTTTTGTCGGCTCTACATTTTCAATCTTTTTCTGATCATGGTTAGAACAATGCATAAAATTTAAATGGTGGAACTATGTCAGGTTTACAACTAGTACAAATATGGTCCTTCTACAAGTAATACTCGTCCCTAATTTGCAGCTTCAACCAAAAGATCCCGTCTTTTAAAGGAGTTAATTAATAAATATCAGATACCCAGTGAGCTCAGGTTTTGCTTATGGACTCCAATCAGATATACACTTGTGTTTCCTTCGCTGATTACTCGCGGACAGTTCAACTACAATATACTTTTGTCCTTTATTGTATTGATGCAATCAAGTAACAACCATGAAGAACTGGGGGCATTTTTTTCAAATGATTTGATGAAGGCGTTGCAATCTGAGAGCTTTATACCAGATAACGTTAGATCAACCACTGTTTCGAATTTAGAATACGATTTTGCAGTAATCCCTGCATCTTATGAGAGGATTTGGTTGTTAAATTTTCCAAATATGGTTAGCAATGCGGCAAATCGTGTGATGACCATGTCATTGGCTAATACGGAAGCATATCATGTTCCATTATTAGAGGGGGATTTATATTTTTTTTCTGGCATAACATCATCTTCGACTTCTCCTAGTCTTATTATTAAGAGAAACTAACTAGACTGATTCTATCCCTTCTGCCTTCGCTAAATGACACCAATTCTTCTTATCATCCACATTTCAGTTGAAGTTGAAGGGAATTGAATTTGCACATTTCAGTTGAAGTTGAAAGGAATTGAATTTCCAGATTTCTTAAATAAAATTCATTCTCGATTTACAGGAATGGAACACACCTTTGATGCATCTCACAGTGTGAGAGGTCGCGATATTACAGTTAACAAAGATCCTAATTAAGAAAAAACAAGGTCAGTTTTCCAGAATGGAGATTCAATATCCCTCTATTCGCTACGTTCATTGATTCTTCCCAAAATGATTATTTTCAAAACCGGTGTCCAGTTTACCTATCTTGAGACGAGTTAAAAAGGTTTCAGTTCCCGATCTAGGCCCAAAACCATAAGCAGTTGACCCCGTGCTAGGGGACCAAGTGGCGTTTCAATTCCATGCCCACTTAACCAATTCCATATAGAGATCCAGATGCATTAATAACAAAGTAAGCATCCAAGGTTTAAAAAAAATATATTTAGCATCGTATCTATTCCGAGATTGATATCAATGTTCTTACATCCATCAATAAGACTGGCTTGATTTTCGTCTCCATAAATGGATTTTTTATTCCTTCAACGACTCTTTCCAAACTTTAGGATCAAACCTTTAATTTAGAGAACCTCTTTTCTTATCAAATAAAACAATTAAAAACCTCTTAACTCTCCCCGTGGAATCCGACCAGTTCAAACCCTATTAGTATATCTTCGTAGACTTATTTCTTTTTAGCTTTATTTTTTTTTCAGATGGAAAGATCCATGGGAAACCCAGCAATACTTCCCCACATTTGTGCACATTCGTGGATGGTAGAGGTGGTAAACCACTGGCCATCCTAGCAGAAGGCCTAACCCCAGAGGACTCAAGGCTCGAACCCGTGACCTCCCCTCGAACCAAGAGAGTGTGCGCACTTCTTACCAATTGAGCTAACCCTTGGGGCTTTTTTAGCTTTATCTACTAGGCCTTATAATGTTAAGATTTTATATCCTTAGCTATATATCATTAATATTTAATCTAAATTCACAACAATAGTATATGCAAATTCACTAAAATAAACACAATCATAAGATAGACACAATATTTATCTTGGGAAACCATCAAAGGGGAAAAAACCCAGCAAAACTTCTTCTGTATAAGATGTATAAGATAAAACCCCAAAACATGTATTCTCCTCCTTGTTGGTATCTCTCTCTACACGAGTGAGTGAGTCTCTTTTATAATGAGAAACAATAACATGGCCATTAAAATCTCCCTTGGGATACATCAGTAAAATACACTTAGAATATACTCTGAAGTTACTATATTTCAACATATAAGTCTGGACATTCACAATTAACAAAAACACAATTTCATTTCTATAAATAGAGCGAGAATAGATAATGATATGATCTAGACACCTATGTTGGTTTGTTGGCATCCATCCCATTCAACATGCCAGCATCCATTGCATTCAATAGGTTTATTCAACCAGTTTAAATACAGTGTGTCCATTCCATTTTACAAATTTTTTCAACCGATTTAAATACAGGGTGTCCATTCCATTCAACATGTTTATTCAACCGATTTAAATATAGGTAAGGAAAGCAAACTGAATCACCTTAACTTTTTGACATAGTTTTTAATTTAGAAATTACCTTACAAATTAAAATTGATAATAAAAATTTGATTTTTTAAAACTATTTAAACATGTATACCTAAGGACTAAGGACTAGTTGCCTTTAGCAGCCTCCTTAATTTTAATTGAATATGACTTTAAATATGTTAGCCTTGTATTTACAAAAAGGAGAATGCATAAATTTTTAGAGTGTCCATAAGAAATTTTTTATTACAAATTACGTAAGGCTCGAGTGGTTATGGTTTTCCTTTACCATTTCTTCAAGTTGTATTAAACACTTCTAACTATATTGACGTATTAAACACTTTTGATTATGTTGGTTATAAGCCATATGTTTTAAAGGATTTTTCCACATAGGTTTCTCATAAACATAGATATTTTTTAATGAAGGAGTCTAACATATTTATATTAAATGATCTCTTTTTACTAAGGTTTTAAATTTATAACTTAAAATAGTTATAATATTCTAAATATAATTCAAATTATTGTTATAACCTTAATTTGAAAATGACATTGCAACTTTATATTTGATAGTATCAGTAAAAAACATGTTACAATATAGTCACACTAAAATATAGTCTTCTTCAATTGATGTTAGTGGTTAAGATATAAAGTATAAAATAATAAGAAAAATAATTAAAACATACAATTGGAATAATTATATTATTTACCTTATTCAAAAGAGGGAAACTATCCTAACCACTTTAAGGGGAAACTTCCAATACAAATGACAAGCAAAATAAATAAGCATTCCATGATCAAGTAAGGATGAATGCATCCTTATCTATAGATACACTAGCTACCCTAACCTTAATTTACCACTAGTAGATGTTATTTAATGACTAACATAATAGGTTGTATTTAATAACATAATAGACCTTAATTAACCATTATGTCATTTTACATTAGTTAGCGACCATAATGTACCTACTATCCTTAACACTAATGGACCCTTATAACTTTATTACATTACTAGGATGGGTAATAACATGCCACCTGCTTTCAAAAAGGGATGTCCTTAATTCTTACAGTGAAATATTCCACTACGTACATCCATTAGCCACAATCCTATATATGAGTGCTAACCATGATCTCCAGTTGGAAAAATACGAAACTTGCACTTATGATTAAGTTGGATGAAAAACAAATTTGGTTCAATCAAACTAAATTAGGCTTGGCATTGATAAAAGGATGCCAATTACCACAAGTTGTGTGATGGAAACATCAGGAAAATATTTTGAAAGTAATAAGGTATTTCTCTTTCTGCGTATGAAGTGTAACAACTGCTAAATGTTTTTTCTTTCTCCGTATTTGAACAACTACTAAATACTATATTTTTCATCAAATTAGTTATAACTATTTTTTTTCCATGAAAAAAGATCGCATTCTATTAATAGAAACAAAACACATTGTTCAGCTTCCTATGAGCATTACATAAAATAACGCGCAGGTATACATGTGCATAAGCGCTAAAAACTCTGCTATGTAAGTAGAAAGTAGCAAGAAAAACTACATCAATAAACAACCCTATAACACGACATCCATCATATGGGTAAAGCATAAAAACAAAAAAACTACTGAAAGGAACGTAAAAGGAAAGAGGTTGTGTGGAAGTCGTCAAATAAACAAGCTAAACTGAATAATGTCTTTCCTAAACCACTGCTCCATTCAACGACATTCTTTGGCCTTGGTTGAGATTGTGTCCATCCCCAACCCAAGTATTCAAAAAAGCACATCAGAGTGCCATTCTCGACCATCTCCACTGTCTCAGGAAGATACAAACTCCATATCATATGCCTTGCAAAACATCACTGAAAGAGCCACCACACACATCAAACAAAGTTGTTGTGTTGTCGACTAAGGAAAAAGAGCCATTGTGTTTTGTACTGCAGACAACAAGGGAGCACCAACCACCAATAACACATAGCCACGAGCTGAAAGCAGCAATGGAGGATGCCTCCTATAAGATGCAGCCCCACTAACCCCCAACTCCGTGGCCATCCACGGCATGAATCCGCAGCCTCGTCAATGTAAACACCGTCTGTGCCTATTCCACTGTAGCCCCGTCACAGTGGTCGTTGTCGTCGACATGGTTGAACCAAAGGTAGTTCAAATCAATCGATCGTCACGCTAAGGCTCCCGTCGTCGTCGGTGCAACTATTAAATATTCTATCGGTCATGATCAAATGAAGTTCTCATCCAAATTATGGTGAATAGCTCAAGGAGGGAAGCATAATCATATTGGGGACGCTATGGGTTTAAATTCTTAACATCAAAATGAACATGGTATCAATGGTGGGTAGAATGCTCCAATAAATTGGAAACATGTAGATGCTGTACATGTCAGAAAAGCATGGGACCCAAATGTTCATAGATAAGAGAAAGTGACGTGGTTAAAGATGACAGCGTGGATCAAAATGTGGGGAAGAGTTTGGCAACCCTCTTATCCCACTCTCCGCCATATAATTTTTGGGGAAGAATTTGACAAGCCCCCTACCACACGCTCCGCCATAATTTCGGGGACGAGTGTGACAAACCCCTTATCACACTCTCTCCGCCTTAGAATTTTTAATAAAATTGAAGTAAGCTTTCAATTCGGAGAAACATGGGTTCTGATTTTGGGTTCTCACGACGAGCCTAGTTATTATTGCCCACCATAAATATGTTCGAAAAATAGGGGAAATAAGAAAATAGAAAGAAACAGGAAAAGGACTAATCGCCATTAACCAATTGATTACTCTGATCCGACAGGAAGTGGGGAACATTAAAGAGAGAAATTGCAAACACACAAGAAATTGCGTGAAGAAGCTGCGAACGATGTATTACCAAAGCCGTTTTGCAAAAAGAAATTCGTATGAGAGATGTTGAGTGGGGCAGATCATTTGGAAGGAAAATGCATAGTGGAAGTAGAGTTGGTGAGATGCAAATGCTGTGGACTAATGGAGGAGTGCACACCTGGACACGTTTTGCGGGAGATGGGTTTGTGGACTCAGCGCAGAAGCCGTGAAAGACGAACTTTGCAGATCCGGCAACAAATACATGGGGCTGGAGGAAGCTTTGATGGCGCACAAGGCTTTCTGCAACACCGTCAAACAGAAACGCCGCGTCTTCGAGCAGCTTGCAAGTTTTTCCACCAGTCTGCATGCTTTTTTATCTCCTCTGATAGTTTTTGTAAATAGTTAAGCTTGTTATTCTGGATTATTTGTCCAAAGGACTATGCAGGATGCTAAAAGGCTAATTTAAATATATAGTATGATTAGTTCCAGTGTTGTAGCGGCGCAGATTAGGTTTCTTTATTTAAATTTCTAATTGTTTTCTTAATGCTGTTGAAATATCAGTTTGAAAAGTATGCACCAGAAATTTCTAAATATTTTTTATTGCTCTTTTATTATCTTTCTGAAAATCATGAGTAGAATGTTACTGGAGAGTAAACTGATGATTTTAAAATGAAACGACGCCTGTGTTGTAAGCTCTGCCTGTTATGCGGCCTGCCTTTGTTATTATATTTAGAACGAAAGAGCTTCATTTTTTATTTAAAAATAAAGAAAGAAAAAAAGAAAGGAAAGATCTTTAATCTTTATAGCAGCTATGCTTCTGGATTAGACTATGCTTCTGATATAAGACATTCGAGAAACGCAGAGTTTTCTGTATTTCAAGGCTCTTTCTCACGGAGAGATTATAATTAAGATGAGAGTAGAAATGGTCTGATGCTGCGTAATCCTCTTTAGCTTTATGTTATGCATAAATGTTAGATGAAGAAATCGATATACTGAATCTAGCTTTAGATAGTTCTTTAGTATTTAACATATAATTCTGTCGGAAACACGATTCCACGCAAGGCAAGGCACATAAAGCATTTCACAGAATGAACTCTTTGAGCAAAATACATGCTTTTAGTTTTACAGTTCCTATACCAGGAGCTGCTGCATCTTGCAAGACTGTTACAAGCTACTAAAGATAATTTCAGTGGTAGATGTTCAGGTTCAATTGAAATATTCTGTCATATTCCTGTTCATTGTATGTTTTCTGTTGTAAAACAGCGAATAACTGTAGTCCGTTTTTATAAGAAATAAGGTTGCCCGCTAGAGTAGTTGACTGACTATTAGGTACTGGGCTGGGTTCGATGCCTGGTTGTCGGTAAAAAATTTATATCTTTACGTTGGGATTTGAAAAACAACTTTTTATTTACAATTATTTATAATATTTCAACTTCACCACTTGTTCTACTTAGCTACTTAACTATAAGTTTAAAATTTATAATTATTATTTATAATAATAAAATATCAATTTAAAATACAAGTTATATTTATAAATAATATTAATATTTAAAAAATCCCAAAATAGCCGGCTTAATTCAACCCTTGTCATGCATCCCACGCCGTGGATCCACCTCCAGAACTTGATCCTTGAGTAGCGGCTCGAAGTATTGAGAAGGCCTTCATAAACTTGGTTGCCTCTCAAGTTCTTCCTTCCTCTGTTGTGAGGACTCCCACTTTAAGCTTGAAACTCGCATATGTGCTGGAAGTTAAACTTTATTCAGCTGCAGCAAAAAGGAGGCCACCGGTTTATCAAAACGAGGACTAATGGGAATCTTTACTAATCTATGGCCTTCAGCAAGAGCCATGGAAGTCTTGCTTGACAAGAACAAGCGTCCCCTCATCTCAGGCAGAATGCAACACCACTTTTGTGGGTGAGGCTATTACGTATTTCTCTGTAAAGAGGATAGAGATCTTATATTTAGGAATGGTCATTTTTTCATGGCTCCTCAAGGGATGTATTTTAATAGGTGGAACACATCCTTTTCTTTTGCAATACCGGTGTGGGTGTTCAAGCTTCCCCATCTTCCATTACATTGTTGGTTATATGAGGATTTTGAAACTATTGGAAACTTTTTGGGGAAGTAAATTGAAAGATCTTAGCCAAAACCCCGTATGTTTGCTTGCACTTGAATCTATGTGGAAGTAAATATGGAAAAAAGGCTCTCAAAGGCCATAAATCACCATATGGAGTCCTGAAGTTCACGTCAAGCGTTATTCATCAAAATGTCCATCTAACATGAACTGATATTGGGAGCGATCAAGGGGGTGCTCCACATGGAGACAACAAGGAAAGGCTTGGAGGGGGATAGTGTCTCATACAACAGCAAGCAGATAACCCAATGAACTCAAGGGACTATCTACATGGTTGTTATATGGGAATGACATTGGTGGAGCAAAAGGTGATGGTTGGTGTGTATATATAGATGGGGAGTGGCTGTCAAGTGGCCTTTTGTATTAGATGGATTGGATAGAAAAAGTATGCATCGGGGATCTAGCGATGGGGGAGAATCGTGATGATTGCCAGCACACAATATGAGTCATACGGTTTGGGATTCAGTCTTGGGATGATACATGTGAAAGCTGAGCAATAATGAACAATGGAGTGAGACAAGCATGTGGATGAGATTACTGGGCGGCCTTCGAAGCATGAAGGGATTAGGATGATAGAGGCTTTTAGTGATGACACATCAAGCGATCTGGAGTGGTTGCAACTTCTCATGGGTGAGTTATGGGTTGATAGATATGACAAATGTACTACTACAATATGGTGTCGTTAGCAGTTAAGTAGACTATGGGTCCCTCCTTGACTATAGTGGTGCAAACTAATTGCCAACTAACTCAACTAAAAAAGTGAACTGCAAAAAATAACTAAGGACTGGAACTGAAAATTCACTGGACAAAAACTGAAAAAGATCCCAACTCTTAACTAGGTCACTCCTAAGAGAATTAGGGATTTAGGTTGGCATCATTCACTCATCTTGTATGTAAGATACCACCAAGTTTCACTCCACTTGAGTCTTTGATTTCCGCAACAATAAATGGTCCCATCCAATGCATCTATATTTTTGCTGGATGTTGTATAAATTTTCTATCATACAGGAGCACTATGTTACCTTTGGTAAAATGTTTGTGATTTATGTGTCTATCGTGCCATTCCTTATGTCTCCCTTTTTCCATTGTTGCATTGTACTCCACCATAAAGTGAGATTATTCTAACTCCATTAGTTCCACAAGACATTCCACAATGGATTCATCCTTTGCCATATGTGTTTCATGGGAATTCTAGGGACTAGGAACTATAAACTCTACGGTAACTACTACCTCTCTTCCATACACTAACTGAAACAGAGTATGCTTGTGAAGCTTCTTGGTAGTATTCATGTACGCCCATAATACTTTTGGAATCCGTTCATCCCAGTCGTCTCTATTTGTGCAACAAACTTTGGTTAGTCAATTATCCAGAATCTTATTGAAGGCTTCAATAGTGTTGTTTTCCTGAGGATGATACAAACTACTTTTGTGATGTTGAATTAAGAATTCACTTGTCAATTCTTCAATGGTGCTATTCAAAAAGTGATTTCCCTGATCACTCAGTGAAACTATTAGGGCATTTGAAACGAGTAATAATATTGTCTTTGTAGAACAATCTCGAACTGGTGTAGCTTTGGCCCATTTGGTTATATAATCTATCACAATGATAATGTAGTGGGATTTTGAATGCTTCACCTTTAGGTTGATACGTCCCACAAAATCGATCACCCATTTTTCAAATGGTTGTATAGCCAGAACTGGGTGATGGGGAAGCTCATCTCGATGAGATGGTCTGTTGACCTATTAACAGACATCGCATTTCCTAGAATACACCTTGGCATATTTGAACATTGTAGGCAGCCATAGTCTTGCTTGGAGCACTTTCCTTCTTGTGGCTTTTCTGCCAACATGTCCTCCCGCAACTTCAGCATGACATTCCCATAAGATTATCTCATGCTCATGAGATGGGACACATCTGTGAAAGATACCATCAATTCCCAACTTGTATAATTGTCCTACAATCAACTATTATTTTACGGCTCTTACAACTAAATGGCATTTATGTGTTGCAGAATAATCATCTTGGCCTTTCATGTGGTGAGAAACAGTGCAATCTCATCTAGATGGTTTGGGACAACTTCCACTCTAAATAATGTTTCATTTGGTAGCTGGTCATCCATGGTAGGTTTGTTCGCTTCTCTAGATTCTACTTGTGATAGGTGGTCAGGTTCATGGTTATGTCTTCTGGTGTTGACTATGACTTCAAAGGAAAAATCTTGGAACATCAGTAGCCATTTGCAGTTTCGACCTTTTAACACTATCTTGTTTAAAGATACTTTAGAACTGAGTGATATGTAAAAAAAAAAATTCCCCCACCCCCCTATAGGTAGTAGCAGAGCTTTTGCAATGCATATATCATGTCCAATCCTTCTCACTCTGTCATTGTGTAGTTGTGCTCTGCGTGTGATAGCTATTTACTAGAAAAAAAGACTAGATGGTCCATCTCACCTTCTTTGGGTTGAGCCAATATAGTGTCGAGAGATATTCTAAATGCATCCACATGTAGATGAAATTCCTTTCCTCAATTGAGAAATGCTAGGACCTAGGCATTCACCGTTCTCTTTTATAGTGTGGTGTTGGATTTTTCACATTCTTCGTTCCATTTCAAAATTTAAGCTTTAATCAACAAGTCTTCCAAAGGTGCAGTGATGGAGGCTTAATTGTGGATGAACAATTTCCAATGCCTTCTGTGTCCCAACGTGGATCACAATTGTTTTACTGACATTGTTTCCTGCAAGTTCACAATTGCTTTTCACGGGATCGACTAGTATTCCTTCCTTGCAAACAATATGGTCCAATAGGTTTCCGAAAAGAGCATAGAAGATGCACTTCTGCAAGTTCAGAGAAATCCCCATTTGTCTGCAAAGATCCAACATAAGTTGAAGAAGTACAAAATGTTCTTTGAGAAAGTTGTAAACCATCCATTCATTGAGATATAATTCCAAGAACTTATGAAGGATTTCACGGAAATTTGTGATCAATATCCTTGAGAAAACAACTAGTGCATTTTTCAACCCAAATCGCATCACGTTATAAGAAAATGATCCTCATTCTGTAGTGAATGTGGCCTTCTTTTTATCTTTCTTAACAATTCTGACTTGGTGGTACTCTAAGAGTCCAGCAGTGAAGGAGTATGCTTCATTTCCTGCTACTTGGTCTAGCACTTCGTTGTTGAATGGTGTCAGGAGTAGAAACACACACATCATCTAGGCTGTGATAGTCGGCACATACCCTAATATATTTTGTATCTTTCTTACTCTGAATGACAATAAGGTTGATCCAATATGCGTCATCTACTGGAAAAATTAGGCGTGTGATCAAAATTTGATCAATCTCCTTTTTCACCTTTTGCTTCACTTGGGGATTCAGTCTATACGGTTGATGCTTAACTAGTTTGGCATCTAGTTTTAGCGTAATCTTCATCTCACCTAGATCTCCCTGGATTCCTTTGATTTCTTGAAATATTTGCAAAAATATATCATCGTACTCTTATAATAGTGACGCGACCTCAGACACCATTTTCTCATCCTATTAATCCCCAATAGCTTCCATCTTTGGTTTTTCTTTAGTACCAATGTTGACTTTCTTTAACTTCAGAGGTTGCACATAGATTACGCTTGTTTCTTTAAGTTTTGTCTTGCTTATTTTCTTTGATCCTTCTGATTCTTTGAAAGTCAAGTGCCACAAATTCTTGATCTCATATGGGTCGAAGTTTTCCTTGTCTACCTTTGTGCAACAGAGTGACGATACTACTTTGGGAACCATGAATGTGATATTTTACAGTTCTTGATGAGCAGGGCAGACATATGAGTGTCCCACGTTCTGCAACTTGTCAATGAATAATCCTTCCTTAATAGATGACAATGAATGTTTCCACATCGTTCATACATTGTTAGCATTTCTAGAATTCCACCATGTAGAAGTTTAGAATGATTGACGTGTTTTGGGTGAACACTCCACCTTCAAGATCATTGAAGCTTGAGACAGAACAAAAAGTTATGGCATAATATATAATGAGAAAAAAAATATTGTCGTTAAAGTAGATAGTTAGGTCAAAAAATATACATAATAACGATTAATTTATAAGGGTAAAAGTGAAATAAATATTTTAATTAGGTATAAGCAAATGAAATAAATTAAATTACTAAGGGGGAATATATAAAGAAAAATAATTAGATAGAAATAAAAATTTTGATTGGGAAGAAGGCTAAGAAGTTAGATAGAATGATGATGATGATGAAGAAATTTCACTCTAAAGTTTTATAATTAATATCGAACTTATTATTATACAGGAAGATAATAAAATTATTATATATATTAGTAAGATTATAGTGAGATGTAAATGATTTAAAAATAATTTATTTTAAAATAATTCGAATTTTTTTACCTTTTTCTCACACACACATGTGCTTAGAAGATAAAGGTAAAAACAAGAAAGAGAAATATAAGATATTAAAGAGGGGAATAAGGAAACTAACTGAAAAGTTTAATTAGGATGTAAACAAAGGGAAATTAGATGGAGGTAAATGAAAAGTAAAGAGAAAGAATGAAGAAAAACATGGGGGAGATCAATTAGGTCGAAGAAGCAGAAGAATTTTGGTATTAAAATTAGGAAAACAATGGGAATAAGACTAAAAAGGTTAAATTAACACCCGAGAGATGGAGGAGAAAGGTTGGGGGTTTGAGGAGCACCTTAATGAGAAGAGTGATTGAGAAAATGGATCAAAGGTTTCCAAGAATGGCTTAGCTTGTCGCCATCTTCGCGATTAAAAATATTGAGATGGTTTTCAATTTCTAGAGATTCTCAAATAATTCGGTTGGAGTACTGAGTTGTTGAAGCAAGAATGCTAATTTGGTCAAAACAAATATGTTGCTTAGAATTAAGGAATGCTCAACAATAACATTTTTTTTTAGTCGATTGTGGTTGGTATTTGCTATGTGTTCTTTGAGACGAGTTTGGATTGATCTACCCATTTGTCCAATGTAGTTTTTCCCACATGAACAGGGAATTTGACAGACGCCTTGGAATAGGAAAGGGGCTTTGGTAAGGTGGGTTCTTTTAAGGTTAAGATGTTGGGGGTTAGATATTCGAGTAGCTCTAGTGATTACAGTTTTGAGGACAACTAACTTCTGAGAAGGGTGATGATGGTTATGTTACCTTAACATTAGTTATAGGTATAAAATTGAGCACATAGATCTATGGATCAACACACAACTCACAAGATAGATCAGACAATTTTACTCAGAATTGAAGAATGAAACAGTGCAAAAAATGGCTTGCAACTGTGTAATGATTTCATTAATCAAAAGTGATTGGATAGTTAATTACAATGTAATAAACTAGTATTAATAATTAGTCAATTAGAATGCATGAGAGAGGAATTCGAGTTGATTGACTCTACCTAACTGCATGGATAACTAGACATGTCTAAATCACTATCGGAGCCCAACTAGTTAGCTCAAGTTGTCTAAATCAGTGCACTAGTCAGTTAGAATCAGTTAACTAGTCTAACTGAATGTGGTAGGTGAGGAATTGCTCCTTCCCACATGCAATCAATCAATGACTAGCACTAACTGAATGTAACTGACTCCTAACTAGGATTAACTAGTCACTAACTGAACTCAACTGAAGGAGGTTGGTTCTAGCACTCCCAGTGGCTCCTAAATTGTAGGGATTGGTCTAGGAGGCTCCTAAACTGATACATGCAAGTGAACTTAGTGGAATTTAGCCTCAACTCATGTTCCCCACACTCTAATAACTGGTACATGTGGCCCAATTAGGCCATGTGGACCCAATGATGCTAGTGACTAAATACAGACTAAAAAGACTCCTAATTTAGACATAATTGACCAAATTAGAAAAGGGAGGATTATAATCCTAACACCCCCTTGAATGCTAACTTGGACAATTTGCGGCCCCTAGTAACTAAGACCATAGGTCACTCATTACGGCTAAATTAAAGTAACTTCTTAATACAAGGAAACATGGAAAAAAACACATGGAAAAAAAGCCCCCCATCAAACTAAGAAGGTAGAATCAGGATCAATCTTGTTCTTCTATGCATAGGTATCCTAGGTCCTGGCATGTAGAATTCTCCATCTTATGTCTAGAATAATATTCCTCTTTGGAAGAAGAATAATGTGCTCAACTGAATAGGGAACATAGACAGCTGCTGGGTGAAAACTGGACCCATGTAGAGCAACTGAAATCAACTAATAAGAGAGAAAAAGTGCTTGAGGATTCAAGCCATGTGAGGAATAGTCAAGCAACTAATATGTTGCAGCCTTGAACAGAGAACCATGAGTGGTAAAATCATCCCCAAGTGTTAGGAGCAAGTGTCCAGGAGGATGTAGAATGTCTTCTTCTTTACTAGTTCTGTGAGGAGATGAGCATGTGACCAAAGGTAGAGAATCCCTGGGATTGTGCAGAGTCAATGATTGAGCTTCATAAATAACTAATGATTCACAAAATAAAATATAAGCAACCTCATAAGAGGAAACTAACACCAAATCCCCAACAACAAATTTGAAGAAGACATGCGGTACTTGATTTTTCACACTGAAATTGGTGAGAGCAGCTACAAGCATGACTGAAAGTTTTGGAATATAAAATTTGAACCAAATAATATCATATCAGATCCAAATAAGATCATATCATATCCAAATAAGTTCATATCAGATCCAAAAGTATGGTCCACCGAGATGGTAGATGCACAGTTTTCTCTTTCTTCAAAATTCTGAATATTGGTGCATGCAATCCTGTAGGATTTTGCTGGAAGATCTAGATCAAGGAGAGCAAATGGATCACTCCTATAATATAATATTTTTTCCAAAATATCCAAGGTATTACTTATTTGCACACCAGCAGCAACATTAGAGGGAAACAAATCAAATTCCTCTTCACTTTTGGAAGCAATCGCTGGAAAAGTTTGCACAGAATTTAAAGGAGAATCACGAGAGAATGTTTGCATAGAAGTGCAGCAGTGTTTTTCTTCAATATCAATGATTCGAATGTCTTATTCTATATCAAACATATGAGAATATTAGATCATATCAGAGATATCATAAACTTTTGGAACATCATGAGAAGGAGTCACTTCAAGGAGACTTTCTTCAATTCGAATTGACTGTGTAGAAGTTCTGCTTCTTCTACATCTTGAACAACTTCATTAGAGAGAGTAGAGGCTGAGACTTTTGGATCAAAAACTCTTGTGGCATTGGGTGTGCTCTCCAAAGTTCTATTATGATCCTCATTATTCTTGCATAAGGTTTTGTCCAATTTTGTCCAGAGATCCTTTGGGTATTCAACAGATTTAGTGAGGTAGCGAAAGCTAGGAGAAATGGACAGACCTATTGCTCCCAAATATCCATCACTGTCATTTATCCAGTCATTCTCATTCTCATAAGAATCTTTCCCAATTCCAATAGATATCTTATCTCTTCAGAGATGCAATCATCTTCAACTTCCATTTTGAATAGCTTGTGAATGGGGCGAGAAGAGGAACTGATGAATCCATTCAAAATTGTACTTGCAAAAACAAAAAAGGGGCACCGTAAGGTCAGACAGCCTGCACTTTTCAAGTTTTCATCACAACCAGCTTAGTTAATCAACCAATTCTTGATCAACAATTCCTTTGCTTAGGATTTCTGTGGTAAACTTGATGCTTCTGGTTTAGAGCTGGAAGGAGCAATTTTGCTCAAGAAATTTAATCCAGTAGGAGATCCGTAGAAGGAGAAGTGCCTTGTCCTGCCGAGGCTCTGATACCATATAAAATTGAGCACATAGATATGTGGATCAACACACAACTCACAATATAGATCATACAATTTTATTCAGAATTGAAGAATGAAACAGTGCAAAAAATGGCTTGCAACTGTGTAATGCTTTCATTAATCAAAAGTAATTGGATAGTTAATTACAATGTAATACACAGGTATTAAAAACTAGTCAATTTGAATGCATGAGAGAGGAATTCAAATTGATTTACTCTACCTAACTGCATGGATAGCTATACATGTCTAAATCACTATCGAAGGCCAACTAGTTATCTCCAATTGTCTAAATCAGTGCACCAATAAGTTAGAATCAGTTAACTAGTCTAACTGAATGTGGTAGGTGAGGAATTGTGCCTTCCCACATGCAATCAATCAATGACTGGCACTAACTGAATGTAACTGAATCCTAACTAAGATTAACTAGTCACTAACTGAACTCAACTAAATGAGGTTGGTTCCGGCACTCCCAGTGGCTCCTAAATTGTAGGGATTGGTCTAGGAGGCTCCTAAACTTATGCATGCAAGTGCAGTTAGTGGCAGTTAGCATCAACTAGTGTTCCTTGCACTTTAGTAATTGGTACATGTGGCCCAATTAGTCCATATGGACCCAATGATACTAGTGGCTAAATATAGACTGAAAAGAATCCTAATTTAGACATAGTTGACCAAATTGGACAAGGGAGGATTATAATCCTAACAGTAGGAAAGGATAAATCTTGACAGAAATTTGCATGTAGATTCTTCTAGCAGTCAAGTTTCCTCTATGTTTCTTCATGTAGATACCAAGCCTCCAATATAGGGTCGAGCTCATGAAATAATTCAAGCACAAAAAATGTGGTTGTAATCCATCTAATTCCCACTAGTTCCCACACATGTCGATATGCGTGTAGGGTCTCTCTCATGAATATTTCTTTCACCATATTAGCATATAAGGATGAATTAAATCTGATCATCAATTCTGGTTGAGTGGTGTTCCAATCAGGTGTGTCATCTTTGTATGGCTCCCATCATCTTGCGAGACTTCCTATGAGCACCATATCCAAGGCATCCACACAACCTTCTTCTACCACTGAAGAGTCCATATTCTAGAGGAATATGTCTAAGCCATTGGTACCATCATACAATGGCAGGTCACTTGGTTCTATTCCGATATATCAAATTGACTTTACTATTGCGCAATGTGTTGATGAAATTTCATGACGCCCATTCTGCCAATTTTTGTAGGATTCTTCAAAGTCACCATCAAATGACGGGATACTTCCCTATATTATTGAACCTTCTATAGTTGGGTTCACATAGTCATCCCTTTTTCCTGCTTTCAGAGAATATATATTGTCCAAGACATTGTGTTCCATATTCCCATGTAATGGATTTGTATAATGTGAACCTTGGTGTGGATCCAACAGTTGGATGACCTTCATGACATTAGCCTCAAAATTCATTGTTATGTTCTTAAAGTCAATTATCCCATATATCTCGTAGGTCCATTCGATCCCTAGAAATGTTGGGTAGGGATCTGTTTCACCCAGAATCTCTATTAATTTAAAATTTGCAGTAGTCTTAACACTTCCCAAATCAACTTCCATGGAGACGAAAGGTGGCCAATCTCATTATAGTTATAATAGCAGATGGAGTTATAATAGTAGATGGGGCCTATGGTGGGCCTATGCGACTGCCTCCTTGTCTCACACCAAATTGTGTTTTGTGCCCTCCCCTTGTTCCTAGGGATTGATATGCTAACTTAGAGATAGAGAGGTGTATCCTTTATGTAAAGGCATCCATTTCTCAACACCTCTCAATGCTATGTATAGTGATCCACAAAATTCATAGTATATTGTGTTTGGGACTGAGGAGTATTTCTGCAACATCGAGCAGAGCCACGACGAATGACCAAATTCTTTGCAAATCTTGCAATAATCATTGGGAGAAACACTTTGTGGTTTTGGATATGTTGGTCATTCTACAAAGTGTAAGGGGTTCACCATGGAAACCTACGCAACTATTTCACTTGGACCTATGTTAAGTGGTCCTCCATTAAATGGTCCACCCAACGAAATTTGTCCACTTCTTTCTCTAGGGAATTCTGAAGCATGATGTCCTTCTATCATGCAACTAGTACACATACCTGCAGTTGGGATTATTTAAGTTTATTAAGGTCTTGAAGAAATTCAACTATTTCTAATAGTTTATTATGCACTTGCACCATTTCTCCTGAAGAGGATGTATCTCCTACCACAACAGAGTTTTAGTTAACCATGGCTTCAATCTTCATTGCTTGCTTTAATGTAGTGCTAAGCAAGCCCATTACCTGTTGTGATAAATGTAAGCTTGTCTATGGTAGTAGGCCTTGAATAAAATACTCCTTATAGTGGCTTTCATGGACCAAATATTTCAATTTTTTCGGTGAACCGATGTGTGTAAACCCAAGAAATTTCTCCATGCAATTGTCAAATTTCTCTTAATTCCACAACTTCTTGATGCTCTAACTTGGGTTTTGAAAACTTCTCAAACAATAGTTTCTTTGTCTATGCTAAAGTAGGAGCTAGTTTTCCTCACATTTTCAGTAACTTCATGTACAATTGTAGGTCCCTTCCTCTTAAATTTGTATGGAATCCAACCAATTTGGTTGTTTCTGAAGTTGGTCTAACATTCCATATCACTTCACATAAGAACCATTGTTGCATTGTATCATCTTCTCCTCCTTTCTCACAAAATTATGGACATATCAAGGAAGGTCCCACTGGCACTCCGGACATTGTGACAGTCAAGGATCCCACCAATACACATCCTTGGGGTCTCAGTTGTTCTACAATGCTACTACTAGTTTGTTGAATATTACTACTACTACTGCCTCCTGCTAATGAAATCCTTGATGAACTATTTTTTTATTTCTATTCATCCGAGTATGCCAAGGTAATTGTAAAACAAGTTTTTGAGAGTTTATTACCATATTTTGCAAATGCACTTGGGAATTAGTCAAATGAGTGCTACTTTTATCGTTTCCAGTAACTACTTCCATGGAAATGGGGGGTTATCCTTCTGGAGTACTTCCATCAGTAGGTCTTGATAGTCTGATTGTATGAAATGGCACTTCATCCTTTTACAACTGGTCTTCATTATCTTTCCTCCTACTTGGGCCTTCTCTCTAGCTTCCTCTTATTGAGCTATTTGGCACACCTATCCCTCTTTCCCTCAACATCGTGCTAGTGAATTCCTCTCTTTGCTTCATTTGACATAATTGTCTTTGGTTATCTTCACTCTTTCCCCATTCTGTGTTTCTTTTTCTAGTTGCATGACTCTTCTTCATACTTTTCTCATTTGGTCTTTCCGCCATTTTTCTTGGGTTCATGCTCTTTTATTTGCTCGCTTAGCCCTAACCTTCCATAATGTAGTAGCATCATACCCAAAATTTCCCCTTGGGTACGAGGGTTTTACTTCTCCATTCTAATCCAATCTATAGGTAGAAACCTAGATCCAACCATCCAGGTCTTAATCAACAACAAAAATTCCTTCAAGAGACTACTCCTAACTCCTCTTTTGAGCTCATATCCGGCTTAGATGTTTATTGATTGTTTTCAGCCACAAATTATAAAATATACCCAATGAGAGTACTTTCTACCCATAAATAAACATCTCTGGTTAGTGGTGAATCTAGCTGATTTAGTCTAATCATGTCTCTTTGAGTCCATTAAATGGTCCTTCTTTATCGGTTGTGATTCTCAGGTTCTTCCATAAGTCTTTTTAACCATTCTTCTAGGGCTATTGGAAGTTCAACCCACAAAATTTCATATTGATCTCGTTTAGGTTCTACGTAGAAAAGATATTGTCTAAACTTGGTGTTAGAACCTAGGTATGCACCTATGATTTTATACTTCTAAGAACTTGAGATTCAAAAATCTAAACCTAACCTAAAGTTGTCTCAAGTTTTTTTACCAAAGATAAGTATTTACCCTTGATGTTCTGTTGTGTGGTTTTATGCTTGCTTTATTCTTTTTTGTTTTCAATTGTATTACTAATTGGTGAAGCATGTTAAATTTGGCACAAAGTTTGCATAGAATTGATATTAGTCTTATAGAGATTCAACACTTTGAAATAGGAGATCGATCTTAAAGGCTAGAGTTTCCTTAATCGAGTTGTGTTGCAGAACAACTATACAGTTGCACTATAGAATCGCATGTAAGTGATTGTTTTAGTAATAGAATTCGTGCACATTTTCCTAATAGTTGGAGATGAATTTCAAAAACTGAAGACATCGTTGTTTTCAGGAACTAGCCTACTTACAAAAATGTCTCTTAGTTTTTACGTAGGTATCATGATTTGGGAGCTATGGGTTGTGCTTTGAAGCCCATTTTTTAGGAATTCATTTAATTTAATTTCCTAAAATTATGCTTGGACAAGAAGTTGAAAGGAAACCTCATCAGTTCGACTTGTACATCAAATTTATCATTTCCCTTCATTATTGCAGCCAGCACACGAAAGATTAATGAGTTGTATTAGGATCTTCCAAATTATATCAACTTGCTAATCAAAGACACATACACAATTTCTTGTCATTTTTTGGGTGTCGAATTTCAAGAATATATTTTCATCAAACCGTAAGTAATTTAATTGAAACAGTTGAAAACCCGCTTCAGGAATGGGATGATTTAGCTTAATCGCAAGCAGTTTTCAAAATTTTCACAACAGTTTAGGAGAAAATCATGTATGTTTATGACAAAGGTTTCCAGAAAATTATTGTGGCCGATTTTTAAACGCTCAGTCAACATACAAGCATCTCCAAATCATGGATCTTAATGAATTCAACTTAGATGCTCCTAATTTACTACATATTTGATTTATTGTTGAAATCATTTTCCAAAAAAGAAAACCTAATAGGATCTCTCATCTTGTATTTTCAATAAATGAGATCATTGGAAATGTAATGGGGTTTAATCTTTGCATGTTTTTGGAGGTCTTGTGTTTGTAATATTATATTTTAGTTTTCTATGAATGTCTAAGAGGCTGAATTGTGAGCTTATTGTGCCATCTTACATGTTTAGTACTAGTTATCTATTTGTTTTTAGAGTTTGAATGCACTTCATATAAATTGTAGAACTAATAACATGTATGTTGTAGGTGCATATTCCCTGTAATTTACTCTATTTTCATTTGGTATCATTGATATAAATCTATTATATATTGGAATGGTATGTGAATACATGATTTCTATAGCTTACTTTTATTCACGTGTTTATTTCTTAGTTTATCTTTATTATTGGAAGCACATATGGTCCATAGTAAGAAACGTGTGAGTTCATAGTATTTTTCATGTTATATATACTATACAAATATCACACATAGACCTTCCTTGGGATGATATTAATTCCACTATTCATAGTTTTAAAAAAATGCCCTCAACCATTTTACTCAAGTGTCCTAGCTTTTCCCTGTAGCAGTCTAGTGCAAATCTTAGGGATAACATTTTCTGGCGTCGTTTCCAGGGAATGAAGACTCAAAGTTATTTTTCCCTAGGTGTGAGACAATGATAAAATCTACTTATTGATGGTGAACAAGAACTAGGCACTAATATTGGTTGCACTTTCACTGACCAACTCCATAATCAATGACTCCACTGGAATATCAGTTTGGCTCTCAGAAAGATGAAGAGATGGCATGAGAAAACAAGGTATCAAGTCATAAGTTTCTTTCAGAAAATTATATCAGTTTTCATTAGCTCTTTCTTGTATTTTCCCTCACATGTGAAAAGGATCATCCTATGTTTTGTTTATTCCCATGACCATAAACCTTCATTGGTTTATACCTCATTAAAAGAAGATATGTCATATTCTTGTGTTGTAGATATTGATCTAATTCCTCCAGTTGAACCTTATGACAAAAATGATGTACATATGAAAATTTGTCCCAAAAATGATCAATCATGTCATCTTGAAACTAATAAAGTGGATTTACCTCTCGTGATTCCTATTGTATCTTGCAATCAACCTGTTGAACCGAGTTTTCAACCCATTGAAATTCAGTCTAGAATAAGAAGATTTTTTTTAGACCTTTGAAGTTACCATCTATCCTTCATGCTTAACCTCTCAATTTTTTCAAGTATCTTCCTATGCTCAATGGAGAATACCTGCATGTTGCAGTTGAAAAGCACTTGGAATCTTTTGAAAATTTCCTCGATAATTTTGAAATTATGCATGAGGATATAGTTATGAGGATATTTTAGAAATCTTTATTTTAAGATGTTGCATTATAGTTTATAAATTTGGAGGCTTGTTCCATTGGTTCGTGGACTGATTTTCATAGTGATTTTTTGAGATATTGGGGCAAGAAAAAATCCTTTGATCAATACTTGATTGTGTTTAATGCTTTGAAGAGGGAGGACAATGAAACTCTCACCACATTCAATAGGATATTTCATAGTTTATATTGCACTATGCCTAAGGATATTCAACATTCTAAAATTGCTACCATGTTATGTTATATAGAAGCTCAACAGCCTCATCTTGTTTTTTTTAATCTCAGAGAAAGGAAATCCTAATCATTAGAACAATTATTTGTTGAAGTTAGAGAAATCGAGGAAAACTTTCAGGCCTTTTATTTCATAGTCTTTTTCATGTTATATATACTATACAAATATCACACATAGACCTTCCTTGGCCTGATATTGATTCCACCATTCAAAGTTTAAAACCAAATGCCCTCAACCAATTTACTCAAGTTCCCTAGCTTTTCCTTGTAGCAGTCTAGAGAAAACCTTAGGCATAACACTTGGACACTTCCCACCCTCTTAATTCATCTTCATGTGTCGTGAAATTGTCAAGGTTATTTTCCCACCATTACTAAATCTGGCTCGTCGTCACATAAGTATCCATATAGTTAACGTTGTCCCATTAGAAACCATGTCCCAACAATGGAACCATTTGTTGGCGCAAAGTTGAGATTGTGTTCTTGTGAATCGGCCAACAAAGGCACCATTGTAGTCTAGAGTGCTTATATTTTTAATCCCTTGAAGGTGAAGGTCTCACCTAAATCACTACTTAGACCTTTGTGTGATAGGTATTAGTAAACTATAAGGATATGGTTGTGGAAGTTTATTTCTATTCAGATCACAACATATTTTAGCTTAAGACTTTGCAACATTACTTATTACAGAGTATTGCAACATTAAGATACGGTCAAAGGACATAATAGATCAACATTAAGCACACCACAAGAAATTTAAGGGGGAAACAATCCTTCTTCATTAAAACAAGTATATATCATTACTTCATGCAAATACAACCTTATAATAACTGCAAAATTACCCATTGCGACATATGCACACTGAAACCCAACATCCCAAAACCCAAGTACATTATTCTATGTTATGGATCTGGCGGTATTTATCTTCTAGTTATGATTCTTTGATCTAGTTATTCTATATTTGTTATCTCTCCTATTCTGCTTCCTTTTATGCTTTCATGGACAAGTCCAAAATGGTTGCATCTGTTAGCATCTTTTCACAATTCCCATATCCACTTTCTTCTATGGTCCTTCCTTGCGTCATTTGCAGTCCTCTTGAAAAACGAAGAATCCAAAAATTGGATCCATGTTCAAAAAAATTAATATAAGTAGTATCCTTTCAAGTGTGGAGTGTCCCATGAGTATGGCCACTTTTCCAAGAATTACCCCAAAACCCTAAAAAAGGAACCAATTAAGGAGCAAGGCGATCATACTAGATAGGTTTTTAGTGCATAGATTCATTTTTCAAAAGGGTTTTTGGTTCATGCCAAAATGATTCCTTTAGCCGTCTCTGATCACATGCCCATAGAATCGACCATCAATTTTCGAGAAGAGAAAGGACTCGTCCCTTTTAGGTTTAATATGTAGTGGTTTTTATATGAATATGAACAACATATTGTTCAGTACACTTGGTCTATGTGCATCAACATATCCCAACTTATGTTTGGGAATTGAAACTAATACTAGTGAAGGAACGTATAAAGGAACAAGCTAAACATGATTTCCAATCACTAGATCATAGGATGGTGATGATTTAGAATGAGATATATATATTATAGGTGGGAAGAAAGGGATGGAAATCACTCCTGTGATTATGCAATGGGAAAGAAATCTCAATGCTCAACTAATAGTTGCTTGCAGATGGGAAGAGGAGGCTTGGAGATTAGTATAGGGAATTATGGCTCAATGTTGGGGGATCAAAACACCACCTTTTTTCCACAATCATGATAAGATTTTGTAACACACCGGTTTTGACCCCATGGTATTAAATTGCATATGATGTAAATACTTTATTTAATCATGGTGTGGATCTCAAGGCAAAGGCCCCACCATGGATTTAGTGTCTTATGTATCGACGATAAAAATCGATGTCGATGGTTTATGTGCTAGCTAGGAACAATGTGTTTGAGACACCATGTAAAATGCTACATTAATAAAATACCACGACTAGCTACACGTGGCAACGTTAAAGAGATGGGGGCATGGTTTCACAAGGAATAGGGAGGGGGGAATTATTCAAACCTTTGATCCTATGGGAAAAAGGGAAATTGTCAAAGGGAAAATCCATCAAGTTGTCAACCACCCTTTTTGTCTTTTATGCCCAGTCATCTAAAATTGGGTGAAGGAAGTTATTTCCTTGGGATGGGGAAAGGTATGGAGGTCAAATTCGAATTTGGAGAGTTACCCATTTTTTAAAAACATTTTCTTGGCTTCTTGGGCAAGTAAATGCTGGGAAAATGGCTTCCCAAGCCATTAGTCACCCATGTGTTTGCTTCCTCACGCAGCTGGAGATAGTTGGGGCATTCTCCCTCATGTTTCTGGTTGTTTCCTTCGTTTTTCACATGGCTGGGAATTCAATTTGGGAAATGCTCAATGGCTAGGATTATCCCTAGGCATTTTTGTTGTGGTTTTCCTCATTGTCGTACCTGGGAAATCCCGTTTTTGCTTTGTTCAGTGAATGTGCAACATTGATTCACATTTTTTGCGTTTCAAGCGATCATTTTTTGTCTTCCTCATGCAGCTGAGCATGTTAGAAGTTTTCCCCATGGTTTCTTGATGTTTCCCTCACTGTTCCATGCCCATAAATTCGTTTTGGTGTTTCTCAGTGGTCAAGGAACCAAGATGTCTTGTTTTGGGTGTGATCGGATGGTCGTTTTTGCTCCGGCAATCACCATAGATGTTTTCTGATATCAGATTTCGATTTGGGGGTTTGTGGTGGCCGGATCTACACAAGAAAATTTCCTAAAAGCGTATTTGATGTTCCAGGGTGTTGTTCCCCTCATCCTTTTTTTTTGGTTTCCCATAAATGTTTTTCTCATATCCAAATAGTGTGTGTGTGGTTGTGTTTTGATTAATTGGTTGATTGTGTGTTTGATGCAAACTGTTGCTTGGTTGAGTAAGTCCAAGAGACCCGTTTGTTAGAGGGTATGACGGTGTTTTGAGTGAGATTGTTGGCTTGGTTGAGTAAGTTCAAGGAACCTTTATGCTATTGGCTTGTTTCCCTAGTAGCCTGATAAACCCAAATGTATTTTGGCTTGGCTTGGTTTGCTACATATTTGGCTATGTGTATGAGCCTATTGTTCCTTAGTTCCTTGTGGAATTATGCCCAGCTAGGGGGTGGCATTGGTGCTGAGATATTGATGAATACACTGTCCTATGATTGGGTGGAACGTTGCAGTGACATAGCTAGTTGCGGGACAGCGCAATTACAAGATAAGTATTTACTTTTATTCTTGTGCTTAATTTTTGCAAACTATTTGTTTAATGAATTAATATGTGCAGGTTGAATGTTTGCATGCTTGAATATATGTTATTACTTCCACTATATATTGCATGTTTTATACTTCTGTATATGTTATTCATTCAATGCATGTTTATGTTTTTAAGTTCATGGGGCTATCTTTCCCATTTGACAGCATCAGTACCGTAGTCGCGTCCTCTCCATCATCGGTATGAGGTGTGGGGACGTGACATATTTGATTAAATAAAAATACAATAAGGGAGACTCAAGACAGATAAAGGAAGAATATCTTTGGTGGTGCCACTATCATGGAAGAGGCTTACAATCAATTTAATGAGTTGTATCTAGAGAAAGGTAGTGTGAATGGTGCAAGATTAGGGTGTGTGATTTATAAACCAGACATATAAAATTAATCTTGGAAGGTCCACTCTCTCCTCTTTTCCTACTTTTGAATTCTCTTCCTTGCTCACTTTGATTGGAGTCATGCTTTCCAAAAGTTCCGATGGTAGGGAGGTAAGTCTAATATTAAAAAAAAAAATCCACCTTGTTAAATGGTATATTGTCAAAGACCTTAACACTTTTGGGGGTATAGTTATCAGGGACCCTACACTTATGAACCTATTCATAGGGGAAAAACTATTCTAGAGATTGGTCTCAGAGGAAAAATCATGTTGGAAAGTCATTATTTGATGCAAATATCTCAAGCATTTAAGATTTCGATGTCTGGACAATTAAACTTGGGAAGGGATTAGTTTTGAGATTTGGAAATTGTGCAAATCAGCTGGAAAACATATTCAAGATGGATTGTATTAGATTCTTGGGAATGGAAAGAGGATTAACATATAGGATGATAGTATCATGGGGAGAGATGCTATGATAAGGAAAGCAGGTTTGTTGGAGTTAAAATATTTTATCATCGGAAGCGATTTTGTGAACTTGTTTGATATCTTCGATTGGGATAACTCAGGAAGATGGGTGACTTGGAAGAGATTAAATGGTCCTCCCCACTTGTAAAGTATGAGATGTTTTTCACTCTGCTACAGGGAGCATCCCCAATTAGCCTCATTGATAGAGATAGCATAAGATGGGGATCTACTGGGATTTACATTTTCAAAACGGAATATGGGCAGATAATTTAGAGACTTCCATTGCCCCCTTTTTCTAGAATTTGGAGCTAAATTTGGTAGAAAAATGGGTTGCTGAAAGTTAGTGCATTCTATTGGGTTCTAGTGCATGAGAAAATCCTCACATTAGAAAACCATAAGAATAGGAAAATTACAGGTCCATCAGGGTGTGTCCTTTTTCAGCAGGAGAAAGAGTCTATTAAACATATGCTTTTTTTACTGTGTATACACCTATCAGGTATGGGAGGCCATTCTACAAATTTTCATTAGTAAATTATCCTCCCATCCAACTATGTAGGGGATGATTCCCTATATTATACCAATTTCTAGCTATCATCTAATTTACAATAATTATATTCTAGACAGTTATATTTACAACATAATGATATAAATTTAATGTTTATAATAAATGAATTATGTTATACCCAAATCCAATCACCACCATGTGATAAGACCTTTAACTCCCATGTCTGTCCTTAATCCCAGCACTTAGAATGGAAACCTACTATGTTTGTCAATTCTACATGAAAAAACTCAGCACCGCGCTTTCCCTGTGGCCCATGAGTGGTACCTTGCTCGCACCGCCTGTATCCTATCTTCCATAAGCAGTGCCACCGCCTTTGGTCTTTGGTCCATATGCATTTATCATCTGAACCGCTCTGTCATAAGAGAAGAAAAGTGGTACCCTGGGTAAAATGGGAAAAAGAAAAGTTTCTCGAGGCTTCTAGATCATAAGTCTCGTGTCCTCCCTTATCCCTATCATTGTGGGTCAGTTGAGCTTGAGATCCCCCATCATAGGATCTTGGAGGCCACCTCATCCACAAATATCTCAACTATCCCTATCCATTGAGCCTTATAAATACAAGCTCATGTCCATAGTTGAGGGAGAGAACTATAGAGGTATTGTTATGTTGTTGGATTGACCACTTAGTCCAAGCCATTGGAGAGCATAGAGAGCAAAGTTGGAGCTTATGGGGATGAAGTGTTTGTTTCATGGAGATGCTCTTTGACACTAAGGCAATGGTTGTAAGATTCTCCATACATCTTTAATGAAAATTTGATTTTCATCCCACATTACTGTTGTTTTGATTTCACATGTACATGTTGTTAGATTCCTTAGTCACTAACATGGATAAGTAGATGATTTCCTGGTAGCTTTGATGTGTTTGCATGTTTGATCTGTTTGCAGGTACACAAGTTCACTATCAAAGCAACATTCCAGGTGTCTACGAAATCCATGGAAGGTCTTCATCCTTTGTCATTCACTCATTTGTTCTGGATCTAAACCATTCAAACCAGAGGAACAACTTCTGTCCGCAGAAGGTGAAATATTCCTGGTTACAAATCTGGCGACTTTGCTGGGGAACAGTACATATATCGATTGATTTGATCTTCCTCGGTTATTGAACTCTTGTCCAAATCCAAGTTCCATATCCAACTCTCTTCAGTCAGATCTGCCATCTGACTCAGTGAATTTTGGTTTGAAACTTTCAGATTTGTTCATATCTAAATTATTTTGACTTTTTATGCTTTTTTTTACTGTCAATCCATCAATTTTTTCCTTGATCTGATCAATTTCTGAATTGATCTTTCATTCTCCTTTTTGTTTTGGATATATTCAGGGAACCACACTTATGTTGTTGGTGAGAAGCGGTGCCACTGCTTGAACCCTGTTAGTAGTACACGGTTCCACCACTTGAGTCCTGTTTTTCTAGAAGCGGTGCTGGTCCAGAAACGCTCTGTCAAGATCCCTCCAGCGCAGTGCCAGGCAGGCCTTGTTCCAAGACTATTTTTTTCTCATTTTTTGCAAAAAAATTGAGTTGATTTGTTTTCAGCCCTGCACTGTCAGGCCTGTGTGTTAGAATCTGATGGTTATGGTTTGAATTTCTATGGTAAAAGATTGGTTTGATTGAAGAATTCAAAATCTAGATTAGGCTTGTTGATTGTTCATTTTTTTCCATGCTTATTGGTTGTGTTTGTGAAAGGATTTATTTTTCAAAAGCTTAGGTGTTAGTGAGCTCTCTTTTCATTTTTGTTATATAGACTGAAAGAAAAACATTTAATTAGTATCTTGATTTCATTTTTTGTTTCCATAGAAGACTTCTTTTTGCTTGTTTAAAAAGAATTTTTTTGACTGAGATTAGGTCATTATCATTAGTGAGCATAAGACATTGGATCTTTGATTGGCCTCACAAGATTTTAGGTTCTTTGTGTTCTTTTGTCTCTTTTGCATTAATACTATCTCACCAAAATAAAAAGTATTGTATTTTTAAGTTAGATCTATCTATGCTTTAAGAAAAATCGAAAAATAGAGTGCATATGCATATAGTGTGCTTCTTGTTTTTCTTTTAGGAAAATAGACTCTTCCCCTTTTGATTGCTTTCAAAAAAGAGAAATGAGTTTGGAAAGTATTGCTTGTCTTTCATTTGTTCAAGATTGTTGTTTGGAAATTTTTGGTTTTAAAACAAAAGAAAATACTCTCTTTCCCTCCCGTAGGTAGGCATCCCATGAACCGTAATGTGAAATATTTGCATATGCATACTGCATGGTTTTACTTTTTCTGTCAAAACTCCATGCATTCACCTAACTGTCCACTTTAAAATTAACGGTAGTTATAGGTTAAAATTTACATAGCAATTTGAGTGATAGGTTAGAGACGTGTTCGGGCGTTGTTAAGCGTAGGAGCTGTCATTACTCATCTACATTACATCCTAGAACTTCTGTGGTTCTTCCACGTATCATCGGTATATCGAACGACCTTTCACGTACCATTGAGGTATATAGAAAGGTACTTCACGTACTCGATTGTATATCGAAAGGCCCCTTCTGTACGGTTATGCATTAGACAACACTACTACCGATTTGAGCTCCCACGTACCTTGTGTATATCAGGAGACCCCACTAGGATACCTTATCCATCTGAGAAAAGCCCTTTAACCATCTTGCTTGGAGACATACATCGAAAACAACATTTAGGGAGATTGCTACGCACGTACCCTTGAGGTATAACGCAAGTGGCACCTTCTTGACAATCATGGTGAGAGACCTAACTATTTGAACTCCTCCTCTCATTTAAATTTGCTTGTTTGACCTATAGCTTGAGCAGGGAAATTTTTGGTGTATTTTCTAGTTTTTGAGACCCTAGGTTATATAGGAGCTATACAAAATGGCTGAGCTAAGACAGTCCAGAAGAGTACAGGGTTTGCCACCCGATTTTATTCCTATTTCAGGAGAAAATCCAATGGAAGCTATTAACTAAGGAGCTGTTACCACCTCCCAAGTGAGAGAGAATGTGGTTGTGGAAAGCGGAGGACCATATCCTTCACACTCGCCTCCCTTGGTCCAACAACCTTCTCAGGGTAACACTTCATGCCATTCTCCCATAGAAGGTCATGTTGATGATACTACCCGTTCGAATTATGGTCCCAATTGCTCCATTTTGTGATACCTCTATAGGACAAGCCATTGCCTCATTTGGCACTTGTTTAATCTTTTCTGAAGAAGTTTCTCCAGATGAAGAAGAACATAGACAATACCACATAGCCATTATTCGTGCAAAGGAGATTGAAAATAAAATAGATGACATATTGGGCACACCACCATTACGTTCCACAACTATTCTTGTGGGATATCGTTTGCTTGCCGATTCTATGAGACCCATTGAAACGATTATAGATCGCACAATGACTCCACACAACCCAAGTCAAACTACCAACCCCATCACCTCCTATATTATGTCTATTCCCAATCCTCCTAGGTCTTCCACACCTGGGGCTCAACCTTCAATTCTTGTTTCGTCATCACCTTCTAGTGTCGAGGGGCAACCCCCGGCACGACCTACTTATCTGGCACCGAAATTGTACATAGTCAAGGACAGACCTCTGGTATAGAACAATCTATAGTTTATGTCCCTCCCACCCACACTAATGTGGTTAACCCCCCATCTAGTTCAGGTCAGCCCCTGGGGCCACAACCTGTAACCCATCAAACCTCCTGGGGTTATGGTTATACAACAAATCAAGTACCTGTAGGAAACATTAATTATCCATCCAACCCTACAAGAATTCCTTATGCTGTAATTCCATATCCTAGTAATAATTTCATTCCATGGGGGCAACCTAACTGGTCCTACATGCCAGCTGTGGGGGGGGTACCTATACATACTGCAGGAGGTGCCGAAGGACCACCTTATGGAGGTCCTCCCCCTGGGGGACCTAATGGTCCTGGAGGGCCTAGTGGATTTCCTCCTTATGGTCCTAATAGTCCTGGTGGTCTTGGGGGGCCTGGTGGCCTTCCTCCTAATGGCCCTGGAGGGTCTAGTGGCCCTCCTCCTAGTGGTTTTGGAGGGTCTAGAGGTTTTCCTCCTAGCGGTCCCAGAGGGTCTGGTGGTCCGCCTCCTGATGTGCCTAGTGGTCCTGGTCATCCCAATGGTCCCTGTGGTCCTCCTCCTGGAGGCTTTGGTGGTCCTAATGGTCCTAATCTCGGAAATCAACCCCCTACGGGCAGATTTTCTAGTAGTTCTTCCTCACAACAACCTATCTATCAGTCTACTTACAGTCCTATTGGTAATTATATGCCATATCAATATTACCAGTATGTGCAACCTAATCATCAGCTACCTTTCCTAGCAACTTTCGACTTGCCTGATTTGTCCAAGTTGATTAATGACCCCATTCGACATAACCCCTCGTGGCCTCCCATTCCAGTAAAGTTACCATCGGACATTCCAAAGTTCGATGGGAAGCAGGGAGATGATCCAAAAAACCATGTCATGACATTCCATCTGTGGTGTTCTTCAAACTCCCTTATGGATGATTCAGTTCATTTAATACTCTTTCAATGAACTTTGACCGGTACAGCTATGAAATGGTACATTGAACTTCCGCAACATTCATTTGTGGATTTTGTCTCATTGGCAACTGTATTTCTTACGCACTTTCAGCTTCCTATTTGTTATTAAATGGGTACTGATCTCTTAACTTCTCTACAATAGAACACCTCCACCCACATATTCGATCATATCCATGAGTGGAGAAGGCGGAGAAGACTTATTAAGGCTCCCATTCCGGATCAGTTATTAGCTGATTGGTTTACCAAATCATTGTTTCCTTCGATTGCCCAAGACGTGGTTATGGATGGTGTCATTACTGAAGAGCAAGCCATTAGTCGTGCTCGGTATATAGACTTGGTCTATTCCCAGTCCGAAACTTTGTATGACTTGATTCCTCAAGCTCCTCACCCAAGCACCGATCCTGCAAATCCACCAGCAGAAGTCCCTGTTGATGGGATTGTTGGTTCAATCCAGTCCCCGTCAGCAACAAAACCTGCCAAGCAACCCCAAACTACCACCCCTACTCCTTCGACTCCCAGGGTTTCCGTCGAGGTCAATTCTATTCAGAGTATTCAAACCTCTTGCAATAATAAAAAGAAAGGTAAAAATAAAAATAAAAAACCTGGAAACCAACAGGAGAATTCAAAACCAAACACTAATGATAACAATAAAGGGAAAATAAAAGAAAAATATCCATGTCTACTATGCGGAGGTGACCAATTCACAAAAGAGTGTCCTCGCCGGGACGAAATAACCTAATTTTTGAAAACAAATCCCGCACCCGCAGTTCTCACGGATCCTTTTCCTTCTCAACAACAACTGATAGACCACATGTCTAATCAGGGAAACTCTAGTTCGTTAGAGGAAATTTGTATGATGTCCTCGGATACCATTAGTCTGCAAACTTGAAGTCAGAATTATGACAAACCCACAGACAAGAAAGAAGACCATTCTTCTTCAGGGAAAGCTCCCTCTACTGGTTCTCTTGAATCCTCATCTATTGTCCCCCTAACCATCGAGAATCCTACTCTCGATATGATTTTGCGTCCACCCAAAAGTACTCTTAGGAAGGCTGTTTATAACCCTAATGCCCGAGATGCTCAATTTTATAATGTAGTTGAAGATCTCGCTCAGGCACCATGTGCAATGTCTACCTTGGAACTGCGTTGGGAGCTTTAGACCCGGATAATTCTAATTTGATTCATTTCAATGTCGAGAACTGTAAGTCTAGACTACCTCACAAACTTGCTTTCCAAATCATCATGAAAGTAGTCGAAAAGAAAGTCTTTAGGACTGTCTTAGATGAAGGAGCTTCAACTTCAGTTTTGTCCCTGTCTTGTTGGAAAGCTATTGGCTCTCCCGAGCTTGTAACATCACCTACGACTCTGAAAGCCTTTGATGGATGAGGTTACCAGCCCCACGGTCTCATATCAGCCCTTGCAGTCGAGCTTGGGGGAAAAACTGTTTCTATTCAAGTAGAAGTCATAGACGCCCCGTTAGATTACAACCTCCTTCTAGGAAGAAATTGGTTTGATCCCATGACTGTTGTCGCTTTGACAGTATTCCGAACAGTCCAGTTTCCACATCCAGGGAGAATTATTACCATTGATCAGCTTGATTTTTTTATGCCGGATGTTACTACCTCTACAGCTAATAACATCCCTATGTTAGGCCATTCCCCTCCTCCTTACCAGTTGATTGGGGTAGGCATGTTGAAGGATTCATCCCTTATGGGGATTTTTTCGTCCACTCCTCCTAACACAGACACATCGACAGTAAATATGATTGTGTCATTTTATTATGAGACCAAGGGAAAACAAATTGGTGAGTCTACCTCGTTGATTCCACATGAAGAAATGTACAACATCATTCAAACCCTTTCCGATGATCACACCGATGAGCTTCATCTAGTGGCTTCAGATCCTTACCACTTTCCTTACTGGTTAGAACCATCTCTTCCTGTTCTGGATTATCTCTTTGAGACTTTTCCTTTCGACGAGTCCATTATGGATATCATGAATACAAATGAGTCTATTTGGGAGGATCACCATCATAGATCCTCGTTCCTCCCCAACACTAGTGTGGTCAACCATGACTTTGCATCCTTGTTTTCCACTGATATTGTCAACGCATCTCAAAGTCCTATATTGTTGCAAGACACAAATTCTGAAGGAAACCTTTACAACATTACTCAGATAAATCTGATTGACATATCAGCCAAGCCTGGTACCATCGAGCATGTTCATGTTGGGCAGAACTGCTCGGTAGACGAATCTGAAGCATACAAGGCACTTTTCAAAGAATTTTGCGATATTTTTTCCTGGTATTATGAAGAAATGCTAGAGATAGACCCGTCCATTGTGGTCCATGAAATTAAAACCTATCCCATGGCTAAACCTATCAGGAAAAAACTAAGGCAAGTCCATCCACGGAAGGCCGCAACTATTAAAGCTAAGATAGAGAAACTTCTCAAAGTTGGGTTTATTTATCCTGTACCCCTGACGGAATGGGTATCGAACGTTGTCCCTGTTAATAAAAAGTAGGGCATTATTAGAGTCTATACCAATTTTAGAGATTTGAATAAAGCTTGTCCCAAGGACAACTTTCCTACTCCACATATCGATTAGATTATCGACAATTGTGCCGGAAGCGTCATCTTCTCATTCATGGATGGATTTTCTGGCTATAATCAAATTGAGATATTACCCACTGATCAGCACAAGACGACATTCATTTTCCCATGGGGAACCTTTGCATATAGGAAGTTACCTTTTGGCTTGA
>LPNX010210796.1:868694-889125 GCA_001517045.1 Pseudotsuga menziesii
CTACAGTACTAAGTGGGCTCTAGCTCGTCTATCCAATGGGGAAGCTCCCCCAGGTTGTGCTACTCCAACGTCTGCATGAAAATATTCGAGTCTCATTACTTAACATAAAAAATAGAAAACATCAAAAAACATAAAAACACTATTTCCATTTTAGGGTTTCTTGCTTCTTACCGATGTCACCCCACTGTCCACCAAGTGAGAGCGGTAGGTTAGGGTCTCCACTAAAGTCCGTACCCGCATAAGCATAATCCTCCACCATGAGGATCTGATCTCTCAGCCATCGGAAGAATGGGTCACCGAACTTCACCTTCCCCCTGCTCACTCCAATACGGGCCATAATCTAGACCCACCTCTGCATGCGAGGGTCAAGCACTCTCAGCTCTGTAAATACCACCTGTGGTCTCATCTGTGGTACCCACTCAAAGAAGAAGCAGGATAGAATGGAACCAAAATCGAACTGCTTCAGTTCCCCCTGCCGACATTTAGTCAGTTGATCCTTGAATATCGGAAGTAGGGCTTCCGTCCAATTGAATACTGTAGGTGCCATGTCTTCTATGGAATAGAGCATATGTGCTCTAGAAGCCTGGTGCACTCCTTGGTTGTCGGCCACTCTCTACATGGTAAATAATACAGTCCGGAGAGGTCCATCCATCACTGCTTTTATGGGGATTTTCTTCCCCGATGTCCTTGTCCCAGGAATACAGTGACAGTCTATCAACTCCTATGTAGTGATGTCCCCTCTACAGGAACCAGTTAGTGAGATGGGAGCACCCCATCTCGAAAGGCCAGTAAGGAAGTAGATATCCTCTACCTCAACTGTCAGAATATGAGCACCAACCTCGAATGTTGTTGCTCCGGATTCCACATCCAGAGTATATGCTCTAACAATCGCTCATGCGATACCATGCTGGGCGTGCAAAATAATTTTAGGAGTCCACAATATCTCAATGCGGGTATGCAACCCGCATTCCTTTTGGCGAAGGCGTTGTCATTATCATGCTGTCTCTCTTTCCATATGACCATTTTTTATCAGCTAGAACCTACCAAAAACAATCACAAGACCCATTAGAATCATTCTTAATCATTCAAATCAAACGAAATGATCTAGTTTTGCTTGTGTGTTTAGTTTTACATCTTCATGGCTGGCACCGCCTGTGCCCCGTTGAAGACAGGTGGTGGCACCGCCTATGCGCTATGTTTTTGGCGCGGTTCTAGCGAGGTACCACGTATCCCGCAAGGGATAAGCGCGGTGCCTGCTCCCATGATTTTAGGGCTTGCCATACAAGCCCAAAACACCATTAAAATTCAAAATTAAAGGCATAAGGTGAAAGAGTAGGGTCTAGGCTATTACCTGGAACTGACGGCACTCGAATCCAACAATGGAAACTCCCGATATCAGCAACTGAAGATATGTCTAGAAAAGTGCTCCAAATTCTCTCCACTATGGGTAAATAGTAAAATGATTTGATTTTTCACTATTTACATGACTTTTATACACATTTTTGGGTTTGACATGCTATAGTTTTGGTTTAAAATTGCTTATTACTCAAAATTTACCAGTCATAATCCCTTAATGTTAGTTATTGGTGCATTTAACACTTGTTTTGAGTCGTTGCAGGATAGAATAATAATAGCAGTAAAGTTTTGGGAGTTTGTTTTTTACTTTTTCGTACTACCATAAAACGAAAAAATTCATTGAGAGTTTATTGCGACACTTTGGTCACGCTCTTGAAACCTAGTATCAAAGGTCCGAGTCCGTTTCTTATTCTTTTCAGGCTCGTTAAATCTCTCATTGTGAAAAGAGACATAATAGAGTTTTTTTTAAACTCTTTTCGGGCTCCCTAAATACAAAAAGATTGTCGAGCGATCTTGTCTTCTTCACGCTTGTTAAAGAATTTGAAGAGTCGTCTCTCCAATGGTAGGTTATCTCTTTTTCGGTTCGGATAGACTATTTACGAAAAAGGAACACTCTAGCCAATCATGACTGGAAGATTTCTCTAAGGTATGATTTTATACTTTTTCAGGCCTTAGAGACTAAATCATACGAAAAAGGACCCTTTGGAGTCTTCTTCCATGGTCGTTCATACTCTCTAAACATGAATGATACTGATTTTTCTTTCATTGGACTCATTAAATTAAACATTGAGAGACCCATTTTTGGGAATGAACCCCTCCTCTCTCAGGTTCGTAAAACATATGAGTTTGGACTTGTCTTCGGACGAGCTATACCGAGTGTTTGTTACCCTCTTTGAACTCGTAAAACCAAAAAGAGGAACTCATCAACCATGATGGGGGAAATGGGAAGGGAATCATTTTGCAAATAAATGGCAGTAGTTTGTCGTTACCTTTGAACATGGCACTTGTCTGCATATCATTTTAGTCAATTGGGTATTCAGTTGATCTCTGTGACAACCCACTTTCATGAGCCATGCCACTCCTTTGAGTCTTTCAAAAGAATGCATTGTCCATTGTTGCACTGTGTGTTTGTCCCATTTAGTCATGCTGCCAAGTCTTTTCTCGTGCCGCCCGATGTTCAAAAGGAAGATTGAAGAAGTTTACCTATGCAGTCAAAACAGTTTCTGTGTCAGTACTTTTGAGTCAATCTTATGGTTACTACATTCACATCATTCCAAAACTATGTTCTGAGTTTCATGTCATCGATGTGGGACTCATCATGGCCCTCCTTCGACGAGACTTTTCCCGTCGACATCAACTCATCATTCGAGAAATAGTCTTAGAAACAAAAACCTAGTACCTTGAGATCTGTATGCCTTAATGACAGATTCTCTCACTCTCGACATAGGTTCACATCATTGACCTTTGATCAATAGAATCGGCTCGGTGTTGGACATCAGGACATCTATTCACACTCAGTAGATTGTACTAGGGTACCTTGGGAATCATTGACATCAATGGTGATCTCCCTCACACTTGTTAGCGGTTCACATCATTGGCCGATAATCAAGTGGTTTCTACCATGTTCAACTTCAGATCATTGTAATCACATGGATAGAATCGTACTTTGTGGAAGATGAGACGAAGACCCTGGGTATTTGTTTAAGTGCTCATTACTTTTCCCAGGTTGTGATGGAGTTTTGTATATCTAGCATGGATCCACATTTGTATGGTTGTGGCTATGCTCAAATTTGCGTATGTATGACATAGATCTACATTGTATTTCTGGTAGCTATGTCCAAGTTTGAGTCCTCTATCACATGGATCTACATTGTATTCTAGTAGCCATGCTTGTTTATTCCTCCCATGGATCTGCCTTGTATTGGTCTGCAGCCATGAGTTGGTTACTTGTGTCTATGAGTCAAAAATATTGATGTACTATAGATGCCTACTAGACAACGTGCTCCGATCAAGCTGACATCTTCACCTCGAAGTGACAACTTGTTCTCTCAAATCTCTTACTTATCATATCCCTCTAAGTCTCATGCTTTGGGGGGAATTCTGTTATACCCAAATCCTGTCACCACCATGTGATAAGACCTTTAACTCCCATGTTTGTCCTTAATCCCAACACTTAGAGTGGAAACCTACTCTGTTTTTCAATTCTACATGAAAAAACTTGGCACCACGCTTTCCCTGTGGCCCATGAGTGGTACCTTGCTCTCACCGCCTGTATCCTATTTTCCATAAGCAGTGCCACTGCCTTTGGTCTTTGGTCCATATGCGTTTCTCATCTAAACCGCTCTGTCATAAGAGAAGAAAAGTGGTACCCTGGGTAAAATGGGAAAAAGAGAAGTTCTCAAGGCTTCTATATCATGAGCCTTGTGTCCTCCCTTATCCCTATCATTGTGGGTCAGTTCAGCTCTAGATCCACCATCATAGGATCTTGGAGGCCACCTCATCCACAAATCTCTCAACTATCCCTATTCATTGAGCCTTATAAATACAAGCTCATGTCCATAGTTGAGGGAGAGAACTATAGAGGTATTGTTATGATGTTGGATTGACCACTTAGTCCAAGCCATTGGAGCGCATAGAGAGAAAAGTTGGAGCTTATGGGGATGAAGTTTTTGTTTCGTGGAGATTCTCTTTGACACTAAGGAAATGGTTGTAAGCTTCTCCCTACATCTTTAATGCAAATCTGATTTCCGTCCCACATTAGTGTTGTTTTGATTTCACATGTACATGTTGTTAGATTCCTTAGTCACTAACATGGATAAGTAGATGATTTTTTGGTAGCTTTGATGTGTTTGCATGTTTGCTCTGTTTGCAGGTACACAGGTTCACTATCGAAGCAGCATTCCAGGTGTCTACGACATCCAGGGAAGGTCTTCATCCTTTGTCGTTCACTCATTTGTTCTGGATCTGAACCATTCATCCCAAAGGAGCAGCTTCTTTCGGCAGAAGGTGAAATATTCCTGGTTACAGTATGGGAGGCCATTCTACAAATTTTTATTAGTAAATTATCCTCCCATCCAACTATGTAGGGGATGATTCCCTATATTATACCAATTTCTACCTATCATCTAATTTACAATAATTATATTCTAGATAGTTATATTTACAACATAATGATAGAAATTTAACGTTGATAATAAATGAATTCTAATAGTTTAACAAGTAAAAATAAAATAAAATTAATAATAGGTCAAACCCGGTTCTCCCATTTGAGAATTCCCATTCCATAAAACTCTTGAAGTCTTTTGATCCTTGTGCCCAAAATTCCAAGAACAATGTGTGCTCTGAATATGTCTCTCAATGTATTACATAAATTAGGTATATTGGGTTGTGCTTCCACCACACACAAACCCTCAACTTCCCCTGAAAATCCAAATTTCTCAAAGTGTCATCCCTGTTTTAAAATACTCTTCCCTTTCGAACCCCCTACTAGAATTCTTTTATAAATGAGGTTTCTTCCCTCTGAAGAAACCTCCCTCCCTTGGTCCAATCCCCATCGACGCCCCATGTGCTAGATAAGAGAGAATACTGAGAAATAGAGAATAGTGCACCACTATAGCGAATGGATGCATGAGAATAGTGCACCACATGCATAGAATAACAAATTTCTTTCTTGAGAAAATATCCTGTGCACTAGTTTCTTCAATATTGCATACATTATGCACAATACCATACAATTGTGATATTAAATCATCATTAACTGACTCTAGAGTGAACTCGCCTTCTAACTAATTGCATTCCCACTTAGTTAGAATGCTAACTTAAGTATCATAATGCAATAACTCAAGTATCATCATGCAAACACTTTATTAACTGAAGTGTCGTCTTTTGGTAAACTTAAGTGTCATATTTTAGTTTAACTAAAGTGTAATCAACACAAAACAAATTAGTTAACTAGTCCATATTTATTAACACTTAGTTAACTATTATTAACTGAAATCATGCTGATTGATTTACTTGAAGTGATCACTTTGACTTCTCCTTTAATTAACTAATGCATCCATTGTTGCTTTAACTTAAGCTTAACAATATTTAACTGAGGCATGCATTGTTACATTAATTGAAGCTTTAACTGAAGCGTAATAATTTGAGTTCATCTTAGTCAACTAAAGTCATCTGATGTGCAATTCGAATTCTCTTGTTCTCTATGCTTTTTATTTATCTCGTATATTTTATTGCATGGTCAATATGTGTTAACTTTATTTTATCTATCATATCAGATTTATACTCAGAAGATTTGTCTGATGCCCTAATCATATTATATTACTCTATACCAGATGATCATATGCTAAAGTAATTTACTCTAGAGGTGTCCAGTCTCTAGAGGAGACTTAATAACATCTAGTGACCATGCTTAGTAATATATCACACAACATTAAATGCTTCAACATGGAAAGCATCCACCTCTACAAATGGAGGTCCACATTAGAATCAACTACCTCTATAACTGGAAGTACTACACCCCATGGGTACCTACTATAACTGGAGGTCCACATGAGAATATTGATACCTCTATAACAAAAGGTCCACCCCATGGGTACCTACTGTAACTGGAGGTCCACATGAGAATCTAACTTTACACATACAAGTTTTGAGCCTTGTCCAACAAGACTTTACAACATCAGCACTTTGATAAATCAAAGCATTCACCTCAACACATGAGGAATAACCTTTTAAATCTGAAGGCTTAGTCATCCATGAGTCAAACTCAAGAATATACTCCAAGTACCTAATTCCAACTCAGTCTCTCTACCTCAACACATGAGGCCCAATTGTGGTTGCACAAGATTGTCTTAGAGAATGACTTGTGATGTTGTACATTTAACAACATAGAGCCTCACTGAGTCACAAATATTCTTGGATTTGTTTTCAACGAATAACGAGTTTTGGTAACTATGATGCCTACAACGTAAACACTTGTCCACACATCATAACATATGCATTTATAGATAATCATAACCATTCACATAGAATGCTTCCCAATATGTCATATTTCCTCAATGTCCATGAAATTTTTGCTATCCTTATACAAAATAAATTGGCTCTTTCTAGCCTCTGTACCTATAGATTAGCTTTCAAGACTAGATAATCAAGTATAATTACCACAATTTCATCCATATCATCAATAATATGTAATATATCCGCACCATACTTATCAGATATTTGTGTCAGTGTTTAAAATTATAATTTTCAACATAAGTACAACATATAGTGCACAACTATCTCCTTGAGGTCTACTACTTACAGTTATTTTCATACTATTTATTCAACTATTCATAGTCAATCCATCTACATGTCAACTTGAAATAACCATATAAGTATTTCATACATATATCTAGCTTTTCAATAAGAATTAGTTTCACAAATAATATTCAGTTAAGCCTATATTTTCTTTTGCACCACAATAGATTTGTCCTGCATTTAAAGTATACATTCCACATCTAATAACATGATTAAATAAATTTACATGTTTTCCATGATTAGCAATAATGATAAATATCATATCCTATAAACACATAGGCAAATTTACATGTTTTCCATCGTTAACAATACAAAAATGATAAATACCATATCGTATAAACACATAGGCAAGTGTATATGTATTCATAATAGTGACCTTGATGAGTCTAGCTAATGTCGATAGATTATAAGTAAATGAATTGCGAATGTAAATCATTTTTTTAATTGTCGCTTGTAATAATAAAAAATATGGGGTGTTCCACCCTTTGATAAATTTTGTCCTAAAATTATGGCAATTCACACTTATATGGAAAATTATAATGTAGTTATTGGCTGGAGTTCTTGGTTACAATGATTCCCTTGGACGCTTAGTTGATTAACCATTTAGATATTCACTAAACTTTTCTCCTTTTATCAGATTGAAGGTGTTCTTGTCTTGTATTCAAATTTTTGCATAGGTTTCGGCCTGATCCTTTAAGTTTCATCAATATACTAATTAAGAATCTTGTTAAATATTAGTGTACGTTTCTTATCATTTTTCATGGGAAAACCTTGTTTCCCATGTATCACTTATATGCTGTAAAGCATTGTTATGACTCCTTTTTATTCATTGTCGTTCTTCGTTAACTTCTTACTAATTGAATCACTCGCTTCCGTTGTTCAATCATATATACTATTATATTTATATCTATCTTAATGATATATGAATAATTTAAGTATAAGTTGAATGGAAATAGTCCTATCGGTTAAATTTCATATTATTACATAATATTTTCAAAAAGGTCCATTTTCCATTGTTGATTTATGGGTCAATACTGAGAGGAGGTGAATTAGTATTATTATCTTTTTGCTATTTTAACCACTTTTAAATCTATCATTAGAAGCACATAACAATAAGAATACACATAACATAATTTTAATGTGGAAGTCCAATGGGGTAAACCACCAATACGTCATATTACTGCAAAATTGTTATTTACAAATAGTTTTGCCTGCTTCTACAGACAAGGATGGTATTACACCTTGTTTACCAATACCAATTAGAAGAAGGCTATGGCCCCCTGGTTTATTAGCTATAACTGAAAGGATGATACACCACCCTATTTGCCAATGCCAATTGGAAGGAGGCTACGACCCCCTGATTTATTAGCTACAACTGAAAGGAGGCAACCACCCCCTGCATGCCTATTGCCTGCCCTAGCGCCGCCTTGCCACCTTAATATGTTTCTCACGATTTCTCTCCCACTAAATTATGTAACACTCACCGGTGTCTGATTTTGATCATGCAATTTGAACTGCAGAGACATCTTCCTTCTTACTCAGGCTATTGCTTAAATACTTCTCAGCGTTTAAGCTTCTTTCAACAATTGTGTCTCTTCAAACTAAACAAACACACCTATCACTATTGCGCCCTTTTAGATCTAAAGATCACACCTTCCAGAACGTCCTTTCACATTCTTCCATTAATCCTACACCTCAAAAATCATTTCTGTAGCTTGGAAACCATTTATGCACCTCTGTCCAACGTTTGTAGGTGCTTCCGTACTGCCAAAACTCTTTTCGTAGGATTAACTTCTTGATCCAATCAAAGTCGTTGATCTTATCTCTAATTCAATCTGGACCGTCGATTTCTGCCTCAAAATCGTCTTTCCCAACCAAGATTTTCTCATCAATGAGTCCCCACCGTTGATCTTTATCGGACGTTTTCCTGACCGTCGATCTCCATGTTATCCCTAAAGTTGAACCTAGACTACGGGATTCAAGCTTAAGGAAATATTTGTTTAAAAATGCATAAATAAAATAAAATCAAATTGGGAACACAGGCTGGTATCAAACCAGGGCTAATAAAACCTTACAGTAGTAGAAGGTACTAGGATAGTATTACTTGTTTGTACAGTTTATACAGTTTCAGAATGAAATCAAAACATCACACACTTTACAATGAACAACACTGGTATATAACAGATGGGTAAATACAGGTATGTATCAGGATATCAAAGCATTAAAGTAAAGGCTGGTATGAATCAGAGTTGTAGGAAGATTCAAACAAACACTGTATAACATGAAAGCAATCACAAAGTTCAACACCCAGGTACTATGATCCTAAATCATGAAGTGAAACTGTCAATGTTTATAAAAATGAAAGATAATTGTCAACTCATAATAAGAATTGTGTATTGGAATGTGAATGACCAAGTACATAAAAGATTTATTAAAGAGACAATTTATGCAATACAGAAACAAATCAACATCAAGTTTATTCAAAACTAGAACCTGTCATTGAAGCTGCAAAGAGTTCATGATATACATAAGTGCTTACAAAAGATCCAGCATAGCTCTCAAAACTGCCAACCTATAGTCCCTTGCATTCTCCTGAAAGGCAGAACTCACTTCTCGCTTTCAAGCCCTTAGCTGGGACCTCTCCTCTCTGCTCCTATTACATCTTGCCTTTTATAAATTTACAATGCATTACATAATGTAAAACAGATCCCAAAATAAAGGATCGAATCCACATGGAGATCTCTGATCCTACTAAACTGGGCTATGCTGTTGGAGATTCGAGCCTCTAAGATTTGGATAATAATGATGTGGATTTTGAGTCTTAAAATCCTAACATCTGTGCTACATTTTCCTTGAAAAGATGGACCTGCTAAAATTACTCTGCCACCTGTACTTTGGTTATATTCACGTCTTGACATTCTGGAAATGATCACATTTTGGAAATGATCCTTTTGACTGGTAATCTAAAGTTGATCTTTTTCCTAAATCACTACAAATCTAGAAGGACTCTGCTCAACTACCAATTGATCCCTTTAAATTCTCTTTGCTGCTCGAAGTTGTTAGCTGAATCCCTAATGATATGGAAATGATAAAATCTATCATCAAGAGCCGCAGACAACGCTCAACTTGATCCATACACTTGTCAATAAAATCTCTGTGAATAATAATCAAATCCTGTTGTAAATTTTCTACCAGGAATGTGTATATGTCTCATAGGATGTTTAAGCTTTCTTCTACAATAATTTTATTTCTCGACCATAGAGCTTATCTGCCACAAATAAAGCAACCCAACAAGATTCAGGTTTTTTGTAACATAAATCCATCAGGTAGCTAGCGTATCTTTCCTTCGGGTGCAAGGCGCTGAGGTATGTAAATCTCTGCTCGTGTTTCTCCCATTAACAGTTTTCTTTGCAGTAAGAAACTCAGCTCTCATTGCATCCATTCCATGCTTTATAACTTTCTCTGCATCTGCCGGGACTTTCTCTTTAAACCCTAGGGCACTTTGGCCCCTGAATTCACCATCGAACCGGAATAATACTGGGCAATCCACGAAGCAGGAGTCTCATAGACGATCCGATGATGCTGGTCGGGCACAAACTTTGCATTTTCAGCGACATTAGATGTAAAATAACCAGGCTGCAAGGATAAAGAATTATTGATGCATGTCTGACTGCTGAACTGGAATATCGTCCAGAAATTGGTTGCAAATCTGTCTTGAACGCGCTTTACAAATGTGCTTCAATCTCATCAAAGAAAATATCCAGTTATCCAAAGACTGAAAACTTTCATCACTAGAAGAGTTCTTCTAAATTGAATCTGTTCCAGGCCTCCTTTAAAAGATCAAAAAAACTTTATCAGCGATATATTTCTGTTGGATAATCGCACCTTTTTGCTGCACCTTATCTGAGTGCACACACAAAGTGGCCTTTCTATAAACTTTCTTGATAGAAGAAGCAACGATGACATCTGTCAATGATACTGGCTGCAATACTTTTGATCTTCATCAGTCAATTTGGTCAAGTATTGGACAAACATAGAAATATAAATAAAATCTCAAAGAAATTTTACACTTTATGAATTTATAATGCATAATCATTTAATCCTTCTTCGTAAAATTCCTTTGTATGGAAATGAGCTATTTCAGGTGCAATGCCAGTGGTAGTCACAACATACATCTCATAACAAGTTTTTACAAGATTCTCCGCAAGTTTCAAGTTTTCTAGATCCTCAATAGTCATTAAACCCTGTTCCATTGCTCTCTGTTTTGTCAAGCCTCTAGTTGCCCCCAGTGCAAGAGTTCCTGATATGAAACACACAAGATGGTCCATTTTGGGATAGAAATATCCATCAGCCCCATTAGGTATTTCACCCATAAATACTAATCCTTTGGGAATGGACTTTTGAATCAATCGATGCTTAACACCCTTCATTGCTTCATCATACATATCACGTAGGTAAAAGACATTTGAGACTTCATGACAAGCCCCTCGCTATTGAAGCCAAACTTTAATATGATATCGATAGTAGCTATCTCCACTAAACTGTCCAGATTGTGGATTGATATAAATAAGTACTAATCCTTCCACCTTTGGGAGAGTTTTAAAGTGTTCAAGCACCTTCATTGCCGCTTCGCCATATTTTGGATCACCAGAGATTTGACTAAGGTACCATATAATTATAAATATGACAAAAGCTTATTATCATTATATTCCATGAAATAAATCATAAACCTTTCAATAAATGCCATGTGGACATTCTACCATTAGAAATCAATATGCAGCCAGCTCACAATATGCTGCCAGTTTGGAAGGGTGCTGCCAGTTTGTAAAATTTCACCCTGTAACACATACTCTTTTGCACATACATGGGTTCTTAGTTGATGAATGGAAGTTTTAATGATTTTAGGTAACCAAGTGAATCATAAGGGCAATCAATCAATCATAAAACATAAAACAAAATCGAAATTAAAACAACAAAAACCAATCCAAATAAAAAATTTAAAAATAAGCAGGAGGAACAACCCTAGAGATAACACTCCAGATTGCAGGATGTGGGATGTGGGATGTCTACTGTCCTCTTGTGCCTTTCTGCAAACTCATTTCCGCAATTCTTTTTCAGCACCATTGACCTATTTTAGCGGAATTAACTTCAGTCGTCTGATCTCTCCAGATTGCGGGATGTGGGATGCGGAAATGTAACATTTTGACTTTTTGCAAGCTCCTTTACGCAGTATTTCTTTTGCACCATCGACCTTTTGTGGAGTCTTTCCTGACCGTTGATCTTGCGAATTGCGGGATGTGGAATCACACTTTCCTATTTTGGACTTCCACAATTTCCTTCCGCAACTTTGTTTCCGCATTGTGGATTGCGAGATGCAGGATGCGGGTTCATAGAATCTTTAAACTCAATTCCATTTCCACATTTTTCTTCCACACCGTCGATCTCTTCTGGTGGAACTAATCTCAACCGTTCGATCTTGATCTTTTGCGGAACTTTGGATTTTCCGCCTAACTTATGTAAACTTGATCTTCACTGTCAGATCTAGTGCAGGATGCTCTCTGACTGTCCATTCTAGAACTAATGTGGATCTGCATTCTTTCTTTGTGGATTATACAAAAACTGATCCCCATTCATCAGATCTCATGCAGATAACAACGCCACCTCATCATCATGCCATTTTGTCTTTACTTTTACTTATGTTGCGTTAACTTTGTGTTAACTTTGCCATTGTATCTTTTTCTTATCCTTTGTACTTCATAAGACATCACTACCTTAGTCTTTCATCATCATTAGGACACCATCATATTCCATGTCATGATATGTGTCATGCCACATCCTCGACTATGCCACGCCATGTCATTACTAACTTAGTCTTTCACTGATTTTGTCCTGCCATCATATCCACTGGTTATTCCTTTGTCATTCGTGAACACATTTGACATCAATGACAACTATAACCCAAATTTTCCAACAATACCCCCCTTTGGCATTGATGGAAACCTCTAAACATTATCCCCCTTTGACAACAATGACAAAGGATAACCTGTTATGCCAATGCTGCACCTATTTTGGTATAGGATTTCATGTCTCTCTTCTTTTTGACAACTCCTCCTATCATCATATCTCCCCTTTAACTGAACTTGCTTATTTAACCAATGTATTATCATTTATCTTAATATTTCATGTTCTTGAATGATAGCTTAACTGATAGATCCATGGACTCCCCCTATCACTATACTTCTTCTCCTTTGTCAACATTTTTGTGAAAGAGTCTACACTTGGCATTTTTTTTAACACTCTTCCATTTTCTGGTCTAGGATACATGTTTTTTTTAAAACTTTGTTCCTGCTGCCATATCCGAATGGTCTATTCTGCATGTAAGTTAACTGGCTTCTGCTTTTACCAGAATTCCTTAAGTTTGTGCATTTAGATCTTCGTATAAAATCCTAGCATATACTGTTGGATTCTTTTGAATTTTAGATCTATATTATCAACTATCCAGAGACCCATAACTTTAGATCCTCAACACAGAGATTACTTCAGTTTATTACATAGTTTCTCTAGTCTCACTATCTCAGAGATTACTTCAGTTTATTACATAGTTTCTCTGGTCTCACTATCTCAGACACAAAGACTCATAACCTCAACCTTTTCCTTTGTCAATGTTGAACTCATGATGCTACCTTATCAATAGACTGAATTTTTTATTCCTTTTAGACTTGAGTTTTCTTCTACTGTCAACATTTTTTATGTGTCATGACTTCAAATACCAAGTGAACATAATCATCTTTATCTTCTATTTTATTGCAAACATCATGGTCTTCATGACTCTCACATTTTGTTGTTCTCACATTACTTCATACTTTCTCTTATGTCATCCATACACCCTCCTTGATCACCCATCATCTTTGAAGAAGATAGCTTTCAATATACTTTCAACATTAGATACCAATTGAATTTTTTAGATACCAATTGAATTTTTTAGATACCAATTGGAATTTTCTGACTTGAACCCCCCCTGAGTATAAGATCCCTTCTAATGTTATTTTCAGGGTTTTTTTTTTAAATCATAAGAGAAATTTTTAGATAAGGATCCCACAGTCATCACTACATCCTTCTTCATCATCTTCATATTTATTGGTGTATTCTTATACATCACTAAGTATCTTTCCCTCATGATGAGTGTCATTTTTATCTATGACCTCATTATTCTCAACATCAACTACTGAGATTTCATTAATGACTGAAAGTTGTGTTTCTTCTAAGGCTTCTAATTATTTCATCCACACCTTTTCAGGAGGTGTACTATTTTCTTGTCCTTCACCATGCTCTGCGTTGGTATCCTCTTTCCTTTTCATCCTTTGATTTTATCTATTGACTCTACAGTCAGCCACCTTGTGACCAAACTTATGACAACAATGACAATAACCATGAAATTTTTCTTTATCCACAGGAGGTCTTTGGTCTCTTTGTTTCCTAACTGCCATTTTCTTCCACTGTCTTTAAACTTCTACTGGAGAATCACATTTTAGTTTACAATTTCTAGCCAAGTGTCCAAATTTATGACATTTGTATCACTCTATATAAAACCTTTGGAGAAGTCCAAACTATTTTTGATTCCTTACCTTTGGCTTTTTAATTGCACCATTCTTGTACTCATGAACTTTTTCATAAGCCTTGCGTTTCAGGGCTTTATGACCAAAGTTATTACAGGAATAAATGACCCAGAAATATTTTCTGATTTCTATTTATTACTTGTCTCTTGGGCTTCTCATGAGTTCTGTCTTTGTCATGAAAGGATAAAGCATGTTCTTTGCACTTTTCCTTTTTAATAGGACTCTTCAGTACTTCAGCATAGCTCTTTGTACTTCCTCTCTGATTAGTGAGTGGGGAACTCTCTGGCTTCTTCTCTTTAACGAACCCCAAACCAGACCTATCACTTGATGGTATTTGGCTACTCAGAATGTCATCTAGAATCCTTGAGTTGCTCTCAAACTTTTATTTAATTGATTTTTCATCAATTCCTTCTCTAAGTCGAGCAATTTCTTTCTCAAGTTTTTTTAGAATCTTGAATTCTCTTCCTGAGAAGAACAACTAGATTTTCCTCACTCTTTTGGGCCTCTTGAAGTTGGTTTCTCAAATCAGTAATAATATGATTTGTCTCTTCTTGGTATTTAGACAGTTTCTCTTTCAAAACTTTGTTTCTTTCCCTACATCTTTTAATTTCATCTACAGCAGCCATGTATTCAGCTTCTATGTCCACTTCTAATTCCTCATCTGATTTTGTTGTTCCTAAAAATAGGATTTCACTATCTTCTCTCATTTCCTTATCTTCACTTTCTTCCTTGGAATAAAAGTTCTTCTTTTTCTCTTTGTACTTCTTTATACCCTTATGACAACATGATTCTTCATGGTCACTCTCCTCTTGTTTTAGGTAGGAACACTTATGGGAAAAATGTCCAATCCTTCCATAGTTAAAACATTTCAAATGTAGTTTACCTTTGTATTTCCTAGTGCCTTTATTAAGTCTACTTACAAAGAGGGCTTCCTCATCATCTAGATTTTCCGATTGATTTTTGGAAGTGACTTTAAATGCTGCTTCTTTCTTTGAGTTTTTATCATGTCCAGTTCTCATCTCATAAGCAGTGAGAATTCCATGCAGCTCATCTACTGTCACCTTTTTAAGGTCATCCCCTAGGGTGGAAACCTTTGATTCATATCTCATTGGTAATTTTCTTAGTATCTTGCTTACCACTTCTTTTTCTTTCAATTTTCCTCCAAGACCTCTAATAGCATTAACTACCTCATCTACACAAAGAAGGTATTCCCAAATATTCTCTTCTTCTCTCAGTTTGAGGCTTTCAAATTGACCTTTATATGTCTGCAATTTGGATTCTTTGACCTTAGATGATCCTTCATAGATAATCTTCAATTTATCACAGGCTTGTTTGGCAGATGTGCATTGCATAACCTTGGTGAACACAGTGTTTGATAATCCACTCAAGATAGAATTAAGGGCTTTAGCATTTCCTTCAATTGGCCTAGTTCTATTGTGTCTGTAGGGTACTGGTTTTCCACAGGAACCTCCTTTTCAGTTGCATCCAAAACCTTCCATCCAAGGGACATCAGATGACATCTCATTATGACACTCCAATATGCATAGTCTTCTCCTGTAAATAGTGGAGTTTTGTTAGTGGCCATGCCTTCTTGCTGATCCATAGTGGTTATCATCAAGGATCTACCTTCCAGTGGTTAAATTGTGCTGAAGGAACCCGATCTGATACCAATTGTTGATTTATTGGTCAATACTGAGAGGGGGAGGGGGGTGAATCAGTATTGTTATCATTTTACTATTTTAACCAATTTTAAATCTATCATTAGAAACACATAACAACAAGAATACACATAACGCAATTTTAATGTGGAATCTCAATAGGGTAAACGACCAATACGTCCTATTACTGCAAAATTGTTATTTAGAAGGTAGTTTTGCCTGCTTCTACAGATAAGGATGGTATTACACCCTATTTACCAATACCAATTGGAATGAGGATACGACCCCCTAGTTTATCAGCTACAACTGAAAGGATTCTACAACACCCTATTTACCAATGTCAGTTGGAAGGAGGCTACAACCCCCTGATTTATCAGCTACAACTGAAAGGAGGAAAGAACCCCCTGCAGGCTTGTTTCCTGCCCTAGCACTGCCATGCCACCCTAATATGTTTCTCACAATTTCTCTCCCACTGAATTCTGTAACACCCACTAGTCTCTGATTCTGATCATGGAATTCGATCTGGAGAGGCATCTTCCTTCTTACCCAGGCCGCTGCTTAAATACTTCTCAGCATTTAAGCTTCTTTCAATAGTTACGTCTCTTCAAACTAAAAAAACACACCTTTCACTATTGCGCCATTTGAGATCTGAAGATCACACCTTCCAGAACGTCCTTTCACGTTCTTCCATTGATCCTGCACCTCAGAAATCATTTCCACAGCTTGGAAACCATTTCTGCACCTCTCTCCAACGTTTGCAGGTGCTTTGGTACTGCCAAAACTATTTCTGCAGGATTAACTTCTTGATCCAATCAGAATCTTTGATCTTATCTCTAAGTCAATCTACACCGTCAATCTAACCGTCGATTTTCACCTTAAAATCACCTTTCCGCACCAATATTTTCTCATCAATGATTCCCCACCATTAATCTTCGTCAGGCATTTTCTTGACCGTCAATCTCCATATTGTAGGATGTCGACTATCCTCTTGTGCCTTTCCCCAAACACCTTTCCACAATATTATTTTTGTGATTCTTTTTCCACACCATTGACCTATTTTAGCGGAATTAACTCCAGTCATCCAATCTCTCCAGGTTGTGGGATGCGGGATGCAGGATGCAGAAACATAACATTTCGACTTTCCGCAAGCTCCTTTCCGTAATTTTTCTTTTGCACCATCGATATTTTATGGAGTCTTTCCTGACCATCGATCTTGTGGATTGTGGGATGCGGAATCACTCTTTCCTATTTTGGACTTCCGCAACTTTATTTCCGCATTGCGAATTGCGAGATGCGAGATGCGGTTCCATAGAATATTTAAATGCAATTCCCTTTCCGCTTTTTTCTTCCGCATCATTGATCTCTTCTGGCGGAACTAATATCATCCGTTCGGTCCTAATATTGTGCGAAACTTTGGATTTTCAGCCTAACTTATGTAAACTTGATCTTCGCTGTCATATCTAGTGCGGGTCGCTCTCTAACCATCCATTCTAGAACTAATGCGTATCTGCATTCTTTCTTTGCAAATTATACAAAAACTGATCCTCATTCACCGGATCTCATACAGATAATTATGCCACCTCATCATCGTGCCATGTCATCACTACCTTCGTCTATGCCACCTCATCATCGTTCTATTTTTTCTTTACTTTGACTTATGTTGCGTTAACTCTGTGTTAACTCTGCCATGGTATCTTGTTGCTTATCCTTTGTACTTCATAAGCCATCACTACCTTAGTCTTTCATCATCATTAGGACACCATCATATTCCATGTCATCATATGTGTCATGCCACATCCTCGACTATGCCATGCCATGTCATTACTACCTTAGTCTTTCAGTGAGTTTGTCCTGCCATCATATCCACTGGTTATTCCTTTGTCATTCGTGAACACCTTTGACATCAATGACAACTATAACCCAAATTTGCCAACACCCATGAGTTTTTCAATATGTACATTTTATTTGTAATTTCAACTTTGACTTCAAGAGCATCCCCTTTTTAATGAAAGAAAAGCATACCCATGATAAAGTTTTACCTTACTATGTCTACTTACATACTTTGTACAAATGTATGATTTGACCAACTTTTTTTTTTTCCGAATTATATCTTATGTGTTCCTACAATCCAAAGAACATGCCTTTTCTTACCATATCCATATTAATCACATACACTCCCTTTAAAAAATTCACTAGTCATTAGGTACACATACTTAATCTACTTCTTTTACTTAATGCCTTTTCAAATATAAACATACTCATTCATGAGTGATTTCATCAAATATACATACATACATATACATATTGCTCCCTCATACATAAGTTCGCAACTTAGTTACCCATGCATCCATTAATATAAGCTATATCCACGATTGTGCATCTCTTGTTCCTTCAAATAAATATCTTCTTTTCTTAATTTAAGTTTTGTATGACTTCCTTTATACCTTATACATACAGTATATTGACCATAAAGGACTCTAGCCGTTCTTAGATATTGATCCAGATGGGTATTGGTGGCCACCCACCTATTCCACTAGCTCAAAATAACTTTTACAGTTTGGAATTTTTTATGGGTTTTAAGGTAAGCGGGCTGGTCCAAATGGATATCAGTAGCTACCTATTCCACTGGCTCAAAATAGTTTTTTCAATTTGGCATTTTTTTATGTATTTTCATGTCCAAAACTTATGGGTCCATTTTTAGGCTCTAAACGATGTTTTTTGGAAATTTCGTAGTCCACAAATATTCAAAGATAGGTATGGACTGGAAAAATGTGTACTTCTTGGCTATACCTTTCTAACAAACTTCCGACTTCCCTAAATGGATATTGTATGGAAAAGTTATGCCCCTAGGAAGTTGACACCTCGAGGCCCACAAAAGTTTTTACAATTCATCTCCTAGGGTTATATTTTTTATGTTTATGGGATTTTACATCATGCTTATGATAAAAAGGCCATTTGGCCTCCTATTATAACCAACTTGTCACGAATGAGTGTAATTGCCACATCTCTTCTTAGAGATATAACTACCACGATTCTAGTTGCTTTTACTTTAAAGTATATTCCATTTTATCCATTTAATAGAATCTGAGTTTCTTGCAATATGTCTGTGCATGTGGTTCTATATATGCTCTTTCATTTCTTTCTCACATAAATCTAGACCATATATCCCAAGTTCCTTCAAGCCCTTTGCTCTTACTTTGCCCTCTTTTCACTAAGAAGTTCATGACTAGGATGAACATTGTAAAAGTTTATATGATATTTGTTAATCTTTAAATTAACCCAAAGGTCACCTACATATAGGGCGGTTGAAGCAATTATTTCATTAACTAAACCAACTGTTATCCTCCCTTAACAATTTTACACAGTTACTCAATAAATTTTTGCCATTAAAACATGAGTAAGATCAACATTACATTTATTAATAAATTGGTCTAAATACCATTTCACACATTTATTATCACATAAAGAAATAGTTAGACATATTGCCACATCCCCCACCTTATATGACATTATCACTTATTACCATTTAATGTGTTTATTTCACTTTTGTAACTTAATTATATTTGTCCTGTATCCACTAGTACATGTATTCTAGTTTTTTACCTTGGCATAGGAGATGTAATAGTGAGTAGTGGCATACTTTCTACCTAAGGACATCTTAATGTCCATTTGGTCATAGCTTAAGTGAGCTTGTTCTATGTAAGCAAGGTTGTGGTGCAATGATGTTGCATGATCATCTCTTTATCTCTCCCATTTTGTTCATTATTTTTTTTCTCTCTCACATGTGTATCTATCTCATCACTACTGTTAATAATACATAATCTATGTGTTGGCATACATTTTATGTTATACTTTCCTTCTTTTACCAATTGTTCCTACGTTTTTTTTGTTATGTATCTCATATACTTGTTATTTAAATCATATTTTATATACAAACTAATTTACACCTTTTACCACCTCTTAATACTTCTCTCTTTCTCTCTCTCTCTCTCTCACACACACACATTTCACGGAAATTCACTACCCTGGAATCAAGGGTGGCTCATAGGCGTTCTTGGGACTGGATCCACCTGTGGGGCCCCAACCATCACCTAATTCCATTAGACCACAAACCTTTGCATAAACACACACACAACTCTTATCGAGATATCATTAACATTTTATGAATTTGATTGTAAAAAATGATTTGTCAATTAAATTACATTTCTAAGAAATACCACACACACACACACACACATATATATAACACTTCAATGTAAAACAAAAACTCATTTTTCTCCATTTTTTTGGAACAATTGATTTTTTTGTTAATTAAAATTCATTGACATACACATTTACTTATGCATATTAACGTTAATAGGAACACATGTTCTATGGATAAATTACTTTGTGAATGATTCCAAAGTTTGATATTTAATGAGGATTTAATTATATCATATTTGTTTTGATCTCATGAATCTTCATTAATATATATATATATATATATATATATATATATATATA
>LPNX010210796.1:889278-948457 GCA_001517045.1 Pseudotsuga menziesii
GGATGGTATCTTAGGTAAACCGCTGACCCTAATTACAGGGCCTAACCCGGTGGGGACATCGAGTGAGGCCCTGCATAGCCACCTAGGGATTTGACCCCAAGACCTTCTGCTAGCATAAGCAACTCTCAACCACTTGAGCTAACCCATCGAGACCTTTTGGTTATTTTGACAAGGGGACTCAGTGATGTCTAAATTTCTTTGTTGGAATATATGGACTTCTAGGAACAAAGGGATCTTTGAAATGAAATAAATTCCTTCTTTTAGAATTATACTTAGTTCCAAATCTCTTCTTTCTTGAGGTCTTCCTGGTCTTTCTCAGGAACTGTTCATAGGTTTGAAGAAATCCTAGGTTAAAGAATTTATGGTCGATAGATCACTTCAATCTAATTGCTCCTTATTGAAACATGCGTCCTTCTCATCCTATAAAATTGATTTGCAGCAAAACGAGTTATAGTCTTGGATACTCCAACAAAAATGTTATAAATTAGTCTTTGATGGAGCCTCAAAAGGAAATCTTGGAGTGGTAGGTGTCAGGTGATCTTATTAGGTCTCGATGGACAAATATTCGAGACTTCTGCATGGGGCATGGGGTATGCTACCAACAATCAATCCGAAAGTTATGATTTCATTATGGGCCTTGAGATTATATTCTCTCTGGGTGTACAAAATGTCATCATTCTAGGAGATGCATTACTCATGATTTCACATGCTAGGATAAAGTTTGCATCTTGGATACAATTCGAGGGAGGATGTGAATCAAAACTATGTAAGTATTGATACAAATCCAAGTTCAAAATATCTTGCATATTAACCGTCAAAAAAATGTCGTGGTTGATCTATTAGCCAATCATGTTGTTCACTTACACCATGACATTGTGGTTAAAACGGGGGGCCACCGGCACCATTGATGGATCCCTAGGTTTAAATGAGTGTCATTTTGGATCCATTGTATATCACCTTGAAAGTGTGCCAACTGCTAAAGTATTTACTACCTCAGTACAAGGACCATTCTACATTTACTCCCTCGCATGCGTGAGGTCTCTCAATGGTTCTCTTGCATGTTAAGGATGGTTTCACTTTATTGTTATATGGTTTCTTTAGGAGATTTGTTGGTTTGTTGTGGGATAATGTTGGAGTTTGTAATGCACCCACATGTTACACAACAACACTGATACTAATCTATAGAAAAACACACAAAGATCGCTATAAAGGATATATAACCAATTTATAATACCGAACCATATTAAATGCAAATAGCAGAAGTTTATAAATTAATAGAATGGAATTACTGGAAAATTAAATTGAAATTATTTAAAAAATTAATAGTGATCCCCCATTCAACTCGCCATTGCGGAAGCATAGTTAACAATAGGTTAGATTTCTTATTTATTGATTAATTTTAGTTAATCAGTTAATAGATTAGCATTATTAATAGTCCCGGCGACTTAGTGCCACTTCCTCGACTTGATCGTGCCTTCCCGGTATTTCTGACATCGAAATTCGGAAGTTGGCACCGCATAGAGGTCCCTAATGGAACAAGCTTGACATTCTCGCTCCGACGTCTAAAACCAAAGTTACTCAACATAGGCACATCAAACCTCACAAGTCAGAATGTTAGACCTAAGAAGTCGACACATCGCACCTCAAAAGTCGGCATGTTAGAACTTGAGAGTCGGCATTGGCAAAACCATAATATTATCAATGAATTTTCTGATATCGGCATCAACATCGCCACATCGGCATCATAACTCTGGTGATTCACATATACATTGGACACAAACACCCTCCGACCTGGAAGTTAGAAGTCCGAAGTTGAAACGAAGCCACAAATTCACAAGGCAATCTTGTTTCTGCCGATATGGAACCCACTTCATCAAAACTTAACGAAGACATCGAAAAACATCTATGGAGATCCTGTTGCATTTTGACAGGTTGGAAAAGAGGTTAACTTAAGGTTTAGGCACATGTCAAGTTCACTTAACTGATTGGCACATGATCATAATTAAGTTTGGGGAAAAGCAACTAAGGCAAAGCATTGCCACATATTGAACTCGCAATTTACATGCCTTCAACAAACAAAACTCAAACAAATCAATAGATTGTTTAAGTAAACCAACCTCAAGTGTGATAACTTGTAAACTTATGTTTCTTAGGTCTAGAGCTATCTAATGGAATTTCAAACAAGAATTTTAGTCATAATCTCATTCACAATAAGGATGAGGAGCAAAGTTACTATAAAACCTTAAACTCTGAAACATTTGTAAGACAAATAACTATTGCAATTAAGAAAAATTTACAAGGCTTTGAATAAATCAGACAAGAACTCCATTAACATGTCTAACAACCTTCTTTAGGAACTAAGTATTCATAGGTTATAGCTAAGGAATATCCTCTTATACCCTGTAGTACCTTAAATAAAGACATTCAATCCCAAACAAGACAATCTGTATACATTTCCCATTACTATAACAAAAAAATGAATCAAACAACACATTCATTCGTACATAAAGTGTGATTGGCTCAAAATAACAAGTTTAATATATGGTAAGTTTTTTACCAATTTTCACATCTGTCTAGCACAATTCATTCATTAAGAATAACATCCTTTGGAACCCATTGGTTTAACTACCAATGCCCAACCAATGAATCATTCTCTCAATTACAATTTTGAGTAACACAATGAAATAGGTCCTATTACTAGATGAACTAGCAAGGATACTCACCAATAAACATATGAAGGAGAAAGTGACCATTATCACCTTAGCCACATCTCTAAACTTCTTTGGAAGTCAGAACCTCCTAAGAGAGCCCTAAATACAAGTCTGTAAAAATACTTAAACACCAAGTTATATCTGTTATAGCTCAAAACGACACATCTCTTCCTGTGACCACTTTCCCATGATTATGTCGCATGTCGACACTTCCATGACGACACTTCATGAAAGTCACTGAAAAAACACATAACTTGGAGGACCTATATCTTGAGTTCTGTAACTCCGTTTTACCTCATCTCTACACCATTGGAAAGATATTTCTCTTAGCTAAAACTTTCCAGAAGACACCAAAGTTTGAAAATGCCCAAAAAGACCTCAAAAATGAGTTTTTTTTGTCTATACACGACTTGCCTTAAGGCAAACCCGTGTATGATACGTGAGTTGCTCTCTGTAGTACCCGTGTATGCTATGTATATGCGAATTTCTGTACTAGAGACCTGCGTATACTTTTCGTGTACGCGACTGTCCAGTTATGCAACCCGCATATACCTTTTAAAAATGTCAAAAAACACGCCTTTTGAATTTCGGGTAGTTTGGGTAGTTATGCAACTGACTCCTTCAGTTGTAACCACTGTCTTCGCCCCTAACTCTTCTTTAAGCATATAAATAGAGGTAGGGAGGTCCATGTGTGGGGACTTGAATTTTTGCATTGTTATGCTGGAGGATTTGGAGCTCTCTTTGCCCACACCTTTTCCGTAGCGGTCATCCCCTTGTGTTGCAGAGCTTGGAGGCTGAGTTCTTTGGAGAAGAGAAGCAGTAGAACCGGATCAAGGTTTCGTGAGGTGCCGAACTTGAAGAGAAGGTATACTTGTACTTGTTTTCAAGATTAATAAAGATGTGATGTCCTTCTTCTTCCCCAAATCATTGTTCAATGTGTGATTGGATTTCTGTTTATGATCATATGACGATGTTATTCAGATCATTAGTTCATGTTTATTTGATTATCATTGTTTTATATGTGGTCATAATGGTTTGAGGAAGGTATAATTCGTTTTGCATGTCTCTTGGAGCAAGAGGAGGATTGAAGAGAAAGCTTGGACCAGCCTTCAGTTAATCAGGTGTGGACCTTTCTTATCTCTGAAACTTGCTTATATATACTTGCATAACCATGTGCATCTCTCTTTCAACCCCAGTATGTTGATGGCCTCTTAAACCCTAACCATAGGATACTTTCCTTTACAACAATATCTTTTTTGCAAAAAAATTAGTGACAAATGCCTTAATAGAGCGAGTCTAAAGATTGAAGATAACATACTATATAAACCAACATAATCTTGTAAGTACAATTAGTATATCAACTTAAGATTATATAACTTTGATTTCCTAATAAAAATAACAAATTACAACTTTTATATTAAAAAAAAACTCAATATCCACATCCCTCGGAAAAAAAACCCATACTGCTCATTAATTAACTAAAGACAAGATTCAGTAATGGTCAAGTTGCAACTTTTTCTATTTGTAAAAAAAGCTCGATGTCCACATCCCATGGATAAGGAGAATCAATAATTGTACTTTTGACTTTTAAAAAATAGTGTTAAATTTTTTTTATAGTGTTTCAAACTTTTGACTTTTATGTCTATCATAATACGAGACTCTAAGCACAATGCCTTTACTAAACACCTTTATAAGATCCCTAACCCAAGGCGAACATGATTAACGCATGTGATTTAAAAGATGGGCAGTCACATTGGCAATGTGAGATAATCATGCATCTACTGGTCTTAATTATATTTCAAATTCTTAAGCCTCTCGAACATTACTAGAAAGGGTTATCATCGTACTATTTTCTTTTCTTTTTAAAAAGCATTTTCATGAAGAAATATATAAGTTACATTCATAAACCAAGATCTCACATATATTTGGTAACATCAAATTCCAATTTTAATTATAATAATGTGAAAGTTGTTTATTTCAATGGGTTAGATATTTGAATGGTCTAAAATCAAATTGTTCGAATTGGTATAAGTAAGATAATGCCTAATGCATCAAATGTGTTAACTCTAACAAATTATGTATTGAAAAGTTCAATCAAAGATGTGAAGCCATTATTGTGTTAACTCCAACAAATTATGTATTGAAAAGTTCAATGAAAGATGTGAAGCCATTATCGAGAATTTCACTTCCTTTATATGCATTAGATTAATTATTAAATACTCCGTGGTCACCTTGGGAAGAATTGGAAGTAGTGTTGTCTCATAGCATACATTTTATTATTATTGAATTTGACTTTAAATATGTTAGCCTCGTATTTACTAAAAGGAGAAGGCATAACTTTTATAGTTTGTCTATCTGCGAACAAAAGTTACTCAACAAGATACGGATCGCAGGTCGCTGAGCAAGACGGAGGTCGTGGCCTTTGATCGCTCGCTGCCCTCTTCTAGGGTTTGCCCTGCTTAGTCCGCTGCCATGGCTGTTCCAGGGGGAGGGGATCCCCCTCCCTCCTCCCCTCTATCCGTGAAAGAAGCCTTATGCAGGTTGTTAGCTCCGTCTAGAAAGAAACTGGCAGCCAAAGAGGGCCCGAAATTTGTTAAGAAACTAGATTCAATACCAGAAATTGCTCTGCCAGAGGAGCAATCCATCAAAATAGCCCTGGCTCTAGCTGAAAGAGGTCTGGTTGGCCAATTTATGGGGCTTTGGCCCTCAGCCAAAACCACGGATGATTGGATTCAGCGTAATTGGAGGCCCCATCTGAAGAATAGTGTCACTTGCTATCCAGTTGGCAGAGGATTCTTCGTCTTCGAATTCATCTCAAAAGAGGATTGCGATCTTATCTTCCGAAGTGGCCCCTATTTCATGGGTTCCCAAGGACTTTATCTGAACAGGTGGACTCCGGACTTTGATCCCACAGTTGTTGTCCCCAAAGAGGTTCCGGTTTGGGTAAGGATCCCCAATCTGCCGATCCATCGCTGGAACATTCAAGCCCTGGAAAAAATAGGAAATGCCCTAGGACGATTCATTGACAAAGTAGAGCATAAAGGCCAGTACTCCTGTGCTAGAATATGTGTTGAAGTTGATCTGGAGGCAGGGCTCCCATAAGCTGTCAAACTCTCTGTAGGGTCTTGGTCTCACTTCCAGAAACTCGATTATGAGCAACTTCCGTTTAAATGTCGGCTCTGCCATGAACACGGCCATTTCCAGCGCAACTGCCCAAAAGATCAGACGAAAGAAGAAGGTGAAGGTTGGCAGAGGGTCAAAAAAGGCAAGGCCCCAGGCAAGCCAATCGAAAAAAGAGCTCCTAGCAATGTTCAGAAGTCTGATCCCAAAGCCCCTCCAAAGGAAACCGTCCAGACTCAAGCGATAACTCAGAAGCCAGAAACTGTGACTCAAGGAGCAAGATCCTCGGCCGCGAATGCCCCAGAAGTTCCACTAGTTATTGTTATTCAGGAATCCTCGCCCACTAAAATCCTAGTGGAAAAGCAAGATAGTCAAGGTGTTACTTCATTGGAGCCAGGAGAAATCCAACCAGAACCGACAATCCCATCAGTTGGAAGCCCTCCCTCTCGAGGAGATACTCGAGATGCAGAAGAGGATCCGTCAACCATGGACTCTGACCCAGGGGGAGACACCGATGAAGGTTCCACTGAGTCCGGGAGTTCGCATGCAACCCCAATCAAGAAGCCAAGGGGCCGGAAATCCAACAAAAAGCAAAGGGAGGAAAGATCTTATGCAGAAATTCTGCAAGGCTCCCAGCAAAATCTTAAAACTATGATGAACACAAGATCCAAGCAAGGCCAAGCCTCTAAAGGGGTCGTCCCCTCTAAAAGTAAATAATGCGGTACATCTCCTGGAACTGTAGAGGTCTTGGCAGTCCGCAGAAAGTTGAAGCAATGAAAGACCTAGTAAGAATCAATAAGCCAGAGATCCTACTCGTCCAGGAGACAAAAATGGAGGAAGGCTCTGCCCTCCATGCAGGAAATTTATTCTGGAATAAAGGCCCAGGGAAAGCTGTCAATTCCAGGGGAGCCTTAGGAGGTCTAGCCACCTTCTAGGACTCCTCCAAATTTGAGCTAATCTCAGCTCACAGTAATATGCACTGGATCTACACCAATCTCATCCACAAAGATTCGGGTCATCATGTAAGTATGTTTAACCTCTATGTTCCAATCTTGTTAGCTGAAAAAAAAGCTTGCTGGGAGACTATTGAATCGTTCTTAAGCCTCCACAGTCCTGAAAACATTATCATTGTCGGAGATCTAAATGTCACTCTGGCTGCAAATGAGAAAAAAGGTGGATCCATAGTCCGTGATCCGTCTCAGGAATGGGTTGAAGACACCATTTTAGGGTGGGACCTTGTTGACATTAAACCATCCAATGGCAACTTTACTTGGTCCAATAAAAGACTGGGGCCAGGGCACATCGCGGCCCGCCTAGACAGATTTCTAGTCCACTCCTCCTTCCTCAACATGGGGCTTCATGCTTCATCCAAAATTCTTCCTAACTGTATTTCCGATCATAAACCAATCCTCCTTGAGCTCTCTGTTGAGGAAAATCTGGGTCCCATCCCTTTTAGGTTCAACCCCCTTTGGATCCATCAAGAGGGCTTCTACCACATTGTCTCTAACTCCTGGAGCAATAAGGTCACTAGAAACCCTTCCTTTATTTGGGAGGAAAAGATTAGAAGGCTAAAACATGACCTCAAGAACTGGGCCAAGTCTCACTCCTCCCCGGTTTCTTGTAGGAAAGATGCCCAAGCTGCCTTGGAAAACCATCAAACCCTCATGGAATCTGTCCCTATCATTAAAAGCATAATCCGGAAAGAAAGTAATCTTCAGAAAGATTATTACAAAGCCTGTAGAGCCGAAGAAGAGTATTGGCGTCAAAAATCTCGAAGCCTCTGGCTAGCAAGCGGTGACAAAAACACCTCTTTCTTTCATAAACAAGCTGAAGCTAGGAAAAAATTCAAAACTGTGAAGGAAATTACTCATCAAGGAAACCTGGTTAAAGATTTTGAAGGAATTAAACAGGCTGCCTTTTCCCACTTCCAAGACCTTTTCACTACTCCTACTGTGGATCTCATTGATTCCAATACTTACCCCCTCTCTTTGGTCCCCACAGTAGTTCAATCCTCTGACAATAATACTCTTGCTGCTCCCGTTACCATGAAAGAACTCAAGTCTGCACTGGCCCATATGAAACCTGACAGTGCCCCTGGGCCAGATGGATTCACAGCCAGATTTTTCTCCAATTGCTAGGATATCATCAAATATGATCTGCTGAAGATGGTTAGGAACTCTCAAATCCATCATAAGATGGGCGGGAGCACAAAATCCTCTTTCTTGGCCTTGATCCCGAAGGAGGTAGGGGCCTCCAATTTTTCTAGGTTCTGGCCCATCTCCCTCTGCAACACCAGATACAAGCTGGTTACTAAGATTATTGCCAACAGGATTAAAAAACTTTTGCCGAGAATCATTCCCGAGAACCAAGGAGGTTTCATAAAGAGAAGGAAAATTCTAGATAATGTTATTCTTGTTCAAGAGGCTATACATTCCAGCTTCCTTCGAAAAGAGAAATGCATGGTTGTGAAACTAGATCTTGCAAATGCCTTTGACATAGTAAATCATGATTACCTCTTCGCAGTCATGGAGAAATTTGGTTTTTCCCCTGAGCTCATTGGCTGGATCAAAGGATGCATCTGTACTCCTTGGGTAGCCCCTCTGATCAACGAAAGACCGACAAAATTTTTCCAGGCCTCAAGAGGGCTGCGCCAGGCTGCCCCTTGTCCCTGCTCCTCTATGCCATACAGGCCTCCGTGCTCAGCTTCCAACTTAACAATTGTCAGCAAGATCTTTCCCTTCCTGGTCTCCGCATGGCTCAGAATGTAAAGGACATAAATCATTCCCAATTCGCAGATGATACTCTGCTGTTGGGAGGAGCTGGTGTCCACTCTGCAAAGAACTTCAAGAAAGAGCTAGATATCTTATTTTAGATCTCAGGAAGCAAGATCAACTTGCAAAAAAGAAAAATATACTGCTGGAACTGCTCTGCGGCAGAAATAGGAAGAACCTCTAGAGTTCTGGAAATGGAAAGCCTGCAGAACTGGGACTCCTTCACCTATCTAGGTGTCCCAATTTTTAAATCTTCTATCAAAACCAAGAGCTGGAACCCTATCGTTGAAAAATTAAAAGCAAAGATCCAAAAGTGGGGGGCGAGCTGGCTCACCCTAGCAGGAAAACTTGTTCTGCTGAAATCTGTTTTGTCCAGCATCCCTATTTATCAATCTGCTATTCTTCTGGCCCCTTCTTCTGTCATCAGCAAGATTGAAAGTCTCTTCAAAAAATTCCTGTGGGAAGGTGGGAAAGGAAATCTGAAAAATATCCATCTTGTTAGCTGGGAAAAAATTCAAAGACCCTACAGAGAAGGAGGCCTCCAAGTTAGAAGTATTCATGCTCAGAATTTAGCCATGGGAACCAAACTTCTCTGGCAGCTTGTCTCCAAGACCTCCAGCTGGAGCAAAAAGGTTCTATGGAAAAAATATTTCTCCGGCCAGAGAATTCGTTACCTAGACAAAAATCCTCCCAGCAAAAATGGCTCTCTAATCTATAAGCTCTGTCTCAAAGCTCTGGTTCATTTCATATCTTTATTGTATTGGATTCCTGGTAACGGGAAAAAAATAAAAGTTTGGGAAGATTAAATTCTTGGGGAAGAGCCTTTGGGGAAAAACCTTGAAATTCAGAATATAAAACAGTGGCTTAAGGATCAGCATGTCTTCACTCTTTGGGACCTATCTGCCTGGGACATTGAGAACTACTGGATTGACTGGAAGTTTGGCGACCTCCCCATTGAGCTAGAAGAGGAGGCAAAGCTTCTGTCCAAGCTTCTGCAAGGCAAAGCCCCCCTAACTCAAGCTACCTGTGATAAGAGAGGTTGGGGATCAAAATCTGGAAGTTTCACAGCAGCTGAAGGCTACAGATCCTTAATGACGGTTCCTCATGCAGCCCCAAATCCTATCCAATGGAAGTTCGTTTGGTCTACCTTTTCCATCCCGAAAGTTGATCTGTTTTGCTGGAATGTGGTGTACATAAGTATTCTAACAGCGGAAAACCTAAGGAAGAGAGGCCTGGAAGGTCCCTCAAGATGCTCCCTGTGCAAGAATGATGAAGAAAATATTGACCATCTTCTGCTTTCCTGTCCTTTCTCCAGAGAAGTATGGAAAGAAGCTCTTCCTGTGAATCCTCCCAATCTTATTATGCTGGATTTAACTACAGATCTGTTTACCAAATGGGCTGATTATTCTCCCTTTCATCTCTAAAAAAAAAACCACCTCAAATTTGTTTGGATGCTTCTCCCTAGGTTTATTTTTTGGAAACTGTGGCTTGAAAGGAACAACCGTCTGTTCAGAAATGTGGAGAACTCTCCCTCAAGGATCGCTATGAGAGCCAAAGCTCTCCTTGGAGAAGCTTTGGACCACCATCCTGCTCTCTGGAATGCTAGGCCTCTAGATGACAGGGAAACTACTTGGCTCTCAGGTCTCACTTCTAATGCTCAAAAAGTCTCCATTATCAGACCTCCAACTCTTGCGGATTGGTAAATACGAATGGAAGAAGCAGACTTTCTAAATTGGAGACTCTCGCTGCAGGTTCACTGTCTGTTCTTTGATGGTGCCTCTAAGGGCAATCCAGGTCCTTCGGGTGGGGGAGGAGTGATCCTCATGCCCTCAGGCTCCACTCAATCCACCTTTGCTTGGGGGCTCGGAGTAGAAATTAACAATTTTGTTGAATTTCATGCTCTGTGGCAGGGACTCAGGTAGGCAATAAATCTAAACATTCAGAATATCTCAGTATTTGGGGACTCCAAGTTGGTGATTCAGGCCATGCGATCGAAGACTCGTCCCCCCAGCCTCCACATGAACAGGATTGCCCAGAAAATTCAAACTTTAGCTGGCAAGTTTCAAACCATAAGCTACTATCACGTGCTTCGCCATCTTAACAAGCAAGCTGATCTAGAAGCCAATTATGCCTCGCTTCTGAGCAGGAGCATAATCTCAATCAATGGCAATGAATCTTCCTGCAACATCCTGTGACTCTTCCAAGACTGGCCGCGTCCTAGGTGATCCTGGCAATTTTTGTACCTGTGAGCATGTTTTCATTCTCATGATCCTTTGGAAAATAGTAATGCCTTCTCACTGTCCTAGTGGAATTCGTGACCCACTCGCCCATCCTGGTTCTTTTTTAAGCCTAGCCACCAGCTATTCTCACTCTGCTTTCTGCCCTTATCCTCTCGATGGTGCTTCTGCTGTTTCCATCACTGACTTATGGCCTCCTTGGGAAGTTCCTCTTCGAAGAAGCCTACTTTGGAAGAACGTCTGGGCAGTCTGGAACAACCAATGGGAAAGCTCCAGAATCTTCTTAAAGAATTGAGCAGCTTGCCTTCGCTTCCTCTGGTTCGGATGGGGAAAGTTTGGAATCCGTCAAATCTGTGTAAGCTCTGAGAAGAATCTGAATCTGCATCAAAGGGACAAGTTGCTTTCAAAGAAGACGTTTTCTCCAATTTCTAAGATGCTGCGAACAGGTGTGGAGACCTCGGAAGAAGAATCGCAGCAATGGAGCTTGCTGCTAAGATGAACCTCGCCAACATGGAATTCAATTAACCAGAAATTCATCTCTGATGTTCACTCCACTGCAATTGTGCTTGCTACCTCCTATGTTTAGCCATCGCAATTCTCTTTACAGCTGTCATTTTCCCTCTCTCTCTTTTGAAATAGTGTGGGAAAGCTGTTGTAACAGCTGGCTTCAAAATTGTATTAACTTTGGTCATAAAAGGAATCTAATTCTTATGACAGAGCACTCTGTTTTGCTCAGTGATTCGTCCAGTGTATCTAAGCCCCCGGAAGCTATTTTTCCGGACCTCTATTAATCTACCCAACAGTTTTGGTCTAAAAAAAAAAAAACTTTTATAGTTTGTCTAATTATAATTATAAAACCATTACGAATTACTTCAAGGCTTGAGTGATTATGTGTTTCCTTTACTATTTGTTTAGGTTGCGTTAAACACTTCTAATTATGTTGGAATATTAAACATTTTTTTATTACTTCGGTTATAAGCCATAGTATATGTGCTATTTTTTTTTATAGATTTTTTCATATAAGTTTTCAGAAATTTAGATATTTCTTAATAAGGGAGTCTAACATATTTATATTTAATGGATCTCTTATTTTCACTAAGGAAGTCTAACACATCTATATTTAATAGATCTCCTATTTCCACTAAAGTTTTGAGTCCATAACTTAAAATAGTTATAACATCCTAAATACAAATCAAATAATTGTTATAACTTTAATTTGAAAATGACATTACAACTTTATATTTGATAGTACTAATCAAATTACCATGAAGTCTTAGAAAAGTGAAAATCATGTTACAATATAATCACACCAAAATATAGTCTTCTTTAATCGATGTTACTTGTTAAGATCTAAAGTGTAAAATAATAAGAATAATTAGAACACACAATTGGAAAAATTATATTATCCATCTTATTCAAAAGAGGGAAACTATCTGAACCACTTTAAGGGGAAACCTCCAATACAAATGCCAAGCATAATAAATAAGCATTCCATGATAACGTAAGGATAAACGCATCCTTATTTATAGATACCCTAGCTACCCTAACCTTAATATAGTAGATGTTATTTAATGACTAACATAGTGGTTTGTATTTAATAACATAATAGACATTAATTAATGATTATGTCATTTTACATTAGTTAGTGACCATAATATACCTACTATCCTTAACACTAATGGACCCTTAGAACTCTATTACATTACTAGGGTGGGTAATAACATGACACCTGCCTTACCTGGATGCGGGTGACATGAAAATGCACGTGGGAAGCACCAACAAGATGGGCCTCCTGGGTGACCTGGGCGCCCATTTAACAAGCACCAGCGGGACGAACATGGCGTCAGCAGGACGCCACACCCCCACACTCCTCAATGCCCGCGACCACTAATTTCGACAAGGTACATGGATGTCTCAAGGACTATGGACTAGACAACGCCATAATCCCAAGGCAAGTTGGAGTTATTTCTCCACCCTGGGTCATCGAAGGATGCACCAACCTGTTTAAGCTTTGGCGGAGTTGTTCTTCAGCTCATTTGCGCTAGGTTCACCTACTGCTCCTCGCTCTACACATTCTTGTACATTTAGGTCCTGGCTCTGCACCTCGCAGTCCTAGCTCTCCACTCCTTTGAGTTGACTCCTGGCTCTCTGCTCAGCTGCTCTTCATCTTGGCTCTTCTACACTCTGTTCTCAGTGTCCCAAACATGTCGTGAATCCAGAGAGGTGTTCCGCGCAGAGGTCGCGTCGGGAGAGGAGCAACGAATGAGTGCCCTATTCTGATCACTGCTCTCACAAGTGGAGAAGGTTTCGATGATGAAATTCCTGATCACGTTCGCCAAATTGTGAACGATTGGGAGGATGAACTTACAGGGGTCGTTAATGCTGTGGGGCGTTCGGTGAACCAGCACGAGCATTACTGGGTAATAAAAAATTTGCTTATTAGGCTCATCCTTTGTTTTAATTCTCAGCCCCTGGTTCTGGCTCCACTATTCGTACCTGCTCCTTCGGCTCCCATTGCTCCTCCGGTGCCCACTGTCCTTCATGTCCCTCCTCATCCCCCTCCTCCCCCTCATCCTGCTTTGGCTGACTCCTTTGCCACCCTTGCTTCAAATTCGACCCTGAATTCCTCCACCCCCTCCCCTGCCATTCCCATGGATTGTGAACCCCCTCCCCCCCGCACTCTGGGCCATATAAAATCCTTGTCAATGGGGAAAAGCACCCCCACGCCCGCCATTGCAAAAAATACTGCCCCTCTACCTGTAAAGCAACCTTCTGCAGGTGAAGAGTACAAGGACGAGGATGACTCTGACAACAGTGAAGACTCCAACTCTCCAAGTGAGGACACATCGGAAGTTGGAGACGACGGCTCTGTTCCACCACTCTTCGGCTTCGGATGCCCCATTGATGAGGAACCATACACCAAACCTTAGTCAGGTTCTTTGCTCTGTTTTATTTCTAGTAAATCTTAGAACATTAGGAGTTTACCAATGCCTGAACTCGGTCTATCTATTTTTTCAGTTTACTATGGTTCTCAGTATATTGTTAATCTTTTTGGGACCTGTTTTCCCTTCAACAAGGAGGGTCCAGCTCCATATTTTTGGACCTGTTTTCCCTCTTGGAGAGAGGGTCTGTGGTTGCACTCCTGATTGGTTCTACCTGCCAGTTATGTTGGGCAAGTCTGTTCCATGAACTGTAATATTTTTTGTAACTCTATCTCCTTATTTCAATAGAATAGTCCTTTAATTTAAAACAAATAAAAAAACATGTCACCTGCCTTCAAAAAGGGATGTCCTTAATTCTTACAATGAAAAATTCCACTAAGTACATCCATTAGCCACAATCCTATATGTGAGTGCTAACCGTGATCTCCAGTTGGAAAAATACAAAAATTGCACTTATGATTAAGTTGGATGAAAAAGAAATTTGGTCCAATTGAACTAAATAGCTAGGCTTGGCATCAATAGAATGATGCCAATACTTCAAACATGCCAATTACCAAAAATTGTGTAATGGAAACATTCGGAAAATATTTTGAAAGTAATAAGATATTCCTCTCTCTCCATATGAATTGTAACAACTACTAAAAGCTCTATCTTTCTCCATATTGGAACAACTACTAAAGACTCTATTGTTCATCAAATTAATTATAACTACTTTTTTGTCCATGGAAAAAAGATCACATTCTATTGATGAAAACAAAACATATTGTTCATCTGCATGTTGGCATTACATAAAATAACCCGCAGGTATACATGTGCATAAGCACTAAAAACTCTTCTATGTAAGCAAATAGTAGTAGGAAAAGCTACATCAATAAATAACCCTATAACACGACATCCATCATATGGGTAAAGCATAAAAACAAAAAAAACGATCAAAGGAGAAAAAAAGGAAGGAGGTTGTGTGGAAGTCGTCTAATAAACAAACTAAACTAAATAATGTCTTTCCTATGTGAATAACTGCTCCATTCAACGGAATTATTTGGCCTTTGTTGAGATTGTGTCCATTCCCCAACCTGTGTCTTCAAAAAAGCGCATCAAAGTTCCATTTTCGACCATCTCCATTGTCTTAAGAAGAAACAAACTCCATATCGGATGCCTTGAAAAACATCACTAAAAGAACTGCCACACACATCAATAAAAGTTGTCATGCCACCGACTAGGGAAAAAGAGCCACTGTGTTTTGTACCGTCGACAACAAGGGAGCACCGACCACCAATAGCACACAATCGCCAGCATAAAACATTGATGGAGGACGCCTCCTATGAGATGCAGCTCCACTAACCCCCAACTCTGCCACCATCCATGCCATGAATCCGCAACCATGTCAATGTAGACACCAACTGCACCTATCCCTATCAATGTAGACACCATCTATGCCTATTCCATTGTAGCCTCGTCACATTGATTGTTATCGTTGGCGTTGTTGAACCAGAGGTGGTTCAAATCAACATGTCGTCGTGCTAGGGAACCCTGTCTCTCCCCAAGAAAACACCTCTAGTAAATCTCTTCTCAGACGGCCAAAACATTAGCCTCTCAAAAAAGCAGAGGGCGGCTAGAGATCTTTCCCTAGCCACTTGGTTTAGTTGGTTATGAGTTTCCCAAAACAACAACAATTTTTCACAGTTCACAACGTATAATTATGAACGAAAATTGAATTATAACAACTACTAAATGCTCTATATCTCTCCATATAAATTGGTACAATTACTAAATATTCTATCGGTCATGATCAAATGAATTTCTCATCCAAATTACAGTGAAAAGCTCAAGGAGGGAAGCATAATCATATTGGGGCCACTCTGGTTTTAAATTATTAACATCAAAATGAACACTGCATCAATGGTTAGTAGAATGCTCCAATAATTGTAAACATGTAGATGTTGTACATGTTAGTAAAGCATGTGGACCCAAATGTTCATAGATAAAAGAAAATGATGTGGTTAAATATGACAACGTGGATCAAAATGTGGGGAAGAGTTTGACAACCCCCTTATCCCACTTTTTGCCATATAATTTTGGGGGAAGAATTTGACAAGCCCCTTACCACACGCTCACTATATAATTTAGGGGACGAGTGTGACAACCCCCTTATCGTAGTCTCCACCATATATTTTTTAATAAAATTGAAGGAAGCTTTCAATTTAGAGAACCCACGAGCCTCGTTATTTATTTCCCACCATAAAATATGTTCAAAAAATAGGGGAAATAAGAAAATAGAAGAAACAAGAAAAGGACATGTAACTGATCGCCATTAAGCGATTGATTCCTCTGATCGAACATGAAGCGGGGAACATTAAAGAGAGAAATTGTAAACACACAAGAAATTACGTGCGAATGAGGTATTACCAGAGTCGTTTAGTGAAAATAAATCAGCATTAGAGATGTTGAGTGTGGAAGATCATTTGGAAGAAAAATGCATATTGGAAGTAGAGTTGGTGAGTTGCAAATGTTGTGGCCTAATGGAGGAGTGCACACCTGCTTACATAGCCCTCATTCGAGACATGTTTTGTAGGAGATGGGTTTGTGGACTCTGTGTGGAAGCCGTGAATGACGAATTTCGTAGATATGGATACAAATACATGGGCCAGAGGAAGCTTTGGTGGCGCACAAGGCTTTCTGCAACACTGTGAAACAAAAATGCCGCGTCTTCGAGTAACTTGCAAGTTTTTCCACCATTCTACATGCTTTTTTTATCTCCCGTGATAGTATTTGTAAATAATTAAGCTTGTTATTCTAGATTATTTGTTAAAAGGACTATGCAGGATGCCAAAAGGCTAATTTAAATATATGATATGCGTAGTTCCAGTGTTGTAGCGATGCAGATTAAGTTTCTTTAACTTAAATTTCTAATTGTTTTCTTAATGCTATTGAAATATCAGTTTGAAAAATATGTACTAGAAATATCTAAATATTTTCTATTGCTTTTTAACTATGTGTTCTAAATATTTTCTATTGCTTTTTAACTATCTTTGTGAAAATCACGAGTAGAATGTTACTGGAGAGTAAATTGTTGATTTTAAAATGAAACAACGCTTGTGTTATAAGCTCTTCCTGTCCGTTATGCAGCATGCCTTAGTTATATTTAGAACGAAAGAGCTTCATTTTTTATTTAAAAATAAAGAAAGGAAGGAAAGGTATTTACATTTGAGATTCTGATTTCAAAATGACTAATGACACCCGGCTTGATGACAAGCCTAGTGAAGTTGACAACTTCTGAGTATCGAATTATAGGACCTCCATGATCCTTAAAGAAAGTGACTTGGATCAGTATTTCAGTAAGGAAGTTTTAAGAGCCAGAGGGAGATGAGGCTAAAGCTAGAGCCAAGAGAATCATTGCAGATCATCTCATCCCTCATGTGTTATCCTTGAAGTCACCAAAATGAAGTGTTCAATGCTATGATGAAGCAATCAAAGAAGGATAATAGATTGCTATGAACACCTTTAATGGCCTCCCAAGATCATGGGAATCATTCATTCGAGAAATGTGTGCCAGAAGTAAGTTGATTACCTTCAGCATACTCTGGGAAGAGTGCACACAAGAAATAAGCTTGACTCATAACAAGAGACGAGAAGATGGGAGCAATTGAAGATTAAGCTCTCACAATTCAAAGAAGACCCCTCAAGCGATGAGGATTATGAAAGACTCAACTTTGGAAAAACCTCTTATCCATCTTAGCATTTGGATATGAAATGATGTTGTTGTGAATGAAGAAGATGATGAAGTTGAAGGCTCAAGAAGGAGTCTACCCACCAAACAAATAAAGATAAGTATTCAATTGTCATTTCATGATATTGTTTGGTTGTGCATTTGTTTATATTCAGTTGATGTGTTATGCATGTTTTTGTTATACCGAAATATTGTCAACCTAATTTTATGAGATAGGTATTCCCTTCTCTGCTCCAATCCCTCAAAGTTTTCCCTAGAGAAATGAAGGAAGAAATTATTCCCTTGCAATTTTTCCTTGCTTTGAGCTGGTAACATTCCTCCTCCATTGACAAAAAACGTTACCCAAGTCAGCAACGCTCCTGATACATGAGAAAAGAGTGTTTCCACCACCTCTATCCTTATTGCAAGAAGCGTTACCCCCTTAACACCACCTTTTTTCTTCATCGGAGGAGCGGTGCTCGAGTTTTCAAGGAAAAAAGAGAAGTTTTGAGAGGCTTCTCGAAGCTTGCCTCTGTGGAGCCTCATCCCTATGGTTTAGGACCACCTGCAGCTTGAGATCCTCCCTTTTACGATCTTATTTCCACCTCACCCATGATATACTCAACCATACCTATCCTCCCGTGCCTTTAAATATTGGCTCATCCCCCATGGGAGAAAGGAGGAAGAATTATGTTGCATACCCAAACTCTGTCAAAATATTTCTTGAGCTATTGGAGGCAAGGTGAAGTTAGAAGCAAGGATCCATTGGAAGGAACTCTCAACACTAAGGCATGAAGGTTGTAGTCTCTCCAATAATTTCTAATAAAAAATGTCTTTTCTTCCCCATATTTACTGTTTCATGTGTATATATTTCTTGATTCTTTGGTCACAAGCATAGATATAGTTGATTATATTGTTTGCTATCATCTTTTTCTTGTTGTTTTCCATCTTTTACAGGTTCTTCTGTGAGGATAGTGAGGACAACCATTCAAAGAAGTGTCATGGCATTTCATTCAAGTGATTAACCATATCTGTGGGAAGTTAACATTTGGTGTTTGTGTTTTGTTCTAGATCTAAACCATTCAGATCTAGGGAACCAGCTCCTGTTCGCAGGAGGTGCATATTTTCGGCTAATAGTTTGATTATTTGCATTTATACTACTGAATTGCACATAATGGGTAAGAATTCATTTATCTAGAATATAAAAACTCTTTGATGACATATTAGGAGTAGTACACACTCTTAATAACATTGGGGTACAAGGAATCTAGAAGTTACTGTATGTGTACGGGATATGGATGAATGTTGTAACATTGGCTAAGATAGTTGCATGACTATGTGACATATATTTGTAACTATTAATATGTTTTGGAAATTATGATATGTTTCTAATCATGTAACTGAACTTGACTTGTAGATCATTTCGAAGAACAAATAATGACAGTTCAAAAGAGGAACCTGAAGCTTCCTGGATCAGAGACACCGTGGCAAAAGAAAGAGCTTCGGAAGAATATAAAGAGAACGGTAGATCCACCTCAAGGGATGAATACCTTCTTGGGCATGAAAAATTATCCAAGATGAAGAATAGTATGACGATACTTCCAAAGAAAGCAAGAGGCCTCAAACACACTCTACTTATGTGACACTATTTAGCGACATCATTGATGCACAACCTTCCAGCTATGAAGAAGTAGCCAAGAAGAAAGGGAAGGAGACTATGATAAAGAGTACTAGTTGATCAAGAGGAATGTTATTTAGGATGTTGTGTGGAGACCTAAAGGGAATTCCGTCGTGACTTCCATATGGATGTACAAGATCTAGAATGCAGTAGATGGAAACATCGTGAAATACAAGGAAAGATTCATGGCATAAGGCTTCTCACATAAAGAAGGCATAGACTACGAGGAGACATTTGCACCAATTGCGAGGTACACTTCATTAGATACATACATGCAGGTATGTGATGGGAGATACACCAGCTGGCATCAAGACAACATTCTTGAATGGTGTATTCGAGGAGGAAGTGTACGTAGAGAAGCCACTGGGAGTTGAGACACATGACATACAGACTCATGTGTGCATATTAAAGAAGGCCTTGTACATCACATACAGTTACATGAGGAACTTGAAAATCACCTTGAGTGATGAATATCTTAACCTTTGCTACAAGTTTGAAGATGAATCCTATAGAGGATGACAAGCTCACAGATGGGTGTGAGAAGAAATTTTCAACAAAGATCAAGATAGAGGATCTTGTTATCCATTGAGACTATATGGATACACAGAAGATCAGTAGCAGAGGAATATACTTGTCACTCCAGTACAAAATGTTTCGATACATAGAGTACGAAAGGAAGAGGGAGAATGATGCTCCACTTCAGAGGGAGTGACTAAAAAACATCCTCAAGTTCGACATGGTACAATAGGATGGAAAAATTACTAATGGCCCTAGGATTTACTAAGAGTAGATCCCAATCTTTACTTCAAGGTTGAAGGTGGAAGACCAGTGATGCTCCTGCTATATGCTGATGAACTGTTACTGACAGGAGAAGGGAAACACATTAAAGATGAAATAAGGAGACTTGCTATAGAGTTCGAGATGAAATACCTAGGGATAATGCACTACTTCATAGGCATGGAGGTGTGGCAGTCTGCAGATGGAATATTCCTTTGGCAAGGGAAGTATGCAATGGAGATCCTGAAGAGGTTCGGGATGATGGACTACAAGTCCATGGCCACACATATGGCATCGAACGTGAAGCTATTGAGTGATGCTTCATCAGAGTCGGTTGATGCCACGATGTATCGTCAGATGATTGGATCCTTAATGTACCTAACGAATACGAGACCATATGTAATGTCCCGGTTTTGAACCCGTTACATTAGATGTATATGATGTATAAATTGTAAATGATCAGGGTGTGGAGCTAAAGGCCAAGGCCCCACCATTGATCGGTTATATTGTGTTTTGGATTTGAATTGTCACCGATGGTATATCGGGGCATGCGACATATATTATGACGGTCATCATGTAAATATGCATCTATAATTAAAAATGAACCCGACCAGATACGATCGCGGCAACTAAAATAAGAAAGGGGCATGATTTTCCCAAGGATGAGGATGTGGGGGCGAATTTATCCAACTTTGGCCAATGGGGTGAAAATCCATGTGTCTTCTTACCTTGTTTTATTCCAACCACTTTCATTAAGAAAGGATGATGGTGGTTGAGGCAGTTATGATCTTTGGGAGTGGGGTGGCAGGACTGTCAGTCCTCACCCACACGCACACTCCACCATGGTTGACATCACTATGGCTGGGAAAAACGACTGCCATCATTCACGCAGGGATTTTTCCACTCTCCCCATGACTGTGCAAAAACGCTCATGCACTTGCAATTAGCATCTCCCTCCATTGTTGTTCACTCTCACGCAAAGGGATTCTTTCCCGTTTTTCTTCTTCACGCACAGAACCTTTTGGGTTTTACCCACAAAGTTTCTTCCTCCGTGGATTTGCGGACGATGTGGTCGTATCCACTCCCCACTGACTGATTGTGGGTTCGACATTGTTGCTCACGCTCATCCACAGGCTGGGAGACTGTAATTTCTTCCCCAGCGTGGTCTGTATATATTTTCTGGGTGATCTCGTGCCCAGGACGGGCTGTGTTTTCCCACGTTGTTGGCTGTGGTTGTTGTGGTCTTCCTTACATGTTGGGAACTGTTGTAAATTCGCCTGAGAGTCATTTTGGCCATGATAGGGCCAAGAATGACTTAGAATTCGTTTTCCCTGTTTAAGCTGTGACAACTGACTTAATTGCTTGTGTGCAATGGTTGGTCTTTGGACCGTGTAAGGAGCAGGGATGGGGGCTTGGGTTGCTTGATAAACCTGGTGGCCGGAAACCACACAGACAGAGCTAGAGGGCTGGCCTTCTTCTCCATCACCCCTGAATAGCACTGGAAGGGAATGCAGGGCCTGAGGGACTGTGTAGTAGAGAAGGGATTGATTCCTTGTGTTGGGTGTGTTTGGGTGTCTTAGAGGTCAGGATAGTTCTGATGTGGGTGTTCTTGGCTCTGTAATGAGCTCACCAGCTTAGCATTGAGCCTTTCCCAACTCCTTAATGGCCTGATAAACCCAACTGTGTTGGCTTGGATGTGTGTTTTGTATATCCTTGGCTATGTGTAAGCCTTCTTGTTCCCTTATTCCTTGGAGAATCATGCCCAGCTCGGGGGTGGCAGCATTGCTGAGAGATTAAGCAGCATGCTGGCCTATGGTTGGGTGGAACGTTGCAGCGACGTAGCTGGTTGCGGAACGAGTTCATCAAAAGATAAATGCTCTTGTCCATTTTTACTTCTGCAACCTTAATTTCTGTTAATGATATGATGAACATGTTGCATGAATGCTTGTTTGAATGTATGATGTTTCTGCTGTGTCTGATAGATGATTGCATCTGTGCATGATAAATATTCATATGAGCATATTCTAGTTCAATATACAAGTTTAAGCATTCTATTTCAGCAATTTTGCGAATGCACATGTTCATGGGGCTCTTAGCCCGAGTGATTGAAGCTTGTAGTCGCATCCTCTTCGCCGGTCGGAGGCATGGGGATGTGACAGTATGGTATCAGAGCCACAGGTTGGCAACAATGGGCCTCTATGGGCCAAGAAGATGCAATGACAGAAGCAGAATTGCGTTCTACCTAGAAGCAATCAGGAAATTGAGGACAACAAAAATTTCAAGAATTTTTCTAAGTGCTGACAGTTGGGTCATCGGAAGGTTAGAGGTTCCGACTTCCGATGTGGCAGAAGGTCTAACGGTTCCCCATCCGCCGTTGTGGCTCCGGGAAGGTTTAGGTCGCCGATTCTGTGGAAGAAGGAAGGGGAAATGGTTTGCACATTCGTCGTTGCGGAAGCCAAAGTCATTTGGCTTCCGATGTAAACATCCGCCGATTGGAAAGGGAAATGGGTTGCACACCCGCCGTTGCGGAAGCCAAAGTCATTTGGATTCCGATGAAGAAAGACCGCTGATAGCCGACGCGGTCAAAGAAAGACAAATTTTCAAAATTTGTCTAAGTGATGAAATTGTCGGAAAAAGAAGTGATAATTGTTTCGACGTTGCGGAAGAAAAAGTGGTTTCTAGTCCGCCGTTGCGGAAGCCAAAGTCATTTGGCTTCCGATGTTAAAAGACTTCCGCAGTTACGGAAGAGAAATTGGTTCCCCATCCGTAGTTGTGGAAGCCAAATTCATTTGGCTTCCGATGTGGAAGGACCGCCGACTCGTTGCAGAAGTATTGACGGTTTCCAGTCCGCTGTTGTTGAAGCCAAAGTCATTTGGCTTCCGATGTAAAAAGGCTCCTGAGGTAGCGGAAGAATTAGTGATTTCCCGTCTGCCGTTGCGGAAGACCAAACCTCCAAGTCTTCCGACGGGGAAAGGAAATCGTGGGAATTTTTGAAGTATTTTGACATCCGTCGGAAGAGAAAGTAGCTCGAGCGCCGATTCTGTGGGAGGGAAAGTGGTTTCCAGTCCGCTATTGCGGAAGCCGAGTCATTTGGATTCCGATGTAAAAAGACTTCCGATGTTGCGGAAGAGAAAACAGTTTCCCGTCCACCGTTGCGGAAGCCAAAGTAATTTGGCTTCCGATGTGGAAAATACATTCGACAGCCGATGAGAAGGAGAGGAAAATTCTGAGTTTTTCCATGGGATTTCTCAGCAGATTTCGACTGTTTTCAGAGGGATTTTTCAAGCAATTTTCCAATGGATTCTCATGGGCTGAGAAGGAGAGATGTGGCAGCGATCTTACGTGCCAAATTGCGTGAAAATCAATAAGCCACAAGGGGGCAAGCCCCCTTGACCCCCGTCGTCCCCCTCAGACAGACGTTCTTTGATGAAGAGAATTTTGTGTGTTTGGAAAAACTTGTAATTTTTATAATTCTCCAAGAGAAGGTAAGTAATGCTGGTTTGTATCAATGTTATGCATCTAACATTTGTGGTTTTAACACATTTGCAGAATCATAGTTGCCTCCTAGGGCAGTATTCCAGGTAGTGCAGTTTGAAAAGTAAGTGGTGGTTCAGTATGAGAACCCATGATGGGTATGATGCTCGGGATCTTATGAGCGAGCAAAAGATGCCATGGGAGAAAATGTCCGTAATAGAAACGATGACATTGAGTCTAATGGAAGAAGATTCCAGGAGACACCGTCAGATGTTGCCTCCACCATGAGAAGCTTAATAAAAGCCCAGGAAGAGCAGCATCAGTTGAATGCTGCTATGTTGCAGAGTTTGACAGAATTGCAGAGAAAGATAGACTCTGGACGAGCTACATCAAGACCAGAGGGCAGTAAGAGCAGTACTAAGAGAAGGAGAAGGAATTCCAGTGGATCATCTGATTCTGAAGAATCCAGTGGGGATTCAAGTTCTTCTTCTCATAAAAGAAAAAGAAAGAGACACCATAGGGATCACTCTCGTGATGAATTTAAGAAAGTTAAACCTCCTACATTTGATGGTGAGGTAAAGACTGGACAAGAGGCTGAAGCTTGGCTTCTTGGGATAAAGAAGTACTTTCAAGTGCATGATTATTCAGGAAACATGAAGGCAAGAGTTGCCATATTCAACCTAAATGGAAGAGCATCCATTTGGTGGGAACACTTCAAGCAAGTAAAAAGGATCAATGAAAGGAGACTGAAGTGGAAACAGTTCAAGAAGTATTTTAAGCAGAAATACCTATCTGACAGGTATTATGATGACAAGATTAAGGAGTTCCATGAGTTGATATTGGGATAGCAGACCATGGAATAGTATGCAAATAAGTTTTTGGAGCTGTTGAGGTATGTCCGGTACATTAGGGATGGAAAAGTTAAGGTCCAGTGCTTTCTAAGTGGGTTACCTCAGTCTTACAAAGATAAAATTGAGTTTTATGAACCTAGAACTCTTGAAGAAGCAATAAGAAAGGCCAAGTATTGCTATGAGCAAAGCAAAGGTAAGCCTGATTACCATAAGGCATGGAAAGACAAGAAGAACGAGAAGTTTGACCAAAGAAAGAAAGGTTTTAAACCTTCTAGTTTCAGGAATCCGCAGAAGCAGCCATCTCAAGCTGCGAGTAAACCAGTTGGAGTGACAGAAGAAAAAACTAAGGATCCACAACAGAATAGAGGGCCACTTCAGTGTTGGAAATGTGGAGGACCCCACATGCACAGAAATTGTCCACTTGAGAACGAGGGTGCAAGGCCAACTTATAACGTTCAAGAAGCATAAACAGTGGGTCAAGTAGCAAGGGCAGTTCCTAGGATCTATGCAGCACTGGAGGACCGCCAGGCAGATCACCAGTCAGCTGTAGTTGAAGTAGTAGGTAACATTGTTGAGCAATCTGTTTCTATTTTGATTGACCCTGGTTCTACGCACAGTTACATTACTCCTAGAGTAGTGGAGAATTGTGCTTTTAAGAAAGTAAAGCATAGAAGGTCTTGGTTAGTTCAACTAGCTATTGGAACTAAGAGAAAGGTCAGTGAATTGGTAGAGAAATGTCCATTGGTCATGAATGGATTGGCCACTTGTGTAGATATGAATGTTCTACCGCTTGGTTCCTATGATGTTCTCATTGGAATGGATTGGTTAGAAACTCACAGGGTGAAGCTTGATTGCTACAATAAGAATTTTGAATGCATGAATGAAGAAGGGAACCTAGTATTTGTGAAAGGTATTCCAAAGGTGATTTCAGTACGGCAGGTTTCAGCAATGCAATTAAAGAAGTTCTGTGGGAAGGGTTGCCAGTTGTATGTAGCTCAAATTTTGGAGGAATCGAGAGATGAAACTCCTCGGTTGGAGGACTATCAGGTGTTAACAGGAATTCAAGGATGTGTTTCCTGATGAGTTTCCAGGGCTTCCTCCAAAGAGAGACATCAATTTCACTATTGAACTTGTGCCAGGAGCAGCACCAGTGTCCAAGGCACCCTACAGGATGAGTATACCGGAGATGCTAGAATTGAAGATGCAACTACAAGAGTTGTTGGAAAAGAAGTATATTCGGCCAAGTGTGTCTCCTTGGGGAGCACCAGTTCTGTTTGTAAAGAAGAAAGATGGTACACTCAGGTTATGTATTGATTACAGACAGTTGAACAAGGTTATTGTGAAGAATAAATATCCTTTGCCTAGGATTGATGACCTCTTTGATCAAATGAGAGGGGAAAAGGTATTTTCCAAGATTGACTTGAGGTTTGGTTACCATCAGGTGAGAATCAAGGATGAAGACATTCATAAGACAGCCTTCAGGACAAGGTATGGGCATTATGAGTTTGTAGTGGTACCATTTGGTCTCACGAATGCGCCAGCTACATTTATGTGCCTTATGAATAGTGTCTTCAGCAAGTATTTGGACAAGTTTGTTCTTGTTTTCCTTGATGACATTCTCGTTTATTCCAAGAATGAGGAAGAGCATGAAGAGCATTTGAGATTGAAATTGAAATTGCTCAGGGAACACCAGTTGCATGCAAAACTAAGCAAGTGTGACTTCTATAGAGACAGAATTCAGTACTTGGGTCACATTATCTCATAGGAGGGTATATCTGTGGACCCTAAAAAGATTGAAGCCATTATGAATTGGCCTGCTCCAAGAAATGTGACAGATGTAAGATCTTTTATGGGACTTGCAAGATACTACAAGAGATTCATTGAGGGATTCTCCAAAGTTGCACATGCCATCACTTCTTTGCAAAAGAAGGGGATGAAGTTCGAATGGACATCGAGGTGTGAAGAAAGCTTCCAGCGGTTGAAGAATCTTCTCACCAGTGCACCAGTATTGAAGGTTGCAGATCCAGAAAAGGATTTTGTGGTGTGTACCGATGCATGTGGACAAGGGCTTGGAGGAGTCCTTATGCAGGACAACCACGTGATATGTTATGACTCAAGAAAGCTGAAGGAACATGAGAAGAACTATGCCACTCATGATATAGAGCTTGCAGCCATAGTACATGCTCTCAAGATGTGGAGGCATTACTTGATGGGTAGAAGATTTGAGCTCAGAACAGATCACTGTGGACTGAAATATTTGTTTGATCATCCTACTCTAAATGCTAGGCAAGCAAGATGGCTGGAGTTTTTATGTGAATTTGATTTTGAAATCAAGCACATAAAGGGAAAAGAAAATAAGGTAGCTGATGCACTCAGCAGGAAGGTGTAGGAAATGCAAGTGGCATCTCTTAGTATTTGCCAATCAGATTTGAGGCAGCAGATTGTTGATCATGTTGCTGGAGATGAATTGTATGGGCAGGTAAAAGATAAATTGCAGCAGCAAAGTATTGAGAAGAGGTATGAGGGATATATATTGGAAGAATATGGACTTCTCACTTATAAAGGTAGAATTTATATTCCAGATGTAGCAGATTTGAGGAGAGTTGTCATGGATGAGATCCATCAATCTCTGTATTCTGGTCACCCAGGATATCAGAAAACAATCGCTACAGCTAGAAAGTAGTACTTTTGTCCAGGTATGAAAAAGGACATGGCTGAGTACATTTCAAGGTGTATGAAGTGTCAACAGGTAAAGGTGGAGCATCAACATCCAGCAGGTTTGTTGCAGCCTTTGCCAGTTCCGGAATGGAAATGGGAAGTTATTTCCATGGATTTTATTACCGGATTGCCGATGACTTGGAGACAACATGATTCCATCATGGTTGTGGTAGACAAGTTGACAAAGGTAGCACATTTTATACCGGTTAAGTCTACATATGAGACTGGTGACATTGCAAAGATATTCATGAAGGAGATTTTCAAATTACATGGATTGCCGAAGGCAATAGTTCCTGACAGAGATGTCAAGTTCACTTCCAACTTTTGGAAGGGGTTGTTTGCAGATTTGGGTACAAAGCTAAACTTCAGCACTGCATACCATCCTCAAACAGATGGGTAGACAGAAGGAGTTAATCAGGTGCTTGAAGACATGCTTCGCATGTACGTATGGACAAACCAACCAAGTGGGAAGATTACTTACACTTGGTAGAGTTTGCTTATAACAATGGACATCAGGCATCCTTGGGGATGAGTCCGTATGAAGCTTTGTATGGAAGAAGGTGTAGGACACCAGTGACTTGGGATAATCCAGTGAACCGGATTGTGCTTGGACCAGAATTGTTCAAGGAAATGGAGCAAGAGATTGTAAAGATCAGGCAGAAGCTGAAAGCAGCACAGGATAGATAGAAAAGCTATGCGGATAAGCATAGGGTGAACAGGGATTTCAGTGTTGGGGATCATGTCTACCTCATAGTGAGGGCAAGGAAGAGTTCCTTAAAGCTTGGAAGTTGTGCCAAGTTGTCACCAAGATACTGTGGGCCTGTTGGGGCCTGGAAATTCGCAGGTGGCAACAGTAAGGGATTCTCCCCAATCAACGTTCCCAACTAGCTCGTTGATTGTTTGGTATAGGGAATCCGTCCGGTTTTGCGGTCCGGCTACCGTAGGTCAAACACAAGCAAAGGTTTTACTGGTTGCGGCCCGGTCCACCGGAATTTGTATTTTTCTGACTTAAAAATGGAATGCAAGTATCTAACTAATCATGCAGGGTGGTGAAGAATGCAGGGAGCAGCCACAATGTGGTGCGCAGGTTCTTACCTCTCGTATTAGGCTCACCTACATTGAATCACACATGCATCTATGATCTAATTATCTATCTATCCCTACCTACCTATCCCCGGGGAGCCATCTTATATTTAATATATATGAGTAATGCTGATTTGCACACATGATAAAAGTAATTACAGATAGCTGACATTTACTTTTACAAGCATGAACAATGAAAGATATTTCCGCAACCAGATAACTAATTGTTTCACGATAAGCATGCATTACTCATGGTGGTTATTTCATAAAATAAATCAGAAATCATTTAAGCAAGACATAGGTCATAAGTTAGAACGATCTCACGATTCATGGACACAATGCTGAAAAACAAAGTAGTTCATCTTTCAACTATCCATGGCAACACATTTGAAACCCCACCGATCTTCTTTCAACAGGAAAACTGTAAATATTTATTGCAAAAGGAAATAGTTCTTCTTACAATACATCATCCAGTCTTACTGGGGAAAAAATCCCCTTTTGCTTCTACGCTTCCTACTTTTATACAAAAAGGTCAAAATGGTTGGGCTGCCCAAAGTGACCTTTGGGCTTCCCAACCTTTTGCTTTCCCAACGCTTCATTTCTCCAAACTTTTATAAAAATATTAAATCACTAAAAGGTTGACCGGTCCTCTATGAGGAGGATCCTGCTTGGTTTTCAAAGAATTTTTTCCATGCTGCTGCTTCAGCAGCGAGGCCTTCAAAAGTGCACGGCTTTAGGAACTGGATGTTATTTTTAAACTTGTCAACTTGGTTCCTGATGGCCTCGACCCTTGCTGGGATCAACCGAAGTTGGTCTTCTAGAATTTGTATACTAACGGCTGCGTGGCCCACCTCGTTCTTCAGTACTATGGCGTCAATGGATTGAATCTACTGCATCCTGGACTCTGCCTCTTGATGCCTTTTCTGCAATATGTCCACCAAGGTCTCATGATCCGGGAACTCTTCAAACCTAAGCTCAGCCTTTGTCTGGCAGCGATTGTATGCATTAAGGAACCTTTTAAAATATTTTGAGCATGCTACCTGTGTCCTTCGGACAGCCTTCTTAAAGTCTTCAGCAGTGTTGATGGCAAATTCTACTAGGCTGTGATATCTCCTGAGGGTTTGATGATCTTTGGCTGGTAGTTCTCCTGGAACCTCGACATCATCTTCTGGTCTTTCCATTTTGGCGTTCAAGACCTCAAGAACATCTTGGGACCTGTCTACGAAATAGGAGGAATTTTCTATGATCTCCTCTAACCTGCTGTCCATCTGAAAAACTTTGCATCTTTCTTCTTCCAGAGCAGTCTGCAGCTGCATCATTTTAGCCTTTTACGCTAGGATATATTCTTCAAATGGCTGCAGATCGACTTGATGTTCCTTTTCTATCTCCAGTTCAGCAGTCAGAGAAGCCAACTTCTCTTTCAGTTCTTTGGTGTATTCAGTATTGGACTCATAGATGATACTCTGCTGTGCCTCTAGGTCCTCCACCTTTGCCCTCAATTGTTCCTTCTCATTCTTCAGATCTTGAACTTCCAGTTGCGCATTTTCTAGATCCTCTTGTGCTGTTCCCTTGGCTTGTATCTCCACCTGAAGGACCTAGATTTCTCCCTTTGTGGATTCCATTTCCCTTAGCACGTGTTCATACTTCCTCTTAAGTCTGCTACCCTCTCCTCTTTCTTGTCTCAGTGTGTCTTTTAGCTGAGCAGTGGTCTTCTTAGCTGACTCTAATTCAATCATCACCTTGTTTATGTTATCAGTGGAGGCATCAATTAGTGCAGCCTCGGCTCTTATCGTGAGCATAGGATCTTTGTCCGTCCCTAGCATGACTGCTGTATTTGTGACCATCTTCCCTGATAGATCTTTCGCCTCCACCTTCTTTTCCGTCCTCCTCATTATTATTTTAGTAGTCCTGTCATAATATACAGTACTGAAATCAGGGACTTCTTCCCCCTTCTTCTGGACGAAAGGCACTATTTGGAGCATAGGGGTTACAGGAATGCTAGCAGTAGGTACTTGAAGGATTTGCACCTCAGGGTTTTCCTCTTCCTGACTCTGCCCTGTTGGTGTTTCAAAGGCTGACTGTTGTGTTAACTTTATCTTTTCAGCCTCCTACCCTTGGAGCTCTTCATTTAGTTTTCTCTGTGCTTCTTCGGCTGCTTGCCTAGCTGCCTCTTCTGTTTCCCTGGCTGCTTCTTTTGCTAGTTCAGCTGCTTCCTGGACAGCTTTCCTTTTCTCTTCTTCTCCCTTCTGTAGCCACTCTGCAGCCTCATTTTCCAGCCTTCGAGCTTCCTCCCTTATCCTTTTGGCTCCTTCTTCAGCTCTGGCTTGTTCAGCTTTGGCCTGCTCTACCCCTTTTCCACCTTTGGTGGGGTTCTTTGGTTTGAATCTTCTGCTGAGTGCCGTCATGTTCGGGGCATTAATCCAAAAAACAGATTCATCCTTATCATAATGATGGGTATATTCAAAGAACACTTTATGCTTCTTGCAGTGCTCAGCCACTTTACCATGAGTTTCATTGTGCCGGAAAGGCATCTCCCCAAAGTGGAACTTCCCTAGTTCCTCTATGAATTCGGCAGCTTGTTTCACATTGACGAATCTGCAGCTACCTAAGTTGAAAGGTAAAGGGGGATATGCAACCTTCTTATGCTGGAACAGGAAATGACCAACTCCGTCAATGAAAACTTGTCTGACCGCCTCTTTATGGATTATATAATCCGTTGCATACTTTGGCAGCAGATAAGGTGTCTTTGAGCCTCCATACATTCTAAGATACATACCATTGTCGGTCAAGAAATAATCTCCATACTCCTCTATTACCTGCATAGCATCTTCCGACATGCAGTCACATTCCTTTCGGAAGATAAGCGTGTATAGTGGCATAATGAAATGCTCACATACTTCTCTGTAATAACTGTGGTACTGATGAGCCCACAATGGTTTGTAAGCTGCATATACAGGCATTCTCTCCCTATCCCAGGCACACTTGAGGCCGGGGAAAGGCTGGTTACATAGTATGCAGTCTATCAAAAATGAACTCATATAGAATTCAGATTTTTTATGGGCTTCTCCTCCTCCCAAGGCTGCAGCTACGCAAGAAGAGAGACTGCTTGATACGAGGCTGGCCCAGTTGAAAATTGTTCCTTGGTTCGCCACATGGAACATAATGGGGACCCATTCAAATTTGAAGAGTCTGCCACTGGCTCTACCAAAGATCCTGTTTAGCATCAGAGCTACAAATCTGTAAGGAGCTCTTAAGCTCGTTGTATCATAATCCTCAGTTGCTCTGTGTCGATAGAGCTTTCCTGGCAAGAGCATTCTCTTCAGGGTTTCCACTAAATCCATCCTGAGGTTATCCAACCAATCATTTGACAGGAATATTCGAGGCTCTAGCAGGTGGTAAGCCAACGCCACATATCCTGGGCTAAATGTAGCATAGCCATGACCTTCGACATTTCCTATAAGCATTGTGTTGTTGTTTGTGTGGGGTAGAATCCATCTCATAACATCAGAGCATGGGAACAACTCTGGTCTGGTAGCCACCTTCATGATGGCGGATTTCTCTATGTTGGCATAAATGGGCTCCTCTTCGAGACCCATGTCTGGGATTTCCCTGCGGGAAATCAATCTGTATATCTCATCCCATTTATACTCAGGCTCAACACCCGAGACACATTGGGTGTCCTCATATATATATTCTGTTTGTGTGACGACCTCTATTGTTGATTGTTCTTCGACCATAGGGGCCTTCTTTTTCTGCCTTTTGGACATTGTAAGTTCTTCCTTCCATGTATAACATTATGACATTAAGCAATTCGAATTTGTGAACATTGTGCAGCAGTTTATTCTTTCTCAAGCGTATCATGACTGTAATGAAATTAAGACATAAGCCCTTCAGGCTGAAGAATTGAACTAGTATGCAATACTGTACAATATGCTATTATCCTATGTCTAGTATGATAATAATCTGTGCAACAAACGCATGCATTGCACAGCTCTATAATGCCTTAAGACTAGGGTGCAATATTTCATGACTTGATTTATGTGAAGCATACACAGTTCTGAACAATCTACCACTGTTGCATAATATCAAGCTTATCAACTATGCTTGAGACAACATTAAATCTACACTATTATGTGACATGCCATTTTCCCAAGATAGCAATACATTGAAGCAAAATATGCACATCATATGCAGAGTACCATTTAAAGTGAAAGCAGGCATAGAAACCAATGCATGTACGCACAATCCAACAATGCCCTAACTATTAAAAAAAGACTAAATCCTGCGCAATACAGTGAGCAACCATCTCGCAGTACCGTTTTCTCCTATTAAAATAAATCGCAATGCAAATGTATGGATCTTAAAAGCAAAGGGAAAATGCATCTTCCCAAAATCAAACATTTCGACGACATGGCTTTATCAAGGATAAAAACGGCAATAGCCTATGCAGCTTGCAGAAAGAGAGTTACATCGGTGCAGCTAGATACTGTGGGCATCAATAACAAATTTTTTGCACACGGCGCTCTCACCAGAGCCACTATCCACGACATCCTCAAATTGCAAACACTTTAGCGACACAACCCTCATAAACACCTAGGGTTTCAGAAAGCCGAGATTGACGGACTACGCGGGACGGCGCAGGCAAAAAGTCGGGGTTCGAAAACAGGTAGATGGGAAAAACGCTAGTGGAGGAGACATTCAACCACAAGAAAACCACCGCAAAACCTCTCTGGGCTTCATCATTGTAAGGAAAACTAGATGCAGGCGGCATAACGGCCACCTGCACCTTGCCTTCATCCACTGCGCTAGGCGAAACAATACAGCCGGGGTCAAAAGATAATACGCAGGCTTTTTATAAAAGAAAATGCCCCTCCTAACCGCAAACAGTTAACTGAACCGGAAAAATCTCAATATGCGGGCGCAAAACACAAGAAAAACGACTATGGCACCTAGTCACGAGGAAAACTTCGTATGCAGGCAGAACGGGAAATGTGTACACAACCCTAGTAATACCCCCAATCGCAGCAAACATCACCCAATCAAAACCTTGAATAGCACTAGGTAGGGCGATAATGAGCCTACCTGGTAGTGCCGCGCAGCTGATGAGGCGAGGATGGTTGAGCTTCCAACTGACACCTGGACGCAAGCACCAGCACGATAGTCCACGGAGTTCGAGGGATCGACCGTGCAGAGAGGACAACGACATCTCGAGCCAAAATAAAATAATACCATATTCCAACTCACCCCTCGTATATATAAAAGAGTCGCACGTGCGAGAGCTCTAAATCGGCCGCGAAACAAAATCTGAGTCGGGCGGCTAGAACCCCAGACCTTCCGCAATGGCGGACAGTCCCCAGCACCAACTCACCCGCAATGGCTAATAGAATGCGTGAATCAACAATGATCGGGCGTCGGTGAGGACCGAGATCGGAGATAGACAACTTGGATTCCTCCGCAACGACGGGCATTCATAAGTTGAACTCCATCCGCAACGGCGGACAGCACGAAACAAACAGGCTCCGATACGTAGCCGGAAGACAAATTAAAGAGCAGATCGGAGGGTAGGATAAAGTCAAATCCCAACATGATCCGCAACGGCGGATGCCCGGAGTGAAGATCTGTCCGCGACGTTGGACGAGGGAGAACTCAACCCTTCCGATGAAGAATCAAAAACCACCCGAAACGGTGGAAAATCCAATAACTTAACTCCCGATTCAAAAGGTTTTGAAAGATATGCAAAAACAATGATGAGCTCGATCAAGGATGGGATTCTTTCAAGCATTAAAGAAGAAAAAATAGATCGATTGACAGCAATCCAAAGAGCTGGAAAACGTTCCAAAATCCATAGACCAAAAGTCATCAGACTGAAACCAGGAAGAAAACCAACTTATTCAAAGTAAAGGAGGGTCCAAATTTTTTTAGAATTTTGGTAAAATGTTGCAGTTGCAACAGGGCTGTTTGAAGTGCTTGAAAGAATAGGGCCAGTTGCATATAGACTTGCATTGCCTGCTAGCACTAGGGCTCATCATGTTTTTCATGTTTCTTTGCTTAAGAGATATGTACATGATCCTAACCATGTGATAAATTGGGATGTGATTCAGGTGGAACCCGAGGGAGAGTTCCGAATCGAGCCAATGAGAATCCTCGACAGGAAGGTCACAATGCTCCGGAAGTAAGCCATAGGTCAGGTAAAGGTGCAATGGGAGCACTTCGGACCTGAAGAGGCTACATGGGAGCTAGAGGATGCCATGGGATTGGCACATCCATTTTTGTTCAATTCTGCAGAACAATGAGGTGATACCAGTGTAGCATTTTGTTCAAATTTTGTAAAGCACTGAGGACAGTGCTATTGAAGGGGGAGGGGAATGTAATGTCCCGGTTTTGACCCCGTTACATTAGATGTATATGATGTATAAATTATAAATGATCAGGGTGTGGAGCTAAAGGCCAAGGCCCCACCATTGATCGGTTATATTGTGTTTTGGATTTAAATTATCACCGATGGTATATCAGGGCATGCGGCATATATTATGACGGTCATCATGTAAATATGAATCTATAATTAAAAATGAACCCGACCAGCTACGATCACGGAAACTAAAATAAGAAAGGAGCATGATTTTCCCAAGGATGAGGATGTGGGGGGGAATTTATCCAACTTTGGCCAATGGGGTGAAAATCCATGTGTCTTCTTACCTTGTTTTATTCCAACCACTTTCATTAAGAAAGGCTACTGGTGGTTGAGGCAGTTATGATCTTTGGGAGTGGGGTGGCAAGACTGTCAGTCCTCACCCACACGCACACTCCACCATGGTTGACTTCACTATGGCTGCGAAAAATGACTGCCATCATTCACGCAGGGATTTTTCCACTCTCCCCACGACTATGCAAAAATGCTCACGCACTTGCAATTCGTGTCTCCCTCCATTGTTTTTCACTCTCACGCAGAGGGATTCTTTCCTATTTCTCATCTTCACGCACAGAACCTTCTGGGTTTTACCCATGAAGTTTCTTCCCCTGCAGATTTGCGGACGATGTGGTCGAATCCACTCCCCACCAGCTGATTGTGGGTTTGGCATTGTTGCTCATACTCATCCACAGGTTGGGAGACTGTAATTTCTTCCCCAGCGTAGTCTGTATATATTTTCTGGGTGATCTTGTGCCCAGGACGGACTGTGTTTTCCCATGTTGTTGGCTGTGGTTTTTTTGGTCTTCCTTACATGTTGGGGACTGTTGTAAATTCGCCTGAGAGTCATTTTGGCCATGATAGGGCCAAGAATGACCCAGAATTCATTTTCCCTGTTTAAGCTGTGACAGCTGACTTAATTGCTTGTGTGCAATGGTTGGTCTTCGGACCGTGTAAGGAGCAGGGATGGGGGCTTGGGTTGCTTCATAAACCTGGTGGCCAAAAACCACATAGACAGAGCTAGAGGGCTGGCCTTCTTCTCCATCACCCCTGAATAGCACTAGAAGGGAATGCAGGGCCTGAGGGACTGTGTAGTAGAGAAGGGACTGATTCCTTGTGTTGGGTGTGTTTGGGTGTCTTAGAGGTCATGCTAGTTCTGGTGTGGGTGTTCTTGGCTCTGTAATGAGCTCACCAGCTTAGCATTGAGCCTTTCCCAAATCCTTAATGGCCTGATAAACCCAACTGTGTTGGCTTGGCTGTGTGTTTTGTATATCCTTGGCTATGTGTAAGACTGCTTGTTCCCTTATTCCTTGGAGAATCATTCCCAGCTCGGGGGTGGCAGTGTTGCTGAGAGATTAAGGAGCATGCTAGCCTATGGTTGGGTGGAACGTTGCAGCGACGTAGCTGGTTGCGGAACGAGTTCATCAAAAGATAAGTGCTCTTGTCCATTTCCACTTCTGCAACCTTAATTTCTGTTAATGATATGATGAACATGTTGCATGAATGCTTGTTTGAATGTATGATGTTTCCGCTGTGTCTGATAGATGATTGCATCTATGCATGATAAATATTAATACGAGCATATTCTAGTTCAATATACAAGTTTAAGCATTCTATTTCAGCAATTTTGTGAATGCACATGTTCATGGGGCTCTTAGCCCGAGTGATTGAAGCTTGTAGTTGCATCCTCTTCACTGGTCGGAGGCATGGGGACATGACACCGTATATTTTCTTTGTTGTGAACACTTTGATCTAGTTTCTGAAGGATCCAAGACATGTTCACCTGATTGGCACAAAGAATATTCTGAGGTACCTGAAGGGTACAGTTGATTATGGGCTAAAGTATGATGCGAATCAGAAGATTAACCTGGAGGGTTATGTGGATTCAAATTGGGAAGGCAGTGCCATTGATAGGAAGATCACTTTAGGGTGTTTCTTCAGTATGGGATTAGGTGTGATCTTTTTGTTTAGCAAGAAGCAGTCCTATGTGGAACTAAGTACAGCCGAAGTAGAGTATGTCACAGCTTGTTCAACGAGTTGTGAGGCAGTATGGCTGAGAAAACTACTATCTGATTTGTTTGATCTCTAGTTGGATCCTACTTCTATATATTGCGACATCCAAAGTTGTATGAGAACCCGGTGTTTCATGACAAGTTGAAGCACATCGAGATCAAGTATCACTATATCATGGATATGGTGCAGAGAGGAGTAGTGAAGCTCTGGTATGTTGCGATGGATGAGCATATAGCTGATGTATTGACCAAGCCACTAGCCAGAGTGAAGTTTGAATACTTCAGAGTGAAGATTGGTGTACTTCACATCGAGGTTCCTTCCAAGGGGAAGTGATGAGTCCGAAAGACACAGATACACATAGGATTTTCCGACATGGTTGTAGGTTGGTCCTCCCATGGTTGTTGATGTAAATGTCTGGCTTTTCCAACATGGTGGTATGTTTTTCCTCCCATGGTTATTGATCTAAATGCCGATATTTTTCGACATGGTGGTAGGTTGGTCCTCCCATGGTCGTTGATGTAAAGGCTGGAATTTTTCCAACATGGTGGTAGGTTGTTCCTCCCATGGTCGTTGATGTAAATGTTGAAGCTTTTCTGACATGGTGGTAGGTTGGTCCTCCCATGGTCATTGATGTAAATTTTGAGCCTTTCTCAGATGGTGGTATGTTTTTCCTCCCATGTCCATGGATTTAAGTGTTGTGTTGTGTGTATATGGGTTGTGCTTTGTGTGATGATGACATGATCTGAAGATGATGAGGTAACAGTGGGATGCTCCTTCAAGTTTTGCAGAGGAATATAATCAATCATGGGAGATCCTCATTAGAGGAAATTTGAGGTCTAAAATGGCTCTCCTAAGGAAAATGATAAAATAATAAAGTAACAGTTAAAATAATAAAATAATAGTTATTAATTTTGGAGGAAGAATGAAAAAAACTACTTTTTGTGTTCGTATTTTCGACATATCTCCCTGTGTTTTTACTCAAATTCTGAGCGGGAGAGCTCGTTGGATGCGGAATTTAATTCTCCATCCAACGAGTACCCACACTGCATACTTTTGATGGACCTCGCTACCCCAAAAGCAAGAAATGCCTGAAAAATGTGATGATGACATCATCATCCTATTTTTTCAGGTATTTATTATTTTTGGGGTAGCAAGGTCCATCAAAATTATGTATTATGGGTACTCATTGGATATGAAATTAAATTCCACATCCAACGAGCTCTACCGCCTGAAATTTGAGTAAAAACACAGGGGGATATGTCGAAAATACGAACAAAGAAAGTAGTTTTCTTTTATGACAAATATGTCAATTCAACCATTATGGTTGATTCATTTTATTGAAATTATATTGGTTCTTGAATTCCAACTCAAAAAATTAATTGTTGGCGCGTTTTCTTATAAGGCCCATTTTAGACCCCAAATTTCCTCTAATGTCAGGTTTTGCAGAGGCATATAATTAGTCCTAGGATGCTCCTTCAGGTTTTACAAAGGCATATAATCAGTCCTAGGAGATCCTTCAGGTTTTGCAAGGAAGTATGTCCTAAGCTATTCCTACTTACATGGAGGCTAGGCCTACATCTAACATGAAAAAGGGCCGGCATTATAGAAACTTTTGATGACAACTAGTATGGTACAATGATCAAATTATAAGAAGATGATGGAAAAAACTATGATGAAGACTCTATGACTTCATGATGATGACGATGCAATGATGACCTGACCAATTGTGTTGATGGTTGTGTAGAGAGAGAATATCTTCCTAGATTTCACGTCCCCTACCCTCCGACCGACGAAGAGGACATGACCAAACACTGATACATCCGGGCAAACAGCCCCATGAACATGAATAGTCATCAATGCTGATATTAAACAAGGTTAACAGAATGCACACTAAGATGCATAAAACATACAAGGGTACAATCCATCATACGAGATGCATAATTCATCAACATACAAAAATGCAGAGTTCTCAATCATACAGCAGAAGCAACACATAAACATTCCAGCATCAACATGTCCATCATAATTCATGAAACAATAGATTAAATTGCAGAGATGAATTAATCAACAGTTAGGAGTACTTATCTTTTAATGAAGAACTCGCCCGCAAATAGCTACGTCGCTGCAACGTTCCACCCAACCATAGGCCAGCGTGCTCATCAATCTCTCAGCAACACTGCCACCCCCAAGCTGGGCATGATTCCACAAGGACTAAGGGTAAATGCAGGCTTACACATAGCCAAGGTTCACAAAGCATATCCAAGCCAACACAGTTGGGTTTATCAGGCCATCAAGGAGCTAGGACAGGCCAAATGCCAAGTTGGTGGCCTCAACACCAGTCTTCTCATGCATACACTACCTCTAATCCTACTCACAATAGTCCGAAGGCCAACCACTGCATACCGCAGCAACACAATCCCTTCACATCCCTGTGAAGAAGGCAAAGACAACCATGGTGCAATCCCAACCAACAGGTGAAACACGGCTCAATCCACAAGACCACTCAGAGTTGTTCTTGGCCCTAGTGTGGCCAAAACAACTCAACAACAACCCAAAAGATGTCCACAGCCTTAGCATCCAAGAAGCAACCCAAAACTAGGGCAATTCGATAGCCATAATCTCACAATGAGTGATGGCAACAATCCACAGTCTCAAAACCAAGGAGAAGCCAAACTCCTAGCGCCGACAAAGGAAACACAAATGCAGACCATAGCAGACAGCATACACGGCCACAATTAGTGAAAACAACAGTCCCAAACTCACAGCAACGCAATCACAACATGGGGGAAGACAGTAGTCCATCCCGGACAACTAAGCAAACGGAAAGAATTACACAGACCGCAACACAGTCCCTGAGCGTAATGGTTGTCCATAAGAAAATCGTGGGTGACCGTGACCGATTTCCTCGCTGGGGAACAATGTGAGTGACAGTGGAGACGACTCCTCACTCCTGGCTACGTGAGACCAAGACAGAAAATACTTGTGCATGAAAAATAATGAGCAAACCACGATCCCTGCGTGAGGATGGATAGCTCTACCTCTACGCGTGGGTGAACAGACAACTAGAAGTGCGTGAGAATGAACAAGACTTTTTCTCCTGCATGAGGATGAACAACAATGGAGGATGCAGATCGGAGGTGCGTGAGAGCTTCAGCACTATCATGGAGAGAGTAGTGTGTCTACGGGAGTGATGGCAGTGGTTTCTTTTGCCATTGTGAATTCAACCATGAATGGAGTGTGCGTGTGGGAAAGGACTGACAGTCCTGCCACACCCACTCCCAAAAACAATAACTACCTCAACCACCAGCAGCAATTCTTAATGGAGGTGGTTGGGTAAGACAAGGAAGATGGCAAATCAAACAAGGGTAACACATGGGTTCCCCCCCCATAGACCAAGGTTTGACATCCCCCACCCTTATCCTTTGGAATCATGCCCTTTTCATTTTAACGTTGCACTGTCGTAGCTGGTTGTGGTTTATTTTAATTGATGTGCGTGTTTACATGATGCCGAATTATAATATGCCAAATAGCACGATATACCATTGACAACTACCCCTAGTGTCGAAACATACACAACCAAATCGATGGTGGGGCTTTTGCCTTTAGCTCCTCACCACGATTAATTACATTATATACATCATGAAAATGGGGTCAAAACCGGGGTGTGACATTCCTCTCCCCCTTGGAATAACATCGTCCTCGGTGTTCCAATACATAGGAGTACATATACAATACATATACAATTGCACATCAAAATTTCAAAATTTTGCAGATCTGTCCCACGTTCAGTTATTCAGTTTGAACGTTCAGGACCAAGCCCCTCAGCTTCCATGAACTTCTCCTACTGGTTCTCAGCTTTTAGCTTATCCCGAAGCCTAGGATCTTTGTGGCTACTGCCCTCATCATGTTCCCTCATTGGGCAGTCCCAGCGTAAATGATGTCCTCCGCATTCCCAGCATTTCACTGGCTGCTTCATCTTTACCTGCTCAATTTCCTTTGAGTCTTCATGCCTAGACCGTTTCCCAACGGGTCGCTTGGACGAATTTCCCATTGCTGATCCACCTTCCTTTCTTTTGCCGATTGCTCCCAGAAGGCTTTTCACCTCCATTTGCAAACCAATGGAGTCTTGCAAAATCTGGTGGTTCATTTCATTCTGCCTTTTCTGTATCTTGAGCATCTCCCCAAGATTTTCTTAGGTCTTGTAAATCACTTGAGGGAGACTTCCAGCCAAGTCCAGCAACTTTTGATCTGCTGCCATGATCAATGTGCACTACCGGGTTTTACTTTTCTCACCTGTGAATTGAACCATTGAAATTTTTGTTAGACCAAGCATAATATAGACATTAAAATCAGTCAGTTAATTACCCAATTGGCATGATAGTCCAAGTCTCATCAAGGAGGCTTTGATATTTTTGATGCCTTCCCAACAGTCACACGAGCTCATTCATGTCCATTCTTGGGCAGGGAATTAACTATTCCAACATTCACAATTTACTTTCAGCAAATACACACACTCCATTTTCAGTCACACATGCATTCAACAATCTTTTGTTTTCACAATGCATAAATATATATATATATATATATATAATTAAAAAGGCAAGAGAGAGTAGCAAGAGTTTTTCCCCTCTTTGTTTTGTTCCATCCTGGAACCCACACCACTGCGGTGGTTTTTCATGCTCTCAACCTCTTTCACTTCACCGTGAATGCTGGACCAATCCTTCTTGGTCATGACACTTAGTGTCTTTGGTATATTCCAGACCTCTAAACCATGGAGTCTCTCCACATGGTTTGTCTCAACTACTAGGAACCTCACGGTCTCACTAGCACCTTTTTCATTGCCGCTCATTCCGAGCTTTCTAGGATAGTCACATGTCCACATGCACCTTTAGGATGCTCTCATAGTCCTCGCTTCCAGCGATACCTATATCCAAACATTGAATAGATTCACATGTTTAGTTTATTCTCATCAGTTTTATCTCTAAAACAAGAGCTTAAAACATCATAACCAAATGATATACACATGTATATTCATAAGCAAAATAATCCAATACTTATCTGTATTGTGTGTTTCCTCATTCGTCCACAGGATCCTGCTTCGCTTTGCAAGCCTTGGGATCGTCTATGGACTTGGATGTTAGGTCAGCACGCAGGCCACTCCACAACATCAAATAATTAATGTCCCGCCAGTACATCCTCATGTCAACTGGGCTTGGAACTTTACCATGACCATTTCCAGGTCTAGGATCTACTATGGATCCTCAGGCATATAACATCCCATCATACACTTATGCCAAAATACACTTATATCAACAATACCCCTTACTCCGCAACCCCTCACAACAACCATTTGCCTTTTACCTTTAGGGTGCAACACCCCACTGCATCTATTTAGCCTGTCAGCACAAGAAATATAAGCAACTCATCAGCGTTATTACTCTAAAACCATAATCATATTTCATATCATTCACTATCAAGTATTGAGACACCAAGAGTGCATCCACTCCCTAGGGTGTAATCAATATTGAAAACCCTTTCATGACTCGACATCGGGAAATCGTGCACTCTTTTCCGGTGCATGCCATGTAGGCCTTATTTATACTCAAGCAATCGGTCATAATGGATATTAAATCAAAACATGTTCTACATATGGAATTTTAATAATTAAACATGCATATTATTAGCAAGGGTCACAGAACACTTATCCATTTGCTGACGCAGTATGCCTTTGTTAAGGAGGAATGGGGGCTCCTTCTCTGAGTTAATAGTCCCTCGGTTTTCCATCCCAAATCCTTTTCACATTTCATGTTCACACATGTCTTACCGACATAATTTATACCATCTCACTCATGTTGCTACCAAACATGTAGTGCACATGAGACATTTCCAAAATGTCCAGTGACGTTTCACCCGAAACCCATTTCCAAGGGAAAACCTTCCCATGAAGTTTGGCTCTTGCAGGCCATCACACATGATCTTCCTGCAATGTGCACCCCTGGCACATTCATCATATATCCAAACAGTCAATCATTATCTGATAATACAATCCCAATTGATTGTTCCATAACCAAGCAATGACATTGGTAATCAAATTCAATAGAAATTGCAATTCTGTCTACTACAAAAATTAGTTTGCTTTTAACATAGTACGAATACCCACTTACAATGCGTCCTCCTGACACAATCTTATGCAAACCAATAGTGATTAGTAGTCATCAGCAATTTCTTATATCCGAAATTCACAATTCAAATTTAACAACCCATTATGCGTACCAACTATTTTCACACCCATGAGACTCTTCTCATAAAGCTTGGCTCTTTTACATGGTATATTCTGGCATTGGTCAGGGTCTTACCTCTCACTGCCATCCTTGAAATAATCTACCTGAAACCTGAGCTTCAATCATCCAACACAATTGCAAGCCAATAGTGACTAGTAGTTGTCAGCAATTTCTCAAATCCGAAATTCACAATTCAGATTTAATAACCTATTATGCATACCAACTATTTTTACAACCATGAGACTCTTCTCATAAGGTTTGGCTCTTTCACATGGTAGATTCTGGCATTGGTCAGGGTCTTACCTCTCACTGCCATGCTATAAATAATCTACCTGAAACCTGAGCTTCAATCAACCAAACACTTGGTAAGTCTGGATGCATATAAACTTCTCATTGCTACAACCATCACTGAAGCATTTTCAGAATTTATAAAATTCAAATACTTCTAGCTGTTAATCACATCAATATTACCAAAACTCATTTACTTCATGCAATCATTATCATATTAACATTTGCAAGGCATAGTCACATCATTCATGCAATTAAATGAAATGTTTAGATACTCCTTACTTCACAAGTGTATCATTTGTACCACCTTGCTCTCCCATAGAGCATTTCCGACAGACAATCGATCATGACTATCCTCTTTATGCACTCACAATCCTGTATTCATAACAACCTTTGAAATGGTTCCTGAATTTTCATCTATTCATCATTTCAGCCATTAGTTATTCATAATATCACATGCACTCATCTCAATGCATTCATGCAATGCATCACAACATTTGCACCTATACTCATGCAATCAGTCACTCACACCCTTCATATGCATCCATTCAATGCATAACTACAAGATTCATAAAATGTTCTTAATGCCTATCCATTCAATGTTACCTTGCACTGATTCAGGAATACTATGCATTCAAACATACCATGCATGGCCTAACCATGACTACTTCATGTAGGATGCATGACTATAATCAAGATCATTAGTACTTACTTTCCTTGGGCTACTAAGCTCAATCAATATATACAGGCATGACACCTTTCTATATTCAAATATCCACATGGTAGGAGGTCTCTTACCTTTACCATTCCATGGAATTGTCATAATCAACTCTTACCTGCATGGGTCCTACTTACACCCTTGGCATGACTAATTTGGTTGGTCCTTTGCAGGAGATTGCAGGATTTGCTCACCAACTTTTGATTATGGACTTGTTGCCTCATCCCTTTCTTCATAGGGTTGCTGGTCACATTTGTCAGCATCAACAACATATTCAACCATGTCCAGGTTGTCGTTGGTTTTTCCACTAATGCAATAGTTATCATTAGTGGCTCATTATAATTTTCAATATTCTTACCAACATGTAATATCCTATGCATGCAATACATATCCTCATACATTTCAAGTATAAAACTTAGGAATGAAGTTATAATCAACAAGATAGGGTTTAAGGAAACTTCCCCTTCAAAACCCTCATCTTTGCATGGAATTCCTCTTCCACACAACAGCTGGTTAGCCTTCATAGTTCTTGCTACCTCTGGGCGTGCAATTCTCCAAATTTGTCCATTTGATAGCAGCGGCCGTCATTAGCACTTTGCTGCTCCAGGCTCATATTCTGGTGACTTGCCCTTGTTCCTTACTGGATAAGCTTTCCAACGCCTATCCACATGCTTCATTCCGGCCTCGGGTGTGAAAACCACACCACTTCTAAGAATGAAAATTTTCACCAAATATCGGCATTTTACACACATATGCATTTTGGACTGGGTGCCAAATTCATCTACCTGTAAACCCTACTGAAAAACTGCTGAAAAACCTTGCTAGAAAACAGTTGAAATCTGCTGGAAAATCCCACTTGAAAATCTCAAATTTTCCTCTGCAGAATCGGCTCTCATTTCGACTATCAGCCCAACCAGAATCGGCTCTCAAAACAACTAACGTCTTCGCTGTTCATCGGCTGTCGAATCCACTAAGCACTACGCATCGGCGATCCGATCTTCTATTTTTTTTTCCGACGTGTCAGATCCGTAGTCGTCTAGGTAGCTGCAACGACGGACGTTCAATCCACTTACTTCATCCGACGTCGCTCATCGGTTGTCCAATGAACTAAATTTTTCAGACGTTTCGGGCCGATCTTCCTTTGGCTTCCGATGGATAGGCGGATCGTTCCTCTAAATTTTTCCGACGTGTCGGCGGTCCAATCTTTTAAGATTTTCCAACGTTTTCTATACTTAGAAAATTTTTCTTCTTCTTCTTGGCGAAACATCGGATGCTCGAACAACTATTCTTTTTCGACGTTTCGGCTATCTTCGGAAGATCCCTACCAAAACTGCGGCTCCGTCTTCCACTAATATCTGTCGAAACCTTCCCTTCTCTTCTTCTGTTGCATTGGCAACTTCATCTTCTATTTTCTTCTGATGCTTGCTGCTGCATCGGCTGCTCAAACAGCTAACTTTTTCCGACGGTCTCAACACTTAGAAATTTTTTTTGAATTCCCCCCATTAAAACTTTGATTTCGGCTCCCATCTTGGGTTTCCTTCTGTTATTGCGGAAATTATTTCAACATTGACCCGCCATGGCGGCCAGGTTTTTTTATTCTTCCATCGATGTATCAGCACCCTTAACATCTTTCTTCTGCCGCCATTGCGGCACCATCATACTTTTCCATCCGCTTCGTCGGCTGAGACTTCTTCTATCTCTCGCTGCTATCGGGGTCTGTATCGAAGGGCCTTCTAACTAAGTCTTCCGACAATCTGACGGTCTTGACACTTAGAGAATTTTTCAAAATATTTCCTCCTTGTCGGCCAAATTGTTCCTTCCGCAGCCGCAATGACAGAACATCAAACACTACCTACTTCCGATCGATGAACTAATTCTTTGACCGACATCGGCAGTCTTTTCTCATCGGAAGACTAGTGCTTTTGGATTCCGCAACAACGGAACATCAAACCACAAACTTCTTTCGATGGCCACTGCTTTCATTACTTAGAAAAATTGTAAACTTTCCTTCACGGCGTTGACAGCCTTTTCACATCGGAAGTCTAGTGCTCTAGACCTCCGCAATGGCGGGCGCACGATCAGCTATTTTCTTCCGATAGTCGTTGTTTTCTATACTTAGAAATTTTTTTAACTTTATTGCGGCGTCGGCGGTTGGAGGCTTTTCTCGTCGTACGCGTAGTCCTTTAGCCATCGACAACGGCGGACACTTGAACAGCTAAATATTTTCGACAGACATCGAACACTTAGACAAATTTCCCGCAATTTTTCTTCAAACTGTTCCCATCCGGCATGCTTTCGTCTAACTCCTCCGCTACGTCGGAAGTCCGTTCCACTAAATGTTCTGACTGAATTGACTGTGCCAACACTTAGAAAAATTATGGATGTTTTGCTGTCATCAAATTCAGATCTGTGTTGGGAAAAAATAAATCCTGCCACTGTCACTGCATTCTGGTGGTCCATTCAGGCCCATGCTGCAACATGATCTCTGATACCACGCTATCACGTCCCCTACCCTCCGACCGACGAAGAGGACGCGACCAAACACCGATACATCCGGGAAAACAGCCCCATGAACATGAACAGTCATCAATGCTGATATTAAACAAGGTTAACAGAATGCACACTAAGATGCATAAAACATACAAGGGTACAATCCATCATATGAGATGCATAATTCATCAACATACAAAAATGCAGAGTTCTCAATCATACAGCGGAAGCAACACATAAACATTCCAGCATCAACATGTCCATCATAATTCATGAAACAATAGATTAAATTGCAGAGATGAATTAATCAACAGTTAGGAGTACTTATCTTTTAATGAAGAACTCACCCGCAACAAGCTACATTGCTGCAACGTTCCACCCAACCATAGGCCAGTGTGCTCATCAATCTCTCAGCAACACTGTCACCCCCAAGATGGGCATGATTCCACAAGGACTAAGGGTCAATGCAGGCTTACACATAGCCAAGGTTCACAAAGCATAGCCAATCCAACACAGTTGGGTTTATCAGGCCATCAAGGAGCTAGGACAGGCCAAATGCCAAGCTAGTGGCCTCAACACCAGTCTTCTCATGCATACACCGCCTCTAGTCCTACTCACAACAGTCCGAAGACCAACCACTGCATACCGCAGCAAAAAAAATCCCTTCACAGCCCTGTGAAGAAGGCAAAGACAACCATGGTGCAATCCCAACCAACAGGTGAAACACAACTCAATCCACAAGACCACTCAGAGTTGTTCTTGGCCCTAGCGTGGCCAAAACAACTCAACAGCAACCCAAAATATGTCCACAGCCTTAGCATCCAAGAAGCAACCCAAAACCAGGGAAATTCGACAGCCACAACCTCACAATGAGTGATGGCAACAATCCACAGTCTCAAAACCAAGGAGAAGCCAAACTCCCAGCACCGACAAGGGAAACACAAACGCAGACCACAGCAGACAGCATACACGGCCACAATTGGAAACTTTACACAGTCCACAAAATAGAGGAGGACATGGGGGAAAACAATAGTCCCAAACTCACAACAACACAATCACAACATGGGGGAAGAAAGAAGTCCGTCCCGAACAACTAAGCAAATGGAAATAATTACACAGACCGCAACACAGTCCCTGAGCGTAATGGCTGTCCACAAGAAAATCGTGGGTGACCATGACCGATTTCCTCGCTGGGGAACAATGTGAGTGACAGTGGAGATGACTCCTCACTCCTGGCTGCGTGAGGCCAAGACAGAAAATACCTGTGCATGAAAAATAATGAGCAGACCACGATCCCTGCGTGAGAATGGATAGCTCTACCTCTGCGCGTGGGTGAACAGACAACTGGAAGTGTGTGAGAATGAACAAGACTTCTGCTCCTGCATGAGGATGAACAACAATGGAGGATGCAAATCGGAGGTGCGTGAGAGCTTCAGCACTATCGTGGAGAGAGTAGTGTGTCTACGGTAGTGATGGCAGTGGTTTCTTTTGCCATTGTGAAGTCAACCATGAGTGGAGTGTGCGTGTGGGCAAGGACTGACAGTCTTGCCACACCCACTCCCAAAAACAATAACTACCTCAACCACCAGCAGCAATTCTTAATGGAGGTGGTTGGGTAAGACAAGGAAGATGGAAAATCAAACAAGGGTAACACATGGGTTCCCCCCCATAGAACAAGGTTTGACATCCCCCACCCTTATCCTTTGGAATCATGCCCTTTTCATTTTAACGTTGCACTGCCGTAGCTGGTTGTGGTTTATTTTAATTGATGTGCGTGTTTACATGATGCCAAATTATAATGTGCCAAATAGCACGATATACCATCGGCAACTACCCCTAGTGCCGAAACATACACAACCAAATCGATGGTGGGGCTTTTGCCTTTAGCTCCTCACCACGATTAATTACATTATATACATCATGCAAACGGGGTCAAAACCGAGGTGTGACACTAGTTAAGAGGGATTGTTGATGTATTTGCAACTTCAGAAGATATTCTGATGTTTATTATCATTGTTTGTTGTACTACCCCCATTGGGGATGTGTGTTAGCCCTTTATGGGATGCCTAAATTGTGTCTACACCTTGAGGTACAATCTCCGTTGTAAGTCGAGGCAATAGTCCCCAATGTAACATCATGTACTATGTACTTGTAGTCTCTCTAGTAGAAGTGGGCCCCATGTGAGATGACATGTAGGCTTGAATGTTATATTTGGTTAGTGACTTGAAAGGGTATATAAATAGGGAGGCGCTCTCCCTAGTTTATACATGCCTCACACACTATATAAGGCGCATGAGAGAGAGAGAAAATCATAGGAGGAGAGAAAGATAGCTGCTGAACATTTCTTATTATTGCTTTTGATCATCTTACTATTCTGAACAATTTTGTGGGGATTCTCCTTTATGGTTTCCCCAATGAAAATATTTGTGTCTTGTGTCTTCTATATCTTATGCATTTTTTTGTACTTGTTATTCTTTCATATAAAGATCCTAGATAATCTAATCAGATCTTAAGAAAAACTAACAAATCTTTCTTCAACAATTGTTCCAAAGGTGCAGTGATGGAGGCGTAATTGCATATGAACAGTTTGTAATACCTTGTGTGTCCCAATGGATCATAATTGTTGTACTGACATTGGTTCCTATAAGTGCACAATTTATTTTCGTAGAATCTACTACACTACTACATTTCGATCCAAAATCCGATGGCGCGTGGATTTCTTTTTTTAAACTTACCAAAAATCACAAGGATAATTTTTTTTTTTGTAAATGTGGCCATAAGCGTCGCTTAAGCGATGGCTAGTCTCATAAGCGTCGCTTAAGCGACGGCTAGTCTCATAAGCGACGACGCCTTTTAGCCATATGTCCCTCCTCCATCCATTGGGTGATCTGGAGCATCTCTATTATGTCCCTCTTGATTCTATGCCATATGAACTAAATCAAGGTGTATATCTTTAGCCATATGTTCTTTTTCCATATTTGGTCCCAAATCCCCCCCAATCATTGGAATTCCCTATCAATATGGAGTAGGATTCGTTTAGAAATAAGTTCCCCCCATCCTTGTATCCACATCATAATTGGTCATCTCATAAGGAGGGTATTTTAGACATGGGATCTCACGAAAAAATTATTGGATTAGAGAATATGAGGAATAATCCTATCTGGGATAAAGATATTGAGTGGAGGTGAAAAAGTTTATCTCTTTGTATTTCTTCAATATACTAGGATACTAAATTGTTCCAGAAATGTGCTAGACACATAACGAACCTAAATACCATTTGTGAATTGAAAGATGGGGAAGTCCATCAAGTTCATGGATTATGGGATCTTGTTGGACTAGGGGTCAATCATTTTAATTATATCTACAAAGAACCATCTGAATCCAACCTAGGGAAGATCCTAAAATTGGTGGTGTTCTTTCAAGGATGTTTGAGGAGGAAAAGAAGATGGATCTCTTTCAACTAGTGACAAAGGAATAATTGTGTTCCTTCCTCTAATATTTCCAAATGGATAAGATTCTAGGGTCATATGGGTGACCAACTAAGTTTTATGTGGATTCGACTTCTTAGAAATATTTGGTGATGATCTATTAAAGGTGGAGGAGGAAGTTTAGATGACTAGGACGATGCATACTAGTTTAAATTCAATATTCCTAGAATCCATCCCAAAGGTGGATTGGGGCCTATGAAATTCAAATATTTCATACCATTATCACTTTGCAATTGCATATATAAGATAATTTCAAAGGTGATAGTTGTTCACCTCAAGCCTCTTATTTCAATGGTGATATCTATGAAATAGTTTGTGTTCCCCAAGGTACACGTATCTGATCCGGATAGATGGATTGAATGAATTGTTGGATCGGATCGCCCACTTGAACAGGTTAGTCCTAGTGAAAGTATCATTCTCAGGAAGTAGTAGTACGAGGGATGGATGCTTACCAGCCTAGGGTCGTCTCTCTCACGCTAGTCATCTAGTTTCAGTTTCATTCAGGCAGGTCAGGCTGTTCCAGTTTTAGGTGTATCAATGAGGGTCAACAAGACAAGCCAAGACCCGTACGCCAGGTTGTTGTCTCAGATTCATTCTGCAAAAAAACCCAGCGGGGGGTGGAAAGCGCCTTTGCTACATGACATATGTGCGACAACAAGGATGCTGCTTGTTGAGGGGCGATTTGAAATGCAACTGAGGGTTTGGAGACCTGGATTTCTTGTCGATTTGGGTGAGGGGTTTTCTTGGTACTGAAGACGGACTTATGTGGCAATGACATCTCCATTGCCGTACTCTCCGGGCATTAAACTCACCAACAGTACGCTGATTGACTGATGGTTAACTCGGGTCAAGGGATTCATCCTCTGTGTATAAATTATGCCATTTTGTGCTTGCTGATTCTAAAGGCTTGGTTTGATTCCCTCTTCTTGGTTTGATGATTAAATTGGGGCATCGTTTGTCAAGGTTTAAAGGAGAATCATGCATTGTTGGAGAATACAAAGAATGGTTGCAGCTTTTTAAGCTCCGCATTGGATGAGGTAAGAGTTCTCTTGCTATTTTTACAAGCTTGCAGAGGTAAATAATTGTGTTCTTAAAGGGTTTGAATGGATTGATACCTGCCTTCCTTTCCATTTCTGGTCTTACACTTGGTTTCTGAAATGAGAACACCAAGAAAGCACTGGAAAACCCATTTTAGGATTCCCTCAACCACCAGTCTGTAATATGGACATAAAAACTACAAGAAGAGATGAGATCACAGTAGGCCCTGTTCAAACAGGAATCGGAAACACAACAACAAACCCTTAATTCCTGGGTTCATTTGGTCTAGAAAAGGGAATAGCCTCTCTCGCTCGCTGAGGTCAAGTAGGTGATTCAAACTGGTATAAATGAGGAATGCCTTTGTTTTACCAAGGAACTCAATGTCATAGTGTGTGGGATCCCCCTTGTGACCATGTTGGATCCTCTACAGCTAGGACCTACTTCATGACACATTGGACTTGAAGGATCGTAGCCTTGAATGTGCCTTGATGGACACCAACTCCAAACTTCTCCTCCTTTTTCAAACACTAGGTGACCAACTCAGAGACACTTGGGCTAAGAGACAATTGAACTTCCTCCCACACAAGATCTTCTGTCAAAGTGGGGGGTGGATTAGATAGTGTATAGGATCCCACTTGGGACCATGTTCAACTCTCTATAGCTAGGACCTCCTTCCTCCACGAGACATTGGACTAGAAGGATTTTAGCCTTGAGTATACCTAAATGGAGACTAACTCCACACTCTTCGTCCTTTTCCAAGCACTAGGTGACCAACTCAAATACCTTCAGGCTAAGAGACAATTGACCTTCCTCCCATGCAAGATATTCAAACTACTCTTTGTTGCAGCTTTACAAAGCCAGGAGGAGATTTGACTTAACAGGCAGGCCTAGTATCAACTTCCATATCTCTGAATAATTCCATAATACTCAGAAGTACTGAAAAACCTCCAGCAAAGTGATAATGCATTAAAGGCCAGTGAAGTCAAATTCGATTGACCTCATCTAGTGATAACCAGGATTCAGTTGATCCCAAATCGAGTAGTCACAGTCTCAATGCTCAACTTACAGGTAGGGTTCACCAAGTCGCTACGTGCAGCGTGGAATTAATAACAGGAGAAGCAAGAGAGCATGGAACAGTGAAGAGCCAGACATAACGTGAATTGCACTTTCCCCATCTGCATGCCCACTGTTGGATTCAATGGACGCTGGAGATCAATCTAGAGTCACTTTGACATACATGCTGTACTATTAATCATTGAATACATTAGGATGGCGGAGTACTCTGCTTGTTTAATGTCAACCAATGACATACAAATAGGTCACCATAGCATTATTTACAAGGTCTGCAAACCAAAATTCATATCAAAATTCTATAAAATATTCAAGGAAAATACCTAGTTATGTACTCAAGCTTTTTCTAGGTCTCATGGTCTCATGCCACAACATTAAGACCAATCAGTACTTGCTTCCTGAGAAAAGTCTTAGACATATGATGAACCTTTCATGAAGTCATATGAGTGGATGGATATATCTATGCAAAGTTTTATATTGATGGCTATGGTGTATCATTTGTTCCTGGCGTTACTACCATTTTGAGCCCATCAGAACAAACCTGTCACCTCTTTTCAGCTCAAATCCATGGAGCGGAATATAAAAAGGGTGAGCTGTAGGAGCCCTAGACCATCTTTTGCCATTCAAACAACTGCAATATTATCATATACACACCTGTATTGGAAAAATGAATGAAATAAAATTCTCAGCAGAGGGGAGAAGCCTTGGTTCCAGATTTGTTTACAAGCAATACAACCATCACCATATCAACCAGGGCCTACCATGGTATCATGATCATTAGCCACGGTTTATGCCACCGAATGTTATTCACATAATCGACAAATTACCCAGCCATGGTCTTATCGGTGGCACTGAAAGGTCCTACACTGGGGTCAGCTGAGATTGAAATTCAATGAAATGGTCATTTGTGTGTTAGGCCACCGTTGTGACTTTTGATTCTAAGTGATATCTCAAATGACAAGATCCTGAAGGCATCAAGAAGTATATTACTAAGGAATATTTTTTTTTTAAAGTGCTTAAAGGGTGGTTGTTTCGGTGAAATTGATATGAATTTCCATTTATTTCGACCGATCACTTTCATGATCAACACCATTGATGTTTGTTCTCTTCCATTTCCTTTTCTGCTAAGTGTTGAACCAAAGCCAAAGAGTGACATTAGGCATACTATCTCTATTTTTAGTAACATAGTAAATGTTGTTGGCCACCTTGTAGTATTGTACTTGCTGTGAATATTGTTGTAAGCTAGAGCTATATTACCTTAAAGTATCTCGCTTTTTGGCCTCATTTTTATTTGCAGAAAAATTAGTGATTGAAATAAATGTCTACATTGAGATTTATCATTTGCATTTTAGATTCTGGACAGGATGGAATTAAATCCAGCTTCTAGCATTTGGTATGTTTTTTTATTATGAATCCAAATCTTTATGATGCTTATAGAATTGTATAAACCAGCTCTAACATTGTGACCTTTGATTCTAAGTGGTATCTAAAATGACAAGGTCCTGAAGGCATCAAGAATTATATTACTAAGGAATATTTTTTTTAAAGTGCTTACAGGGTGGTTGTTTCGGTGAAATTGATATGAATTTCCATTTATTTCAACTGATCACATTCGTGATCAACACCATTGATGATTGTTCTCTTCCATTTTCTCTTCTGCGTAGTGTTGAACCAAAGCCAAAGAATGACATTAGGCATACTGTCTCTATTTTTAGTAACATAGTAAATGTTGTTGGCCATCTTGTAGTATTGTACTTGCCGTGAATATTGCTGTAAACCAGAGCTATGTTACCTTAAAGAACCTCACTTTTTGGCCTCACTTTTCTTTGCAGAAAAATTAGTGATTGAAATAAATGTGTGCATTGGGATTTATCATTTGCATTTTAGATTCTGGACAGAATGGAATTAAATCCAGCTTCTAGAATTTGGTATGTTCTTTTCTTATCAATCCATATCTCTATGATGTTTATAGAGTTGTATAAACCAGCACTAACAAAAATCTGGGAGCTTGTTATATGAAGTTTGTGAGGCATATCATCTGTTTCCTTCATATAGTTTCCAATACAATTCCGTTGGATTTTTTGTCCTGCTTCAGGTTGCAATGACTCTCTAAATGGTAAATGGATTTTTTTTCTCCAATTTCACCTTTCTTGATCTACAAATGCAGTGCTAGGGCATTTGGTTTTTGTTATTGTCGTGTAGCTCTGCCTTCTAGAATGCAGATTAGAATTTCAACACTGAAGTTTTTTTATTAGAACAAGTGTACCAATGTTTTATGTACTTTATCTATCTTCTGATTTGTGATTGACAACAACATTCTGTCTATGTTAAAGTTTCAAGCACCACCTGTCCATTTTTGGGATGTATACCGGTGTCATAGCCAATTGAAGAAAGTTCCTCCCAGTATTCGTTTGGCTGAAATCTGCATCCACAATTAATTTACAGTGATTTTTTTCAATAAGTTTTCCTCTCTTTCAATGGCTGTATACAACTTCAGGTCAAAGTTTATCATAGGTGCAAAATGAATTATCTTGTTTCATAAACTCTTTGCTTTCATTTGCAGGTCATGCTTGTTTTTGGGACTTATTTTATGAGCTTAGCTGTATAATTCTTTTTCACTTGCCAGAACTACATTCTAGTGCTTCCAATATCTTTCCTGTGGTTATTGATTATTCCCTGATAGCCCATAACCAGGTTGTTGAAGCTATCCTTTCTTTATTCTCTTGTAGCATGCTTTGAAATGTTCTTTCTTTTTCCATTTCGTCCTCATTTTTCTGTGTTCTTTTTGTCAATGATTTTCTAGATTCAAATGGCCATTTTCAAATTTTCTAGGAATCACAGCCAGTCTAAAATACAGTGGAGTTCATCCACTGATGATGAGCTTCAGATCCATCCATACCAAGAGGATGCTAGAGAAGAATCTGACACTACAGAAGACTCATATATTGCAGAGTTCGGGGCCGAGTTATGTATGGTTGGAGATCAGACATGTTCAGTTCCCTATGAAATCTTTGATTTGCCATACTTGAAGCAGATTTTGTCTTTGGACAACTGGAATTCTTGTTTGACAGAGGAGGATAGGTACAATCTTTCGGCATACCTTCCTGACATGGACCAGCAAACTGTCAACCTAACTCTGAAGCAACTACTTGGAGGAGAAACATTGAATTTTATCAGTCCCATGGAAGAGCTCTTTGATAGGCTGAAAGGTGGGTTATGCCCCCCTAAAGTGTCCCATTACATGGAAGGATCGTTGTATTTGCAGCAGAAGTTGCATTATCATTCATTGAGGAATTATCATAAGAATATCGTGAATAACTTCATGGAAATGCATAAGATCTGGAAAAGTTGTCCTCCAGGGGTAGGTGTGGAACAAAGGATTAGGGTTTGGTACTCTTGTAAAAATCAGAAGAATATTTTACAAGTTGGACCTCAGGTTGTCCCTCCATATTCAAAGCTTGGTTTAGAATCCTTAAAAAAGAGTAAGGCTCGGAGACCACCGCCACAACCAAGCAAAACAGCTACACCTGTTAAATATCAAGGTGTGACTGATATTGTCTACCCTCCTTGTCAGCAAAAGAACATAACTACTGCAAAATTTGACAGCAAAGGTGTTCTGAAATGGAAGGCACCCAATAAGGCTCCTTTTCCCTCTGAAATCAGCACTCCAAAGCTGGATTCCAAGAAAATCATGAAAATAGAAAAGAGAACCCCCAAGGGAGTTTTGAAACAGCTTCCAAAGAGTCTTGTAAGGCATGGACAACCCCAAATGAAGCAAGAAAATATTCCTTTGAGGGAGAATCAAGGTTATGAAACAAAATCTAGACTTTCACTTTATCCACAAGCTATGGGTGGATGGGAAGGGGACAGTTTTATTGGAGAAGCTTCACTTGCGCTACCTAGGAGCAAAGATAGGAGGAAAAAGAAAAAATCTGAAACACTGGAGAGTGCAGTGGTACAACAAGGATTTGGATACTCCTACAGTAATGCCCCAGGGAAAAATATTTCAGAATATGACAAGAAGATGAAAAAAGCTAAGGGCCAACCAATACTTAACAACATTTTGACAATAAGTTACAGGCAGAAGATGATGTGGGAACTACCAGTTCTGTGCAATTTTAGAGGGTTCTCTCATCAAACAATAGAGGGAACAGAGTCCCGAGTTCTCATTTTTTGAATCATCATAGAACTGTATCAGAAAATGTTCCAAATGAAGGAAGCCCTTCAGATAGCTTTCAAGCACCTAAGTGGTTAAATTCACCTATTCGTGTGAGAGATACTGGAGATTTTGTCCATGCACCTCCAGGTAACATCTTGGATTGGCAGTTACCTTGATTTTTTTCATTTCTTAGCAGTCACAAATAGTTGTTTCAGGTTGTATGTCATAGAAACGTCTGTAAAATTGTGTGTTTTTATTTGATTATTTAACCATTGGGGAAGGTTAAGAAAATTCCGTCTCATGACATGGGAAATTCTTATGAACTATAATGTTTTTTTTATGCCTGCAAGAAATATTGCAAGTGAGGAGGTATATAAAATGGTCATTTGGAATTTCAAATTAGATATTACTCCTAAAGATATTTTGCTTTTCTTAACCTTTTGTAAGAACACAATTGGCAGTTTCACAACTCATCTTTGTTCAGGATAGTGTCTATTTGCTATTTTTTCAAGTAGGCAATGGTCTGGGGGCTTAGCAGGAATTAGAGGAGAAGCTGCTCTTCATGTTCTGAAACTGTAGGAAATTATAATAGTCATATGTGAAGTATACCTTACATTGTCCGAAATTGTAGACAAGAAATAGATGTAAAAAGTGAATGTAAATGATCAAACTTTTTCTGTTTGTATCCATCTTCAGAAAGATATTTTTAAATCTAAATTCAAGATCATTACAATTGAAGGTGTAATTACTTTAATGGCCTTTCAGCTTCATTCCTCGTTTACACAATTGTAGAGCTAATTCTTACTTCAATCTTAACATAAAAGATGTCACTTATCACATGTGCAAGTGAAGTGTGCCCTATTGTTTTTGTACTAGTTGTTACTTCAATCCTGAGTCCTAACATGTAAGATACTGCCTGTCTCTTGCCCAAGTGAAGTGCACTCTATTGTTTATGTGCTGTTTGTATGTGCTTGGAGTAGGCAATTCCGGCAATTTGCCAAAGAATCATTAGACTTTAGAAGGATGAATGCTATATATTATAAGTAAATGATTGCAATGGATTTTCAACTAGGTTTCAACCTTGGTTAACGGTTTTCTGGATGATTTGTGACATGTAAGGTGTCTTTGCAATCTACCTATTGTTTTTTTATTTTAATGTAATCTAGAATATAAATACTCTTGTAGTCATATGTTTCATCCTCAAAGCATAGCCGGGATGGATCATATGATGCAAGTATTTATTTTAGTCCTTAACATGACGAGCATATATTTACATGGCCATAATTATGAATCCTTTAACAGTGGTAATTTTTTTTGTTTTTTTGTTTTTGGCAGAAATGGTTATAGATTTGTATTATAAAAGTGTTGCAGCCTCACTGGTCAGTGTAATATTACAGACAAAAGAAGGGAAAAATTCCAGTCTTATCCTAAAAAATTGTCCAAATTTTTTTTCTGTAAAACTACTCAAAAACCTTTTCTGTCCTTCACAGAGGATTAACTATCTTTTGTTTGTTTAAAGCCTATAAAAAACTCCCAATACTGTGATGAATTAAGTCGGATTCCATTTATTGTTCAGGAGCTTGAGCGTACTATGCCTTCAATTTTATAGTTTCTTTTGTTGAACTAAATAAGTCTATATATAATCTAATTATGTTATATTCTTGTATGATATTCTAGCAAATGTATCCTCATCTTAACGAGTGTGTTGTTTTACAGGAGGCTGGGAATTACACAGCTAAGAAATTGGATATCATATGCCATTTTTTGGGTCATCAATCCCGTGGCTCTTTACCATCTAATTTCGATTGCAACTAAACATTTGTAAGTGCAGTCTACCATTGTAGTTACACATGCCATTCAAATGTGTTTTTAATATAGTGACCTAATAAACTTAGAAGCCAATCATAAGCTTCAGAGTGATGTGTACCTTGAACAAATCGATGTTGTTTTCTTGGCAGACTCTCGATCAATTAACATTCTTTCTTGTAATGCATGAGCTGAATGGTTACATGGCCACTGTCACAAACCAAATTTAGCCAATTTCCTAGTGGAGGTGTGGGGCAGTTCCATTCACTGTATGGTATGTTACACTATCTTTCAAATTAGACACAATAATCTTTCCTTATATATAGACTGCTCTTTGTTAGCATAGTCCTGAAATAGACTTGCGGGGACGCCAATTTTTTTTATAAAAAAAATACATTACCGTCGCTTAAGCGACGCCTGTAGGCCAATTTTTTTTTTAAAATAATACAATACCGTCGCTTAAGCAATGCCTGCAGATTTAAATTTTTTATAAAACGTCGCTTAAGCGACGCCTGTAGATGTAAAAAAATTTATACGTCGTCGGTTAAGCGACAACGAAGCTTAAAGTTTAATATGAATTAAATGTCGGATAACCGATGAATTACATTTAACCGACGGTACGCTGCGCTGTCGCTTAACCGACGGATTGGAAAGCTATCGGATAACCGACGAAAATTCACCGACGCTTACAAAAAATCATAGTGTCATACATGCAACAGAGGAGTGTCGAAAATCTGACAATACGACCGTCGGATTTTTGGTCGAAATGTAGTAGTGCTAGTACTCTTTCCTTGTAAACAATATGGACAAAAAGGGTTCCAAAAATAACATAGAAGATGCACTTCTGCAAGTTCAAAGAAATCCCCATTTCTCCACAGAGATCCAATATAAGTTGAAGAAGTGCAAAATGTTCTTTGAGAGAGTCGTAGACCATCCATTGATTGAGATAAACTTCCAAGAACTTATGAAGGATTTCATGAAAAATTGTGATCAATATCCTTATGAAAACAACTAGTGCATTTTTCAACCCAAATGGAATCACATTATAAGCAAATGATCCTCATTTTGTAGTGAATATGGTCTTCTTTTTATCTTCCTCAGGGTGAATCTACGGACATGGGTAACACTTTTTGGCAAGCGCATTTCGGCAAAAACAGAAAAACGCACCTCGGTCAAGGGCTTGTTAAGCCCTCGACCGAGGTCTCAATATCTCGACCGAGGTTTTATCAAGCCCTCGACCGAGGTCTCAATATCTCGACCGAGGTTTTATCAAGCCCTCGACCGAGGTATTGCGGGCTTTAAAAACCCTCGGTCGAGGTATTTAAATACCTCGACCGAGGTATTTAGATACCT
>LPNX010210796.1:950491-968892 GCA_001517045.1 Pseudotsuga menziesii
GGAAATTAGATGAAGGTAAATGAAAAAGTAAAGAGATAGAATAAAGAAAAACTTGGGGAGATCAATTAGGTTGGAGAAGAAGACAAAATTGGGTATTAAAATTAGGAAAATAATGAGAATAAGTTTTAAAAGGTTAAATTAAAACTTGAGAGACGGAGGAGAAAGGTTTGGGGTCAGAGGAGCACCTTAATGAGAAGAGTGATTTAGAAAATGGATGAAAGGTTTCCAAGAATGGTTTAGCTTGTAGTCATCCTCATGATTAAAATTATTGAGATGTTTTTCAATTTCTAGAGCTTCTCTAATAATTCAGTTAGAGTAATGAGTTGTTGAAGTAAGAATTTTGGTTTGGTTAAAAAAAATATGGTGCTTAGAATTAAAGGAATGCTTAGCAATAACATATTTGTTTAGTCGATTGTGGATGGTATCTGCTATGTGTTCTTTGAGATGGGTTTGGATTGATCTACCCATTTGTCCATTGTAGATTTTACCACATGAATAGGGAATTTGATAGATGCCTTGGGATAGGAAAGGGTTGGATTTATCTTTCACACTACTAAATAATTGTTTAAGTGTATTATGGGGTTTAAAAATAGTTTTAATGTTCTTTTTAAAAACAAGTTTAGAGATGTGATTAGTAACTGCTTGGATAAAAGGAAGTGAGATGACTGAAAGGGGAGGAAAGGAAAGCTTATGGGAGTTGAATTTCATATCTAGGACTTGATGAAAATTTTTGTTAATGGGATTCCAAGGGTAACCATGCACCATGAGGGATTTGGTAAGGTGTGTTATTTCAAGGTTAATATGTTGAGGGTCATAGATTTAAGTAACTCTAGTGATTAGGGTTTTGAGGACAACTGACTTCTGAGATGGGTAGTGATGGTTATGTTACCTTGTTACTAGTTGCATCAAAGGATAAATTTTGATAGAAATTCGAATGTAGCTTCTTCTAGCAGTCAATCTGCCTTTGTGTTTCTTCATGTAGATACCAATACTCCAAGATAGGGCCAAGATCGTGAAATAATCGAAGAACCCAAAATGTGGTTGTAATCTATCTAATTCCCACTAGTGCTCACACATGTCGATGTTTTTGTAGGGTCTCTCCCATGAATATTTATTTCACCATATTAAAATATAAGGATGACTTAAATATGATCATCAATGGCAGCTAAGTGGTGTCCCAATCCGGTGTGTCATCTTTGTGCGTCACCCATTATCTTGTGAGATTGCCTTTGACCACCATATCCAAGGCATCCACATGGTCTTCTTCCACCACTGAAGAGTCCATTTTGTGCAGGAATATGTCTAAGACATTGGTACCATCATGCATTATCGGGTCACTTGGTTCTATTTCAATCCATCAAATTGACTTTACTATTGCACAATGTGTTGATGAAATTTCATGATGCCCATCCTGCCAGTTGTCACGAGATTATTTAAAGTCTCTATTAAATGAATGGATACTTCTCCAGCTTAATGAACCTTCTATAGTTGGGTTCACATAGTCATCCCTTTTTTTCAGCTTTCAAAGAATATATATTGTCCAAGACATTGCATTCCTTATTCCCATGGATTGGATTTATATAACACAAGCCCTGGTGTGGATCCAGTGGTTGTGTAACCTTCATGACATTAGCCTTAAAAGTCATTGAAAGTTTCTCCGCTAGGTTGCTATCCTCAACAACCACTTATACACCAAAACAAGAAATTTACAAAATAAAATCTCATGGATATATGTATATAGGTATCTCTCCAACCACTCGGTCTGATTCAACCGAGATCCTTCATTTTTTAACGTGCAAATTCTAGTACCTTAAAATCCACCCAATCTTGAATTTCTAGCTTCATCGAGTGCCACAACATATACCCACTAAAATTATTTATGGTCTCAGAAACGAAACCATTTGTTGGATTTCACCTCCATTCGACCCAAGTTTAGATCCTTGGTCGTCAACAAAGACCCAAATGTCGACCCGACAAAGTTGGGTTCAGTCGGCAAAACCTATGACACAGATGCAATCTCACCCAAGATATCTTATGTGGAACTGCCATAACCAAGTTTCTATAGTTAGGTGGGGGTTTGTAATCTCGCAGTACCTTATCACAACACTCGATCGAAGCTAGGGATTATACTTCTTATCCCTTATTTATTCATTCAAGATACTAGTCGAATTACCAGTCGACACATATTACAATAATAAACATAACAACCTTATCATAGATTCATTCAATAAGTTGTGCGACACATACATATATTGGATTCTTCATACACAGATGTGGTGCAACATATTCAAATTTACTTATTCACAACATGCATGTAATAGAAATAAACACATTAATCAATAACACACGAAGACAATAGTTAACATGGAAACCCATCTGGGATAAACCACAAAGCCGCTCTTCATCTGGCATGAGAAATATGTTAGCACCTTTTTTCTGCATAATTAGCTTGTAGGCTCTTCTCTATGTATTCCTTACAATTCATACAGGCTTCTCTCCCCTCATGCTCTTTGGTTTTGGGTCTATATACTTCCTCTCTTATTCACTCCTCAGTTGATCCGCACACAGCTTGGATCGTTCCTCTAGATACAACAACTCTACTCTTCTCTTCTTTACCTACACAGTGGCTTAACCAACCAACCGAATACTTAGCTAACAAAACAATCGATAACCAACATCAATCCCGCACATAGCTTGGGCTCTCCCTTTTATAAGATTCAACCAGTCCTAATCAACTGACTCTTTTTTGTTAGCCAACATGCTGCCATTTCTTTTCTTGTACATTCAATTACAACTGAAAATAGGCACTATCGACCCAAAATACAATTATTATTTATTACCAAAAGCATTCTTTATTCTAACTAACTCCTTACCCATGATCCACTGAGTTTTCCTTTACAACTTCTCTGTTTTTCTTCTGTCGCGGTTTCTTGCGTCACGACTACTCTCGTCGCCAATCTTTCTGTCGCAGCTACTTTTGTCGCAACTTCTCTTCCATCGAAGCTATTCTTCCATCATGTCTCTTATTTTATGTCTTGTGACTAGATTATTTATCTTCTCGAACATAGATCTGCCCAAATTCTGCTTAACTTTTCCTAGGGCCAACCATTATTGTAAAACAAAACATATGAATCCTAAAATGTTTCTATTGACAAATATTTTCCTGTTTCTTTGAACCTGGCCCACTTTTATGCCATGTTCCAATGATTTTATAAGACTATAATAAGAATATAACCATATAAAATAAACATAAACCATGAATAAAGGTTGACGCCGCTTTGATAAGAAGAATTTTTAATTAAATCATTGTAATGAGAAATTTATGTTCAGAGAGCAATCCTTCGATCTAGAGGTTGGATTAGAAATGAGCGAGCTACTATCTAGACATTTTGTTTTCCTGAGGAACCTAAATCATAATATTCCTTATGTAACAATTCCCACTACCAGGAGTGCCAATCAAGGATAATTCACCAAGAACCCCATGGCCCTCTTAAAGGTTTTCTATTTATTCAACCAATTATCTTATTTTCCTATGTTCTTATACTGGTGTTTTTATTCTCCTTCTTACCGAGTTTCATTATTCTGTTATTTAATTAGGACCATTTCAGGTAGTCTTACTCCTCTGTCTCACGGGGTTCACTTGGGTGCAATGTTTATAACAACATCAAGTTTTATTTATTTCTCTGGTATCCTTTCCTGAGAGGTTGGTAATATCTTACCATTGGCATGTATAGTACTGTTGTATGGGTGGAATCATAACTGATTTATATTTTATTTTAGTGAATGAAAGGGATGCACATTCAGTGTGCATAACACCCATTCTCTCTCTTTTTCAATTGAGTGTGCCTTTTTTTTTTTGAGTTCCTCGAATAGATATGTGCTACACTTCCAGCTTAACTTGATGTAACAAGTGACTACAATCACTGGACTCCTGGAACTCATTTCATCTACCTGTCTTTCTATTTTATTTGGATAATTCCATGCATGGGAAGTAAATATGTTTCCTAATTTAGGCCATGAAATTTCCTTGCTAGCTCCTGTACTTCATTAAAACTAGCTAAAACTTAATCATTTTAGCTTTTCCCATCTTTAAGTGTGTCTAGAAATAGCTATATTGTTTCTTTTCAAGTGCAAAGGTTGTGTAGTGATACCACATGGTCTAATCATTAATGATAAGGTTTTTAAGTTTCCCGCTCCATTTAAATTACCCTCACCTACCACCATCCATGGTCTACCAAGACGCATGAAGAGTCTTTGCATGATTGGTGCATGCCCTCCTACGCCTGCTCGCCAGGGCTGCCCTCTCTCAATGTGAGGTGGCTTGGCCTAATCGCGTCATGCTTGGGCTGCGACCACCCCAAAACTTCGAACTATTTTTTTTTTACTTTCGGTTATTTTGATGCTAGTGTGAGGCTTACCCATCGACAATGTGACTCAGTGATGTCTAAATTTGTTTGTTGGAATGTATGGACTTCTAGTAACAAAGGGATATTTGAAATGAAATAAATCCCTTCTTCTAGAATTACACTTGTTTCCAAATCTCTTATTTCTCAAGGTCTTCATGGTCTTTCTCAGGAACCGCTCATAGGTTTGGAGAAATCCTAGGTTAAAGAATTTATGGTCGAGAGATCACTTTAGTCCAAGTGCTCCTTGGTGAAACATGCGTCCTTCTCATCCTGGAAAATTGATTTGCAGCCAAACGAGTTTCAGTCTTGGATACTCCAACAAAAATGTTATAAATTGTTCTTTTATGGAGCCTCAAAAGGAAATCTTGGAGTGGTAGGTGTCGGGTGATCTTATTAGGTCTCGATCGACAAAAAATCAAGACTTATGCAGGGGCATGGGGTATGCCACCAACAATCAAGCCAGAAGTTATGATTTCATTATGGGCCTTGAGATTATATTCTCTCAGTGTGTACAAAATGTCATCATTATAGAAGATCCATTACTCATCATTTCACATGCTAGGATAAAAGTTTGCATCTTGGATACAATTCGAGGGAGGATGTGAATCAGAACTATGTAAGTATTGATACAAACCCAAGTTCAAAATATCTTTCATGTTTTAAGCGTCAAAATAATGTTTTGGTTGATCGATTAGCCAACTAGGTTTTTCACTTACAACATGGCATCATGGTTAAAAAGGGGGGGCACCAACACCATTTATGGATCCTCTAGGTTTAAAGGAGTGTCATTTTGGATCCATTGTATATCACCTTGAATATGTGCCAACTACTAAAGTATTTACTCCCTCAGTGCGAGGACCATTCTGCATTTACTTCGTCATGTTCGAGAGGTCTCTCAATGGTTCTCTTGCATGGTAAGGATGGTTTCACTTTGTTTTTATATGGTTTCTTTAGGATATTTGTTGGTTTGTTGTGGGATAATGTTGGAGGTTGTAATGCACCCACATGTTACACAACTACAATGATACCAATCTGTAGAAAAAAGCACAAAGAGCTCTATAAAGGATCTAAAACCAATTTATAATATCGAACCATATTATATGCAAATAGAAGAATGTTATCGATTAATAGAATGGAATTACATGAAAATTAAATTGAAATTATTTAAAAAATTAATAGTGAGCCCTCATTCAACTCACCATTGTGGAAGTGTAGTTAAAAATAGGTTAGATTTCTTATTTATTGATTAATTTTAGTTAATCAATTAATATATTACCATTATTAACAATTCTGATGGCTTAGTACCACTTCATCGACTTGATCGTGCCTTCCCGATATTTTTGACATTTAAAGCCAGAAGTTGACACCAATAACAGGTCCGTAACAGAACAAGCTCGACATGCTCGCTATGATGTCCAAAACCAAAGTTACTTGACATAGGAATGTCAGAACTCAGAAGTCAAAATGTTAGACCTAAGAGTTGACACATTGGACCTCAAAAGTCGGCATGTCATACTTCGAAAGTCAACATTGGCGGAAGCATAATATTATCAATGACCTTTATGATATCGACATCAACATCGCCACATCGGCATCAGAACTCTGGTGATTCACATATACATTGGAAACAAAACACCCTCCAACTTGGAAGTTAGAAATCAGAAGTTGAAACAAAGCCACAAATACACAAGGCAATCTTGTTTTGCTAATTTGGAGCCCACTGCATCAAAACTTAATGAAAACATTGAAAAACACCTATGGAGATCCTATTAAATTTTGACAGGTTGGAAAAGAGGTTAACTTAAGGTTTAGGCACATGTCAAGTTCACTTAACTGATTGGCATATGATCACAATTATGTTTGGGGAAAAAAAACTAAGGAAAAGCATTGCCACATATTGAACTTGCAATTTACATGTCTTCAACAAAAAACACTCAAACAAATCAATAAATGGTTTATGTATGATAACTTGTAAACTTATGTTTCTTAGGCCTAGAGCTATCTAATGGAATTTCAGACACGAATTTCAGTCTTAAATCTCATTCACAAGAAGGCTGAGGAACAAAGTTACTATAAAACCTTAAACTCTCAAACATTTGTAAGACAAATAACTATTGCAATTAAGAAAATTTTACAAGGCTTTGAATAAATCAAGCAAGAACTCCATTAAAAATTTTAACAACCTTCTTTAGGAACTAAGTATTCATAGGTTATAGTTAAGGACTATCCTCTTATACCTTGTAGTACCTTGAATAAATAAATTCAATCCCAACCAAGACAGCCTATATACATTTCCCATTACTATAACACTAAAATGAATCAAACAACACATTCATTCGTACATAAAGTGTCACATACCCCAATTTTGTAAAATAATGTTATTTTTTTTTAATTATATTCCTGAGACATTGTGTTAAATTTAAGGTAAAGTAGGAACTGATGACTCAGCAGAGTCAAAAGAAGTGGAATGTAATTCTGAATATTTTATTATTAATAAATAAAAAGTGGAGACAACAGCATTGGGAGAGCTGTTAATAAGAGGTTACTGGTCAAACTGGTGGAAGGAACAAGGTGGAGGGAAAAAGACAAGTGGCAGCATCCTCAAACACTTCCTAAGTTGCAGGTGGCAACTTACCTATAATTGGGGTCATGATCCCCCAAGAAAGTGGGATCAGAGCAGGTGGCTCAATAAATGACAACTAACCCAAAAAGACCTAGGCAATCTTTTAAAAGTACCCAATGAATAAAGCTGAAGCTGCTCAGATATTTTCCAGAGAGAAATCATTCAGGTGGAATGATATTCAGGAAATTCATTGGGGAAAAAGGGAAAACAATAAGGAAGTTGTTCTGAGAGGAATGCTGCAGTAACTTGGTTTATTACAGCTTGTTAGCTGGGAGAACTTACTGATAAGTTTACGATTGATACTGAGTTTGAAGACTGGTATTTGACTATTGCTGCACCTAGTTCCAGCCAGGGAGACTAGATAAAGCTCGGGGGTCTTGAGGATTCACTATTTGAGTGCTCTCCAGGAGTTGGTAGGGAGGAACGGCCTCCCATTGTTGTTGTAGTCCAAGTTCAACAGGTTTTGTCACTTAACTGTCCTTGTTTTAATAACTGTGAATGGTTGAATGTTATGTTCATAGTTTCTGATATAAATATTTAGCTGGTTTAGTGATGTAAATGTTTTAGTTTATCAATAATAGAATATTTTGATGAAAAATAAGAACCCACTGTGTTTTTCCTCATCCGAAATTATCAGACCGTACTCCAGCGCAGGGGTAAGATTATAAAGAAAGATGATATGATGATAATATAAAATAGAATATGAATGGAATTTCAGAGTGTTTCTTTGTATGGTTTTAAAAGAAATATCTTAGGTATCAGGAATTGTATTAACCTGTAATGAAGACTGACAATCTTTTAGAAACAGAGAAATAAATGATATTGTTTAGTATGTTCAAGAAGAGAAAATAGTCTTTGATATTATAGTTACTTCTTTATTGCTATTTGATATTTGAATAGCAAAGAAGGGTATAATAGTCCACTAAAGTAGATTTAAGTTAGAAAAGATGTTGTACAGTCTGCTTCTTCACAGTTTAAACTACTGCAAGTGTAATATTCAGTTGAAAGAAGATTAGCTAGAACCTCCATTTACTTTTACAGGTACTTTGGTTTTTAGCAGAATTTACTTTTGGGAAAGTAATACATATATCCTTATTTCATTTCCGATTTACTTAGTTAAGCTTAAAGCAAAAACATACAACTACTAACCTTTACTATTTCAGATGTTAACAGTGTAGGATATAGTTAGTTCCTTTTATTCATTTATAAATATTAAATTGCAATATAAACCAGACAATATAGAATATAAAGAATATGTTTACAAATTATTTATTACAGTAAGTTTTGAGAATACATTAACAACAGGTTATTTTCTTCTATTAATATGAATAAATAGAGAACAAATTACTATTACCCTATATACTTATAAAAGAACCTAAATAGAGCTAGCAACAAAAGTAATAAGTATTCCAGGTAGAGTAACATTGTTATTATAATAAGTAATAATTGTTATCCTATTATTTACTATATAAAAATAATATTATTTGGAAATCACAGTAATGTCTTAACCTATTATTGTTAAACAGAATTATAATATAAAACCTGTACCCAAGGTTACACTGACAGTTACATAAAGAATTTTATTAAAACATTAAGACTTTATAATTCGAGAAGTATAACCAATATAACATTGTATATCATTATTGAGTAAATAATTAACCCAATATATTAATAATGTACAGGAAAACCCTACCTGCTAATACTATAAATAATTTACAAAGAGTAAATTAGGTATATATCAAATTAAAGGAATCGGAGGTATCCGAACTCAGAAAGGCTCATAAGGCCGAGCTTACACAATATATATATATATTTAAAAGAACACAAGTAAGACTAGTTGGTCCAAAACTTTAACTGTAAATAAGATATATTGTAAGAAAACTGTACAGACAGCTTCATATTTCCAAAATTCAGGATAAAAACCCTACCAAAAATGAAAGTATACATTGGAGCTTATTAAAAGGAAGATTTGTATCCCCTTTACACCTCACGGCTATAAATATCATATCCAAAATAAGGCTTTTACAGCCTGTACAAACAATAAAATATATGTATACATTACACAGTAATTAAGTAAAGTCCCAAAACCACAGTCTCGGTTTCAGCCAAAGGTCCCATGCTAAACGAAGAGATGAAAACTCTTTTAACAGCGAATAGGTTCATTAAACTGAACCAGGGTAACCGCAAAGGTTACAAACCATGAAGGCAAAAACCCATGACTACCCTAAAGGACCAGCAAGGAGGAGAACACCATGGGTAAAACCAGGCTTACCGGGAATAGCCAGCTGTTGAAGTCTCGCACCTTCCATGCCAAAGAGAGAATGCCAACCCTGTAAAGAAGGAAAAGCATAATATTAAAACCTTGCAAACTGCTGTTTATTTAAATTATTTCTGTTGAAAGAAAAACGAAGGATAAACCCTGTACATTACCTTAATGATTTACGGAAATTTGACCTCTGAAGAACAGCAAAACGACCACCACTATGAGGAAAATAGAACCCTTCATTTACAGCAGAGGAGAAGGAGTTCACTGGAACGAAAAGTAACCAGTCATGACAGAGGACGATTCATAGCACCAAGTTAAGGTAACGACCCTACATAGTAAAGAGTTCAGGGAAATGGGTGCAAATGGCGAAACCCTAAGAGAATCAACACTGCTCAACGTTCAAACAACAAGCTGTTCATTACATTATTTTCCTCATAACGCAATAGATGAGCCCACGAGGAGCTTAACCAGCAAATTGACTGCTAGCAGACAGTGCAAGCATTGGAACGGACAAGGGAGTTTTTGCAGGGTGGCCGGAGGCCCGAAGGCAGTGGAAGAATGATGATTTAGGGTTCGAGTCAAACCTTTTAACATGCTAGTACATGGCTGGAAAGAGCCCACGTAATCCTTTTAATAATTGGCATGCAGTGAGTAGGAACATTATATTTCCATGAACAAAATCTCCAATGATTTTACAACCCAAATCATATCGTGGAGGTTCTACAAGGTTCGTCACACCATAGTCAACCACCTGCATTATAAAATCAATCACGTAAACATTAGAATGATGTTTGGAAAACATTTTAATGTAGAGTCTTTCTTTGTTTGGTCTAACACTTGTACACATGGAATATTATCATGTTTGTCGATGGGTTACAAGAGTGAAGAGATTTAATAGTTACCATGGCGCGGCCTATATATTTTATAAACCAATTTTCTATACTATATATTTATCCTAGATCATAAAAGAAAGTTAAGGAAATAATTGTATAGAGACTATAAACTTTAAGAATTAAGCTAAGTAGTAATTCGATCATGATCATGATTTTATTCCTTGGACCTTAGTGTTTATCCTTTGCACTTTGTTTTTACTTTGTAAAATAACAACTCAATCACTAGTTGTAAAGTCATTTTATGACAAATGGTCTTTGTCAAGGATAAGCTCATAGGTTATGAAATGTGATATAGAATCGTTATGATAATGAACTTTTGTTAAGTTTAACTCTTTTGTTTGTTGATATAGTTATAAAACTCATATAGTTTATATTTGAGGGTAGTAAGTCTTCAAACGTTCAATAAGCTTAACATTTAATTCTTGACCTTGGAAGAGATCTAGTTCCCAAGCAACTCAGATATTTAATCATTAATGCAAGTCTTTAAATATGGCTAGTATAAAAGAAGTAAAACCCCTTTAATATTTTGAAGTAAAGAAAGTGGAAGTTAGGTACGTAAACCCCTCAGTTGTTTTACACTTGCAGCAGCCAATTCAATCATGGCATGATCCAGTAATTATGAACAATTAAAATTAGATCTTTGACTTTGTGATTCTGCCATACTTACTGTATAGTAAAGAAATATTTATCGCATTTTACACTTGCAATTAGTAGGTACATCATATGGTTAGTACTCCATAGGAATATTAACTCCTGCTTTTATGAAGGAAAAATAATTGTCATCTTTAGTAGTAGAACTAAATTCTCTATCAGTAAGATCTTAAAAGGAATCACAGTTAATGCTTTACCTCTATAAGCTTGAGAAATCTGACTAGCATGTATATTCTTCTACTGAATTAATTTTTGTGCATTGAATACTTTAGAAACTCGTTAGTAGCACCCGAACATCTTACCTGTATGTCTGTAAGAGAAGGAAAACTTCTGCGTTAGCTCGGAAGCTAAGTAAGCCCAGTTTTTCATGACAGTCCCACCTTGCGGTCGCAAGAAGAAAACAAATCAGTAACTGAAAAGAAACTGTTCTATAAAGATAAGCATAATCAAAAGATAAATTCAGATATGAATCTAGTAATATATAACTAATCAAACAATTAGTGACTGCATTATTGAAGTTATATGCATTTAAAAAATTTTAAATTTTTCGGAAAATTTGGGGTTTTGACATGTGGTATCAGAGCATGGTTCAAATACCAGGTCTTGATGTAAGCCCAACTAGTTTCTGTAGAATAGTAAAATAATATACTAACCTATATTCTATTTTATGTAAAGAACAGAAAATTTCTTTTTCTAAAATTTAACAGGCATGTATGGAAAAGCTAGGAGAATATGCTCAGGAGGAGTCTCCAAACACAGAGACAAGGCAATTGTCCAGAGAACCTATGTTAGAAGAGGTAACTGCTCACTCCTCAGATCTGATGTAGACTATAAAGGATTTGAATACTGAAATGGAATCAGTCAAGAAGGACAATGACAGGATTTTGAAGACTTAGGAAGAGTTGAACCAAATTTTGATGGAAAAGTTCCAGACTGAAGGGAGGAGCAAAAGATCTGAATCTGAGGAAGTTAGCCATCATAAAGGATCTAAAAAGATGAAGCTGGCAAAAGATGAAAATAGTTCATCATCTGAAGGGTTCAGAGAACAACAAAGCTACCACACTACTAGTGACAGTAGTGAGGTTGAGTTGTATGACAGAAAGAAGAAGTACAGACCATATGAAGAGATTTCAGGGGAGTTTAAAAAGATAAAGCCCCCAACTTTTAATGGAGAAACTGAGAAAGGGGAAGAAGCAGAGTTTGGTTATCCGGGATGAAGAAGTATTTTCAGATATACAACTATTCAAATCAGTTGAAGGAAAGAATGGAAATCTATAATCTCTCTGGAAAAGCAGACATATGGTGGAAAGATCTGAAGAGAGTCAAGGGTATCAAGGAAAAAGAAGTTAATTGGAGTACCTTTAAAAGATACTTCAAGAAGAAATTTATGTCCGAACAATATTATGAAGAAAGAGCTAAAGAATTTTACGAATTGAAGTTAGGTTCAATGACTATGAAGGATTTAAACAATAAATTCTTAAGCTTGCTGAGTTATGTACGTTACCTAGTAGATGAAAAGCCTAAAGTACAACGCTTTCTTAGCTATCTACCATATCACATCAAGGACAAAATTGAGTATGATAACTCGAAGACTCTGGAGGAAGCCATGAGAAAGGCTAATTTCTATTTTGAGCAGAATAAGAAGAAAGAAGGTATAGCCAACTGGAAGGCTAAGAAGAACAACAATCAGCCTGAGTTTAAGAAGAAGGAATTTGTACCCCAAAAGAATTTCAAGAATAATAAGAACAGAAATTATTCTAACAATAAGAAATTCCAAGGAAATAGAAATGGTGCTTCCAATAATTCCAATAACTTTAATGGCAAGGAGGCTGCAAATAACCATGGGAATTTCACTAAGAGTTTTGAACGAAAGGAGCCTATTAAGTGCTGGGAATGTAATGGCCCGCACTATGCCTCGGTCTGCCCAAATCGGAAAAAGTCATTCAACAATATTCACACTGTTCAGGAGGAAATGACCATTGGAGAACTCGCGAGGACTATGCCCAGAATAAATGCAGCTTTGGAGAACCACCAAGCTGACTATCAGACTTCCATGGTGGAAGTGGAAGGTATGGTTAACCAAACCCCTGTAACCATTTTAATTGATCGAGGAGCTAGTCTTAGTTACATTGCACCTCAAATAGTGGAAAAGTGTAAATTGTCTGTTAATAAGTTTGATAATTCCTGGTTAGTTCAATTAGCCACTAGGGCAAAAAGGAAAGTAACCTGTTATGTGAAAGAATGTGCTTTATTTATGGATGATTTTAAAACTACAGTTAAGCTTAATGTTTTTCCACTTGGCTCATATGATTTACTGATTGGCATGGATTGGTTAGAGCAGCATAAGGTAGTTTTAAATTGTTACGATAAAACCTTTATGTATGTAAATAGTAATGAACAACCAGTAACGGTTAAAGGTATTCCTAGGAAAACTGTAATCAGGCAGATTTCTTCTTTACAACTTAAAAGAGCATTTAGAAAAGGGCGTAAAGCTAATGCTGTAACTATTACAGATGAGGAAAATAAGTCTGAAACAGATAAGTTAAAAATAGAAGATATTCCTGTTTTAAATGAATTTACTGACGTATTCCCAGAAGAAATTCCAGGATTACCTCCTAGGAGGGAACTGGATTTCACTATTGAGCTAGTGCCAGGTGCTGTACCTAGCTCGAAAAATCCGTATCGTATGAATATTTTAGAACTTAATGAGCTAAAATCATAGTTAAAAGAATTAATAGATAAGAAGTACATTCGACCTAGTGTGTCCCCTTGGGGAGCACCGGTCATCTTTGTCAAAAATAAAGACGGAACTATGCGACTATGCATAGATTACCGTCAACTAAATAAGATGACTATTAAAAACAGATATCCATTGCCTCGCATAGATGATCTATTTGATCAGCTACGTGGAGCTATGGTGTTCTCAAAAAAAGACCTGAGGTCAGGATATCATCAGGTAAGAATTAAAGACGAAGATATCTTCAAGACAGCCTTCAGAATAAGGTATTGACATTACGAATTTGTCGTAATGCCATTTGGGCTTGCCAATGCCCCAGCTGTCTTTATGTGCCTAATGAATAATATAATGCATAAATACTTAGATAAATTTGTTGTCGTGTTTATCGATGACATCTTAATTTACTCTAAAACTGAAGCAGAACATAAAGAACACCTAAGGCTAATTTTACAAGAGTTGCGAGAGCAACAGCTTTTCGTGAAGTTTAGCAATTGTGACTTCTTTAAGGATGAAATCCAGTACTTAGGTCACGTAGTGACTAAAGAAGGGATTTCAATAGATCCTGAAAAGATTCAGGCAATCAAAGATTGGCCGGTTCCAAAGGATGTAACAAATATTAGGTCATTCATGGGAATTACCGGTTATTACCGGAGATTCATTGAAGGCTTTTTAAAAATAGCTAATCCGATCACTTCCTTGCAAAAGAAAGGCAAGAAATTTGATTGGAACTTAAAGTGTGAAGAAAGTTTTAAGAAATTAAAAACCTTATTAACAAGCGCGCCTATTCTAAGAATAGTAGATCCTAATAAGGATTTCGTGGTATGCACAGATGCCTGTAATGATGGTTTAGGCGGTGTGTTGACTCAAGATGGGCATGCCATTGCCTATGAGTCCAGGAAGTTAAAAATCCACGAAAAGAATTACACAACTTATGATTTAGAACTTGCGGTTGTTATACATGCCTTAAAAATGTGGTGACATCATTTAATAGGCAGAAAATTTGTTCTAATAACTGATAATAAAGGACTGAAATATCTTTTAGATCAGCCTAACTTAAATGCAAGACAAGCAAGGTGGTTAGCCTTCTTGAGTGAATATGATTTTGAAATCCAACACATAAAGGGGAAGGAAAATAAGGTGGCTGATGCTTTAAGCAGAAATGCAAAGCTGAATTTTGCAGCAACAATCAGCACTTATGCTTCTAATTTAAATGAATAGCTTACTGAAGAGGTAAAAATGGATGAAATTTATCAAAAATTACAAGTTACAGCTAAAGAGAAACCTACAAAAAGCTTAATAAAAGGTTATAGTCTAAATAAAGATGGATTTTTATTATTTAAGGACAAACTGTATATGCCTAATGTGCCTAAGGTTAAGTTATTGATTCTGGACGAAGTCCATAAAACACCTTACTCAGGACATCCAGGTTACCAAAAGACTGTAACCATGCTAAGAAAAGAATATTTCTGGCCTAATATGAAATCAGAAGTAGTTGAATATATAGCTAGATGTTTGGACTGTCAACAAGTGAAAACTGAACACCAACATCCAACTGGTTTACTGCAACCTTTACCTATTCCTAGTTAGAAATGGGAAGTAATCAGCTTAGATTTTATTACTGGATTGCCTAGAAATCAGAATCAAAATGACTCTATTATGGTGGTGGTTGACAAGTTAAGTAAAGCAGAACATTTTATTCCTGTCAAAACTACTTACAAGGCTGCCAATATAACTAATATATTCTTAAAGCAGATTTTTTGGTTACATGGAGTACCGAAGGTTATCATTTCAGACAGGGATCCTAAATTCACAGGGAATTTTTGGAAGTCTTTGTTTAAGGGATTAAACACAACACTGAATTTCGGAACCTCTTTCCATCCTCAAATAGATGGACAGACAGAAAGAGTGAATCAGGTATTGGAGGATTTGTTAAGGATGTATGTTAAAGATAAGCCAAGTAAGTGGGAAGACTACTTGCATCTAGCAGATTTTGCATATAATAATAACTATCAGTCATCAGCTAAGTTTAGTCCATTTGAAATTTTATATGGGCGTAAATGCAACACTCCTATCTCCTGGAATAATCCAGTAGATAGATTGGTGTTAGGACTAGAACTCTTGAAAGAAATGGAAGAGATTGTGAAGCAAGTGTAGGAAAATTTGAAAGTGGTGCAGGATCGGCAAAAGAGCCAAGAAGATTTGAAAAGAACTCCCAAGGAGTTCCAGGTAGGTGAGCACGTATTTATAAAGGTAAGACCAAAGAAAATCTCTCTAAGATTGGGGAGTTGTGCAAAGCTAGCACCACGTTACTATGGTCCGTTTGAAATTTTATCTAGAATTGGTCAAGTTGCATATCAATTAGCGTTACCATCTAACTTGAAAGTGCATAATTTTTTTCATATCTCTTTTTTGAAAAAGTATGTTCATGATGCTACTCATGTGATTGATTGGAATGTTGTACAGGTGGAACCAGAAGGAGAAATTCTGGTGGAACCAGATTGTATCCTCGGGAGGAGGGAAATTACTCTGCGAAACCGCACCATTGGACAGGTGAAGGTGCAATGGAAGCACCTTAGTCCTGAAGAAGCTACCTGGGAACTAGAAAGTAAGATGCGGGAAGCATACCTAAATCTGTTCCAGGAGGTTGCAGAGGATGAAGAATAAGTAACATCGAGGACGATGTTACATTTTAAGGGGGTGTGTATGTCACATACCCCAATTTTGTAAAATAATGTTATTTGTTTTAATTGTATTCCTGAGACATTATGTTAAATTTAAGGTAAAGTAGAAACTAATGACTCAGCAGAGTCAAAAGAAGTGGAATGTAATTCTGAATATTTTATATAAATAAAAAGTGGAGACAACAACATTGGGAGAGTTGTTAATAAGAGGTTACTGGTCAAACTGGTGGAAGGAACTAGGTGGAGGGAAAAAGACAAGTGGTAGCATCCTCAAACACTTCCTAAGTTGCAGGTGGAAACTTCCCTATAATTTGGGTCATGATCCCCCAAGAAACTGGGATCAGAGCAAGTGGCTCAATAAATGACAACTAACCAAAAAAGACCTAGGCAATCTTTTAAAAGTACTCAATGAATAGAGCTGAGGCTGCTCAGATATTTTCCAGAGAGAAATCATTCAGGTGGAATGATATTCAGGAAATTCATTGGGGAAAAAGGGAAAAACAGTAAGGAAGTTGTTCTGAGAGGAATGCTGCAGTAACTTGGTTTATTACAGCTTCTTAGCTGGGAGAACTTACTCATAAGTTTAGGATTGATACTGAGTTTGAAGACTGGTATTTGACTATCGTTGCACCTAGTTCCATCCAGGGCAACCAGAGAAAGCTCGAGGGTCCTAAGGATTCGTTGTTTGAGCGCTCTCCAGGAGTTGGTAGGGAGGAACGACCTCCCATTGCTGTTGTAGTCCAAGTTCAACAGGTTCTGTCACTTAACTGTCCTTGTTTTAATAACTGTGAATGGTTGAATGTTATGTTCGTAGTTTCTTATATAAAGATTTAGCTAGTTTAGTGATGTAAATGTTTTAGTTTATCAATAATAGAATATTTTGATGAAAAATAAGAACCCACTGTGTTTTTCCTCATCCAAAATTATCAGACCGTACTCCAGCACAGGGGTAAGATTATAAAGAAAGATGAGATGATGATAATATAAAATAGAATATGAATGGAATTTCAGAGTGTTCCTTTGTATGTTTTTAAAAGAAATATCTTTGGTATCAGGAATTGTATTAACCTGTAATGAAGACTGACAGTCTTTTAGAAACAGAGAAATAAATGATATTGTTTACTATGTTCAAGAAGAGAAAACAGTCTTTAATATTATAGTTACTTCTTTATTGCTATTTGATATTTGAATAGCAAAGAAGGGTATAATAGTCCACTAAAGTAGAGTTAAGTTAGAAAAGATGTTGTACAGTCTGCTTCTTCACAATTTAAACTACTGCAAGTGTAATATTCAGTTGAAAGAAGATTAGCTAGAACCTCCATTTACTTTTACAGGTACTTTGGTTTTTAGCAGAATTTACTTTTGGGAAAGTAATACATATATCCTTATTTCATTTCCAATTTACTTAGTTAAGCTTAAAGCAAAAACATACAACTGCTAACCTTTACTATTTCAGATGTTAACAGTGTAGGATATAGTTAGTTCCTTTCATTCATTTATAAATATTAAATTGCAGCATAAACTAGACAATATAGAATATAAAGAATATGTTTACAAATTATTTATTACAGTAAGTTTTGAGAATACATTAACAACAGGTTATTTTATTCTATTAATATGAATAAACAGAGAACAAATTACTATTACCCTATATACTTATAAAAGAACCTAAACAGAGCTAGCAACAAAAGTAATAAGTATTCCAGGTAGAGTAACATTGTTATTATAATAAGTAATAATTATTATCCTATTATTTACCATATAAAAATAATATTATTTGGAAATCACAGTAATGTCTTAACCTATTATTGTTAAACAGAATTATAATATAAAACCTGTACCCAAGGTTACACTGACAGTTACATAAAGAATTTTATTAAAACATTTAGAATTTATAATTCGAGAAGTATAACCAATATAACATTGTATATAAGTCTTGAGTAAATAATTAACCCAATTTACTAATAATGTACAGGAAAACCCTACCTGCTAATACTATAAATCATTTACAAAGAGTAAATTAGGTATATATGAAATTACAGAAATCGGAGGTATCTGAACTCAGAAAGGCTCATAAGGCCGAGCTTACACAATATATATGTATATATATATATATATATATATATATATATATATATATATAT